>VZRE01009904.1:733932-767512 GCA_013396775.1 Cephalopterus ornatus
CCCGGCGGCCTCTGTCCCCCGGCGGCCTCTGTCCCCCGGCGGTCTGCCATGGCGGGGGCGGCCGGTGACGCGGGTCCGGGTCCGGGTCCAGCCCAAGAGGGCGCGGAGCTCGCGGCCGTTATCGGCGCCACCGTGCCCACGGGGTTCGAGCAGACGGCGGCCGAGGAGGTGCAGGAGAAGCTGGGCTCAGCCTCCAGGATCAGCAGGGACCGGGGCAAGATCTACTTCGCGGTCCCGGTCCGGAGCCTGCCGCAGGTCCGTGCACGCCGCCTGCCCCGCTCCCCGCTCCGCCGTCCCCGCTGCGCGGCCCGGCCCCGTTCGGTGGGTCACGGCCCCTCCGAGCCGAACGCTCCGGTGTCGGAGGCCGCGGCCGGCCTGGGTGCAGCAGCTGCATCCGCCTTCACCGCGGTTTGAAGGGGAGATTAAGTCAAAACTGGGGAGGTTAAATCGGTGCAGAGGCGTAAAGTGATAACTCCCTTGGGTACTAAAAGTGGAAAATCGTGTACGTAAGATGGCAAAATTCTAACGATAAGAAACACAGTGCCCACGACACACGGTTAGTAACCACCGTGCCTTCTCATGTCCTCTAGGTCCACCGTCTGCGGTCAGTGGATAATTTATTTGTTGTTGTTGAAGAATTCAAAGACTACCAATTTAAAGAAAATAAGGTGAGGTATTCCTCATTTTTCGGTCAGTTCTGGGGGTTGAAATGTTGTTTGGTTTGACTGTTTTTTAATTTAAGACTAGTGTCAAAGTATTTTGTTTGATTAACAGGTTTGTTGGGTTTTTCAGTTGTGATATTATTCCAGTTCCTCTTTTCTGGCTTGCTGTGGGTGGAAGCATGGCCATGTTGTCTTACATTTCTTCAGTTAAATATGTGGTATTGGCAAAATCTGGGGTGAGAGCTGATGCCATGTTTGTAGGTCACAGACATAGGATGTACAAAACCAGTGATGTATTGCTTCGGTCACTTAATGCAGTGCTAGCTGTTTCTTTTATGAGATAAATTGTGAAATCCTGTGGGTCTTGTGATTTTCAGTGGAATTCCTTTAAGTTATGGCAAGAACTGGACAAAAACCTGTAAGCTTTGCTTAAAGATGTAGTAGGTTAATGTTTAATAAGCTACTTTGAGAGACCTAAAAATAAAAGATAACTTTTAAAGGAATGGAATGACTTCAAAGCACAACTTCTTCTGTCTGTTAAAGGAAGATGCTTTAAAGGATTTGGAAGATTTGGTTAAAAAGCTGCCCTGGACCGATCCATTGAAAGTTTGGGAGCTGAACAACAGCTTAAAAAAGAAAAAGACAAAACGCAAAAAACACAATTTGCAGAGTCCTGAAAGCAAGGAGAAGCTGAATAATGGTGGAGAAGATGGAGGAGCAGACCAAAAAGACACTAATGACCAGGAGGACTGTGCCCAAAACATTGCAGGTGTGCAATCCGCTGGCAGCCAGGATGAGCCCCAAGGGGTGGCATCCCAAAATGGGGGGGAAGAGGAAGAGGAGGATAATGAGCAATTGGATGCGAGGGATGAAGTGCAGGCGAGTTCTAGGAGTGGATCCAAGGTTGGTGATGGTCAGACAGCTGAAGGAGAGGCGAAGGTGCTGAAGTTCCGAGTGACGTGCAACAGAGCTGGAGACAAGCACAGCTTCACGTCAAACGAGGCTGCGAGAGACTTCGGGGGAGCCGTGCAGGAGCACTTCCAGTGGAAAGCTGACATGACGAACTTTGATGTGGAGGTATGGCAGTGTGCCTTGGAAATGCCTATGTTTCTGCTGTACACATTTTTAGTTCTTAATTCTGATGCTTAGAGATCCCCAAATTGCCTTTCAGAGACTCTGGAACTGAAAGCGTTCATTTCCCTGGCACTTTACATGTGTCCTCAGATCCCAGCACTTGCTGGTGCTTTGGCTATGCGTGATAATCTCTGGAGTGGCCCAGTGTAGCACCTCTCCCTTCCTCGGGCCTCTCGTTTGCTCAAACACTGCTGTCTCCTCTTGTTAGCTGGTGAACCCTGCGCAGCTGAGCTGGGGCTGAAAAGCTCTCCGCTGTCTCCCAGCCACAGCAAAGGCTTGAGTTCTGAGTATTACCACCTGCTAAAGCCTTTGGGCTGCTTCATATTTAAATGTAATATCAGTGCCTTCTACTTTGCTTTTACCCTCAGTAAACCTGTCCTTAATCCGTTGTTTAATACCACTCTAAGTTATCAGGAGATGCTCCATCTGGAAGCTGGTTTTATGTGTGAAGGGAACAGAAAGGGTTAACAGTAACTGTCCAGTGTTTATTTCCTGTCAGAGGAGGGCAGAGTTTGGGAAAACACAACTGACACCCCTGGTCTGTCGCTGGTGCAGGACCACTGTTTCTGAGGGACAGAAAGACTTAAGTTTCTCTTGCAAGTCTGTTGAGGGCTGGTCACTGCCCTGGATCAAGATGCTAATATGGTCTCCACCATGAATATGAATTTTATTGCTGCTTTGCAGATACTTTGCTGTGACTTGCAGGACTTACTTGGCTTCTTCCCCAAACTTACAAACTAAACCTTTTAGGAAGCCAGTGTAATTGTTATAGCACTTTGGGAAGTCTTGTGTAAAAGATTCTGTGTTACTGAGAGAATATGTGAATGTTCTCCCAAGTTCTGTCCTTTACGGTTTTAAAAATGGGGCTTTGCTTTTCCTACAAGCTCTTTTATACGTCGTTCTTGGTTTTTAAATTGCCATATAACTTCCCATAAATATTTAGCAGGCATACTATGGAAACTCCTGAAATTCAGTGCAGGTTTTTTCTTTAGGTTCTTCTGAATATTCACAACAATGAAGTGGTGGTGGGGATTGCACTAACTGAAGAGAGTCTCCATAGGCGGAATATCACACACTTCGGACCCACAACGCTGCGTTCAACTCTGGCTTACGGCATGCTCAGGTTAGGGCAGTTGCATTCTATTATACTCAGATAATGAGTTCTTTTGTTTCAGAAATTAGACCGTTTATCCCCCCACTGCTTCCTCAGAAGTCATTTCTGTTAATTCTTGAAAAAAAAATGTAAAAAGCAGAGTTGCTGACACAATGTGCTTTGTAGTTACAGTGGCTGTTTCCCAGACAAGGAAAGTAAATCTTTGCTGTGTTAGCCTAGTTTCAAAGTAGCGTATCACATTTGTGAAAGAATTTCACTGTATTGCTGTTTATAAAATGGTAATTAACCTATTGAAAAAATAATCACAAAGCTTTTTTGTGGAACGGTAGAATCAGAATTATTAAAATAGTTCACTTTCCCTTCCTTAGAGGAATTCAGATTTTTTTGGCTTTTCTCACCATATCTTTTCTTCTGTTCCTCAGACTCTGTGATCCCCAGCCCACGGATATCATAGTTGATCCCATGTGTGGTACAGGTGCGATACCAATAGAGGTGATTTTTCCATGATTTTTTAAACTTAATTAAACTTAACAGTATCTGCAACTCAATAATGTGGGTAAGTCTTCTAGGTAATGACTGAATAGCAAGGTCCAATCTCACCAACTTTTGAACAGATACAAATACACTTTTTGTAAGTGACCTTTTTCCTTCTCTAGGCTATAGCAGGAAGAATCTAAATCCAAAAGTATTTTGAGCCTTAAAGGTGCATAATACCTGTAACAGCTATCTGTTATGGGACTCTAAATTTCTTGCCGTCCACTTGCAGTTGCTTTGTTGTATTTTGTCATGTTTGAGTAATTCTTCTGTTTATTGTGTTTTCAGTCAAGCAGTGTTGATGCTAATGTTGCTTATTATCAATTCTTCCCTAGGGAGCTGCGGAATGGCCTGGCTGCTACCACATTGCAGGGGATAACAACCCTCAGGCTGTGAAGAGAGCAGCAAACAACATCTGCTCCTTACTGCGGAAAAACGAGAGTAAGGACAGGTGAGAAGAGCACAAGGGATTTCTGTTTCCTGCAGCGTTGTATGCAGAGAAATCCATTTTGCATTGATGCTTTGAGTGTCTAGTTCATATGTTCCTGTTTATTCTGCTGCCAACAGTCTAGGTCTCCTCAGTGTAAAAACCTTCTGAGTGCTCATGTCTGAGGTAACTGCCTTTACCCTTGCAGCAGCACTGCCCTGGGCGTTCCCTTGGACATCATCCAGTGGGACATCTGCAACCTGCCTCTGCGGACTGGCTCTGTGGACATTGTAGTGACAGACATGCCCTTTGGGAAGAGGTGAGGAGTGCTGGAAAGGTGCTGTGCCTCACTGCCACAGCTGCATGGGCTCACCTGGCCAGGCCTGGGCTTCTCTCCAGTCAGGTACTTCACTGGGCCTAGGTGGGAAGGTGTGACGGGCCCTGTGGTAAAAATACAGCTTGAAAGTAACAGTAACTGTGGTCCTGAGTGAGCTGATCCCTGCCTGAGACCAACGTCGGCGCACTGGTTTCAGTGATCACAAAGGACATCTGAATGTATCTTGCAGGATAGGGTCAAAGAAGAAGAACTGGGATCTCTACCCAGCCTGCCTGATGGAGATGGGCCGGATCTGCACCCCGGGGACAGGCAGGGCTGTGCTGCTTACCCAGGACAAGAAATGCTTTGCCAAGGTGTGTTCTGTGAGAGAAAATCAACCTATCTACGCTTGAAAATGTATTGAGAAAAAATTTGTAAGCTGTCATCGTTACAGATGTTCTTTTTATTGAGCAAAAATTACTAACATCTAAATGCAGTTCTGGGCGTGAAAAGTCCCTTGACATTGCCATCAGATGTGATTTAGAATAATAAAAAATGATGTTACTGCCTTAACACTGCTCTCTGGCTGGTTTTGGCTTGCAGGCCTTGTCACGGGTGGGACACATCTGGCGCAGAGCTCAGACCGTGTGGGTGAACGTGGGGGGACTCCACGCTGCAGTGTATCTGCTGAGGCGCACCTGGGAGAGAGCAGAAGAGAGAAGGTCCTTCTGGTAAACTGCGTGGAAGAAGACACACCTCCAGGATTTGTTGAATGGCCATTTGGTAAAGCAGACACCACAGAGCTTGGGTCTGTCAGTTCCAAACCCAAACAACCTAAGCAGAAATTGTGTCACACAAATACTAAACCAGGGATCAACTTGAGAGCTGCCAGTTGTACTGTGTGTTCTGAAAATTTTATTTAAATCACCTCTCCTCCTTGCCACCCAAACTGAAATTCAGCTGTGGGATTAGTAATGCTTTCCATGGCCTGAGTCTTCTGTATTTTTCAGTTAAATGTTTATTCCTCTGCTTACAGTAGAAGACAGGTTGAGGCAGCTCTGAAGGTAACAGTTAATTTATTTACCAAACTTTAGAAATCTTACATGTATCTTAAAATGACTAACAGGACTACTAAAACTGTCACCTTGAAGGATTCAGAGCTAGTATTTCTCTAATGTGGGATTTTTTCCAAATTGAAGTTTTCTAATTTATACCATTGCTCAAATGTAAACCAAGAAAATAAAACATTATCTGGGTTTTATGGATTGATAAGCAAATTCCAATTAGTAAACAATATGCTGTGCTACTGGTTCTCTGGCCTGTTACCTCACCTTAGTGCTAATTACCAGTAAATGTCTAATCCATATTTTAATGTTCCACTGTCTTGGCTGAGGGGGTAACTCACACAGCCTTAGCAAACTGTCTGTAGTTACTGTTGGAGAACAAAGATACTTTTAGCAGCTATATTAACAAGTTCACATTTCTGGTGTCTACCTTAGGCACATCAAAGTGGCAGTGTTTGAATTTCTTAGGTGATTTAACTGTCATAGTTATGCTGCCACAGTATTTACAAAAACATATTCCCTATTGACTAACTTGAAGTTGCAAATAATTTTTCTTCTCAAACATACTGTGATTTCTCAAGCCTCTTACTCTGCTCAACAGGGGCTGAAAACACGTTACTGGTTTGCCCTTTTCATTACAGTATGTTCATGCTAAGTACTTGTAAGTGTTCAGAGGTGAATTAACAAGTATTAAAGTTTTAGAAGTTTTGCATAAGAGATGACTCTTAATTGTGTTCTTTTCTGGTTTGTGCCCAGATTTAAGAATGTAGGAAAGAGATTATGAACAGCGATGTCTGAATGGCTCTGCTCTCTTACAAACGTGAATCTGTTTTTGAGTAGGACAGTTTGAAGCAGTTGCTGTTAAAGCCCACACTTCTGTTTTTATGGAAGATTGGCAGCAGACACTGAGGAATAGCAGTTTTTTTCAGTTAGGACAATCAGCCTCATTGTATATATATGCTGTGTAATCCCACAGTGCTGCTCACAGCTGCGGTACAGTATCAGGATGTGAACTACGTGCTCCTTCCATGACGTGAATTTGCTGTTTTCCTCTTGTAGAAGGAACACGAGGGAAGTGACTCCTTTTTCCACAAGGGCCATCAAACAAGCCTGCCTGGCAGTTCTGACACCTCCAGCTCTATTGGGAAAAAATGTAATGGACAGGTGATGGTTTCTCTTGTGTCATTCTTTAACAATGTACACACTTCTCCCTCACAGGCTGCTCGAGGGGCAGAAATTAGGAAAGGATCCCTCATCTAAGTCTTGTTGGAGAATGTTGAATATTCTGAAAGAAAAACCTGCTAAGAGGTGTTGAGACCTATGAGGAAAAGGCACTGTCTTCATGCGTTTAGCACTGTAATTTGCAGTGACTATGGAGAAGAATATGCTTAAACTGCCTTTGCACACTTCATCCCTACCCAGAGTAGGGGGCCTAGAAAGAGATGATCCTTAACATGCCTTCCAACCCAAAGCATTCTGTGATTCTGTAAAGCACCGTGTTTGGAGAGTAATCTGTTATCAACATACTTGAGACAGCAAAATGAATGGTTTGGGTTGAAAGGGGGACCCCCTGCCATGGGCAGGGACACCTTCCACTATCCCAGGTCCAACCTGGCCTTGGACACTTCCAGGGCTGGGGCAGCCCCAGCCTCTCCGGGTAACCTGTGCCAGGGCCTCACCACCTTCACAGGGAACAATTCCTTCCCAATATCTAATCCAGTAATTTAATTTTTCCTCGAGTTTTACTATTTTTATGCGTATGGTGTTTGGGAAGCTCCAGCTGAAGGATAAAGGAATGTTACTTTGACATCCAGAGGTCAGGAGAGGAGCGAATATGCAGCTTAACTGTTACTGGATGGGGAAGAATTCGCGTTGTGGCAGCACTGGTAGGCCTTAGTCAGGAGAGCTGTAAACTGAGGCTGGTGGATGATAAGACATGACAACTAGTTGACAAAGTGTTCACCACTCTTAAGTGAGGAAGGCTGTGGCAAACCCTCGTTACTGTTACCCGTGTATTTCGTGAGAGTCCCTGAGGGGCAGCGCCGTTCCCGCCCCCAGGGCTCCCCTCACGGCAAGCCCCGCCCCCCGCTCCCCGCCCAGCCGCGCGCAGGCGCCGGGGGGCGGGGCCGCNGGGTCGGGATGGCGCCGCCGCGGGCCCCGGGCGGCAGCGGGTCCGCGCTGCGCTCCCTGAACACACGGGAGCTCTCCGAGGTCGTCTTCAACAACCACAGCCCCCGCTGCGTGCTGCCCATCTGGCTGGACTTCCAGGGCCGGCCGTGCCCCTACCCGGTCCTGCAGCCGCGTACCGGGCGCGTCATGCGCAGCTACCTCGGTGGGTGCGACGGGCCGGGCCGGGCCGGGCTGGGGCGTCGCGGGGCCCGGGTGGTTGAGATGCTAGCGGTGAGGTTCACCATTTTCTTCTTTTCCTTTTTTTTTACTCCTTTTCCTCTTTCCGCTTTTGTCTCCTTTCCTTTTTTCCTTTCTCTTTTTTCTTCCATCCCCTTGTCCTTTTTTCTTCCACCCCTTTTTCCTTTTCCCTCCCGGTTCAGACCAGTGATCAGGGCCGCGGTGGTGGCCAGGAGGAGCTCAGCTGGAGAGCAGCCCGGTCCCTCGCGGATACAGCTCAGTCCTTCGCGGGTGCCCCCCAGAGCTGCTCATTGCAAAGTGCCTTAACTGCTGCGTTCCCACCTTGTTCCCTCCAGGGCACCTCTGGCTGTTCCGGGATGCAGGGACCAACGATGGGCTCCTTGTCAACCAGCAGGAGCTGTTCGTGGCCGCCCCCAACGTGACCAAAGCTGACATCACACTGCCAGGTAAGGGACAGCACTGCATGTGCCCTGGGGAATTCTGAACTTAGTCTGTTTGAACGTCAGTGTAAGGATGAGTGAGAAATCAGAAGTAAACTTGCTCAGACACAGGAAGAGGTGGTGAGGGATTCTAGGTAGAGCTGTGGTGCTGGATAGGGCTAGGGGCAGACCTCTCCTGTAAAAGGACTCTGAGGCGTTTCATAGGTGCCTCATGGCAGGAACCACGTCCCTCCCCTCTCTGGTGAGCCCAGCCTGTGGTGAGTGATGCTGCTGCGGGCTGTGCTCTGCGTTCGTGTGCTCAGAGCTGCACTGTGGGGGTTGGAGCAGCAGCTGAGAGCCCTCGTGACGAGGCCATGTTTTGTTTGACCCCAGTGTTCACCCTGAAGGAGAGATGTCTGCAGGTCGTGCGCGGTCTGGTCAGGCCAGTGGACTACAGGAAACTGGACATTGTTCAATCATTATATGAAGAGCTGGAGGATCATCCTGATATTTCGAAGGATCTTCAGCGGCTTTCTCTAGAGAGGAGTGAAGCGTTGAGGAATGACATTCTGGAATAACATGATTACTCACTTCAGACTCTTCAATAGCAAACCACTGAGTTTGAGCAGCGAGCGTCACCAGAAACAAGCCAAGAACCGATGCCTCCATTTAAAGTTCTGAAACAAACTCAGTTAAGTTGGTGATGGTAAGTCAGATCCCAAAGACTGAACAGCACCTGGAGTGTGCCAGCTTCTGATGGTTTGGATCTGTTCCTCATTACGTGTATCACAAACCGACGGCTCCGGAGGCCTCGTGCGGATGAAGCTCAGAAGTTTGGACACTGGATGTAAGTTCAGGGCAGCTAAATGGAACATATTCATACAGAGTAACTTTTATTGTATTGGAAAGCAAATTACACCAAGGATTAATTTAACACAGACTAATGGTTCTAAATGGCAGATCAACACTGGTTTTGTTTGAGTAATTTGTTTTGATGGAATTTCCCTGTTATGCGTAACCTTGATGTGGCTGTGGGTCACAGTGTGGGGGTTTGTATGTGAGGGTTTCCAGTACCACCTGAAGACCTGACAAACGTTATGTTGGTGGAAAAATGATGTGTAAAGGCTTGGGGTTTTTTCTGTCTCTTACCTTTGCACTTACACAAACCCATGTTGTATCTGCGCAGCAGCTAACAACGTTTTTACTCACATCATACCTTGAATGCCTTATTTGCCTTCATGATTGGATTCTTGCCTGGCTGATCTCAGCCACAGAGACCAGATCCTAGTTTTGGGACACCTTTGTCCTTTGCAGCTGCTTTCCCAGCAGCCTGTACAGGGTTCACAGGAGGTAGATGCTTTGAGTCCTGCCTCTTCCCATCGCAGTGCTGTCGTCCAGGTCATAGTGGGGGGCCTTTTTGGGCCTGTCTCCTCAGGACCAACGGGGGCTGTATGGGCTCACACGGCCAGTTCACAGGCAGGGCCATGCTTTGTGGCAGGCTAGAGAAACAGAGATAACATTTCTTTGCCCATATTCTGTCCCCCACACTTTAGTGGAATGTGTTCTAATGTGAATGCACAGAGTTGAAAGCAGCATAGTTTCAGCAGACACATGAATTTTCCACCAGTAACAGATGTGGTGCTGCTCAGGTAGAAGCAGGTTGGCAGATCACAGGAGGTTATTTCTGTGCATACATTTGTTTCCAGTTGTACATTCTGGGAGCAGCTGTGAAACTGAGAATCTCAGTGTATTCTGTAAGTACAGAATGCCTCCCCTGTTTGTTGACTTGTCTTTCTTATGTATTTGAAGTGTGTAAATTGATCTTTGACATTAAAATCCACACTAGCTTTCTGACTGATTCTGTCAGGTACCTCACAGTGCCTGTGTGTTTGTATCCCTGTGATACTTGGACAGTCGTTGTGTTTGATCAGTAACAGGCACTTTGGACTGTACAAGCTGCCCAGCCCATTGCTGCAGGACTGTGATGTGGCTCACAAGACCTGTCAGCACAGCTTTGGCAGTGTCTGGGCAGAAGGAGTACGTGGCAAGTTCTGCTCTTACCACCTCATAGATCTCTGAGGGGAAAGGGTGCCCATATGGACCTCGGGAGCAGATGGGTCAGTGCCCCAGGGAGGCTGAGGGTGGGAGGTGCTGCTCTTGCCCATACCCAGGGGGAGGTTCCCTCCTGATGCCCCTGAGGCACTTCAGTGAGCATGGCAGTTCCACTGGGCCCTGGCAGAAAATTGGCCTGCTTGCCACTTTTCCTGTAACAGAGTTGGCATTAGGTGTGGGCTTTAACAGATCTGTACATGGCACACACGTTCTGGGTATTTCTGAGCTGGCTGGGGTCTGTGATCTCTTGTGTTGCTTATTAGAGTGTATTTTTCTGTTTTGGAGCGCCCCTTTGGGTCAGAATAAAAGGCTGGAGAAACTCCCTGTGGCTCTAAGACATGAACATTGGGAAATGGAGCCTCCTACTAGTTACTCAGCTGCGTCAGCAATAAATGAATGTTGTCATTGAGTTGTGGCAGCTTCACTAACACTGGGTGGTTTCAGTCTGTCCCACACCGCCTCGGTGGCCATCCCAGGAGCAGTGGTGAGAGCAGGGGCTCAGGGCCAACCCTGGGCTCTGCTGCAGCAGGAAGTGGTGAGGCACAGCTGAAGGGGAGAAACCCCAGAGAAATAAGAAATGGTTCTGATATTGTGTCCAAGGGCTCGAGGAGACGCCGCAGCAATTCGGAGTCCTGCCCGTACCACACTGTTGGAAAGGGAAGGCTGAACTGCATGAATATACAGGATTGTTCTAGTCTGTTTGGAAAGTCAGTTCCAGCTTCTCTGTAACACCCTGCATTACATGTAATGTTGGGAGCAGAACTGAAGCCAGACATGGAGTTGGATGTGTTCTTTCCCCTCATTTTCCCCTGAGGCAAATAGTCTAAAAGGTTTCACAAGTTTTTCCAGTACCCAAATGTCTTTTCTTCCTGCTTTTATCGGTTCCTTGCAACACAATTTCAGCCCCATCTTACATCACTTCCAGAGATGCTCTGATCATCTTCCCATGACAGAATTCAGATGTGTGTCAGAGGGAGAGTAAGCAGGGAAAAGGGTGGGAAAAACCCCATAAATGCAACTATTATTGTTGAACTGGTACTACTGCTAAAACAGCTCATCTCAAGGCAGTCTTGTCATATTTTAAATAATAATACTCTTTGGATATTTTTCTTTAGGTTTTTTTCTGTGTTTTGACCTTATAGCTCTATTAATATCATATTTTTTCAGCTTGTCCTTGCTACTGTGGGGCTAAGGGATTTGTCGTTACTTGAATGGTATTTGAGAGGTTCATGATTTCTCAGGCCGTAAGTATAAAAAACTGAAGGTTTGATACTGAAAACAAGCATTAGTTGTACTGTTATGTATATGCAGAGTACAAAGAAATAGTAAACTAAAAGCGCTCAAAACTTACAGCACTGATTTCAATTCATTTAAATGTAGACCTAGGGCTAAACACGAACAACAGGAACAGAAAGAGGGATCGTTTCAGTTAGGTATTGCGGGCACTCTGTGGTAGCAGAGGTACAGCAGGAAGGCTCTCCAGGTAGATCGTTTTGCCAGAAGTATTTGTAGCAATTACACTGGCTAATTAATTAATTAGACATTTTAATCAAAGGCAGGTTAAACACAAAAATAAAATTTAGAAAAATTGCCAACTTTAAGAACATACTTTAATCCTAATCCCAGACGAGCAAGACCTGGCCCTCTGACCACTTCTGATGTTTTTTAGTTCTCACTCCCTGCATCTGCTACGGTAGCACATGTCGTAATGAGTGAGCTCCTGTGTGCTGCAGTGATGGAAAACGCTGGGAGCATGATCCCTGCGTGGGATCAGCTCCGGCGCTTTTAGTGCCCTCTCTGGTGGTGGCCTAACCTAGCCCTAACCCTTTCTGAGCCCTTGTGAGACCTCTGTCTCGCTCCCGGCGGGGAGGTGGCTGGCGGAGCCGCCGGGGATGCCCGTTCCCCCCCCGCTCTGTCCCCGCGCGGGCGGAGCCGTGTCCGGGCCGGGGCTGCGCGGGCTCCGCGCCCGGCGCGCACACGGGAAACATCTCTGGCCTCCGAGACCTCTAACGCGTACTTGGGCAACCAGGCTGGGGCAATAACCACCCACGGCAGGGAAAATGTGAGCTGCACCTGCGGCCGGGGCCTGACGTCAGGCGGAGCAGGAAGCAGCGCTGCGGTCGGAGCCTGCCGGGGATCGCCTGTTGTGTCGCTGGCCCTTCCCCCGCAGCCGGGCTGGGACGGGCCGGGAGGGCAGGTCCTCGGAGAAGAGGAAGCCTTGGGAGAAAATCCGCCTCCGTAGGTCGCGGAGGAGGCCGCGAGCGGGGAGCCCGGGCGCGCACCGTGCGCTGAGGGCCGGAGCGGGACGGCGCAGCCATGGCCCTGCGGCCGGCGCCCCTCGCCCCCAGGGCGGGCTCGGCCCCGGCGCTGTACATCCACAGCATGCCCGCCTGGGTGCTGGAGGACTTCTGCCAGAAGATGGACTGCCTGAGCGACTACGACTGGATGCGGTTCGGTGAGGGCACGGGGGCAGTGGGCTGGCGGCGGGGAGTGGGGGCAGCAGCGCCTTTGGGACCCCACGGCCGAGCCCTTCCCAGCGCTCGGCGGAGCACATCCTGGAGACAGGGAATTCCCGGGCACCAGTCTGGTTTTGTTTTCAGCTAAGGTAGAATTCCAGGTTCCTGTGTTCCCTTGGCTTCTCCCGGGCAGCCAGGCCCCCTCCCCTCGCTCTCCCGTCACGCTGCAACTCCTGCCGCTTCTCGCTGTCTGTTTTCACAACATCCTTCACATCTGCTCAGATGTTCTGGTTTTTGCTTTCTTCCTTCTCTTCATGTATACTTTGTCTATCTCCTCATGCTTTCTGTCCCTATTTTTCTCGGTCCTGGCCATGTCCAGTCAAAAAGTACAGAGAGTGTAGTCCCTGAGTTATTTGTTTGTTGTTTTGGTTTGGTTTGGTTTTTTGTGTCTGTATCCCGGTCCAGACAATTCTAACCTGAATCGTTTCTGACTGCATACCTTCCTTTATTTGACATGATTTAATTTCATTCAAGACTTCCCTGTCTGCTGAATAAGCTCTTACCCCAGTTAATCTTCCTGATGTAGGGTGGGATTCATCTCCCCTACTTTCAGATGTATAAAACTATTTCTGACGTCCTTTTGAAAGCAGCTGGGGCGGGAACTGGGCAGTCTTTGTCTCCCCGCGCACAGCGCAGCCCTCGGCCCCTCGCGGTCAGGCACAGCCCTTCCGAGACTGCCGCCGCGGGTGTGTGGGATGGAGCGGAGGAGGGGAGGGGAGCTGGCTTCCGTGCGGGAACGCGAGACGGGAAGAGCACGGAGGGAGAGCAGCATGTGCGTGTAGGGTCAGCCTTGGCACGGGATCGCCTGCTCCTAAAAACGCCTGTGTTTCCCTGATAGCTTTATCAGCACGTAACTAACACCCAGGTGATTCAGTTGCTGTTTGGCTCACCACAGCACGGGGATTTAGGAACGCAGGCAGGAGTGCAGCCACACCACTGACTGCTGTCACCTGATTTGGGAGAATCATCCCAGGAATGATGGGATGGTACACAAAGTATTAAGGAGAAAGAAGATTACAGGGGAAATATGCTGAAAAGTGTGACTGGGTTTTTGGGTTTTTTTGAGTGTCTATTATATAACAACATTTTTTCCAGAATAGTAGAAGGAAGAAAAGGGATATCTTACTTAAGAACAGAATTTTCTTCATGCCCACATAGCTGATCTATTGTGATCCTTCCTTTTAAAACTGTGCAAAAGCAAAAGTGAACTTGCTTGTTTATCTGCTTGCCCTGCTAGTTGTTTCTGATTTTTAAACAGCAATGTCTGTTCTCTCCCACCAGCCTCCTACGTGATCACTGATCAAACAGAGCTACGGAAAATCAAGTGCATGGAGAAGACAGGGATCAGCATCACAAGGGAGCTGATGTGGTGGTGGGGCGTGAGGCTGGCAACAGTGCAGCAGCTCCTGGACCTGCTGCAAGGGTTGCAGCTCTACAGAGCAGCTCAGGTCATCCTGGACTGTGAGTAGCTGCCCCTTTCTCCTGCAGGTCTCTGCTGCTTCTCACAGCATCCAGCCTCCCCCCCAGACATCTCCCTTGCTAGCTGAAGAAACTTTTTGTTGGGAGTCACATCCTCAAATTCTAAAATGTCTCCACTGATTGTGATTTTCTTCTAAGTGAAATCGGTGGTGGGAGGGAAGAGGTGACCCAGGAGGACTCAGTGGTCCCCCCAGTTCATCACCCCACCTTGGTAGTGCCCATCTTGGACCCTTAGAGAGGTGCCAGGGAGACAGGCTGTGCCCAAACTTGGTCTGGGTGTTTTATGCATCAGACAGGGTTTCAGTACACAGAGGCTACACAGAGGGTCCTGTGGCACTGGATCACATCCTGGGAGGCAGCATGTTACAGCCCCTGCCAAGATTGCTCACACAAGACCCAGGTATGATTGGCCTCTCTGGTGATGTAAAATGCAGAGTCAGGCTTCCAATACAAGAGCAGCTTCCAGCAATTGGCCATGAAAAGTAGAGACACAACATGGACAAAAATGATCATCATCCCTGCAGAGAAACACCGTTCCCTCTGGCTTTGCCTGGTTTGCTCCCTGTGGTGGGTCAGCGTCGCCACTTGCGCAAGGTTGCCCCTGGCACAGAAACCACAGGGTTTCCCTTCTGCTGCTGTCAGTTACCTTTTCGTCTTTTTTTGAGCTTTCTCAAAAATATTTCTGAGATTTTTTGCACTTCAGTTGCCACAAGCTGCAAAAACAGTGTTTTTCCCTGTTAAAAATAAAACCCAATCAAATTCCTCCAGGCTGGAGGAGTATGCTTTGTGATTCCTAAGAAAAAGCTTGGCTTCTCAAAATTGCACTTGGCTGATGGAAGTAAACAGAGATGTTTGTAATGATATCTGTGGGCTAGATAGTGAGCAGAGAGAGTAAACACTGAGAGATCATGACAAGAAATGGGCATCCTCCATCGAGCTCACTGAGCTACTGAACTGCTGCAGTAAACTTAACAGCCCTGTGTGACAACGGGTGAGCTGCGGCATTGGGCTGCTGTGTGGCTGCAGAAGGAGCTCCAGGTGACTTTGGTTTTGACTCTGGGTTCCGTAAAGCAACATGAAGGCTAGATAAAGGGGGTTTAAAAGAGGATGGAAGAGAAAAATCCTGTGATCACTTTTTAGTTATGATTCTGGATGATCAATATTAATTTTGTCCCAGGTCAATTCAAAAGCAACAAATTGCAAAAGTACAATGAAATTATGTTTTTTAAAAGCTTCTTACTGTTGTCTTTTATGTTGAGGTCCATAGCAAAACTTCACGTTAATGTAAGTGGCAGGAAGTCTGGATTATTTTGTGGTCCTTCCATGCCGAAGTAGTTAATTTTTTCTGGAATTAACCCAATATGGGCATTTCACTATGTGCTTACTCATTAGCAGAAGTGATTTCCAGAGGTTTAAACCAATCTTTAAAGTTTTTACCTACTATTTCTGCTTTTTTCTCTGTACCTGAATATACTTATTCAGGTGATCCCTCTGTGGCTGATATGGAGGATACATTGCTTGTTCTGTTGGGTGCTTTAGAAAACATAGTGGTCTTTACATCACCATAATTCCATTCATTCCAGCTGAAAGGAATCAGACACAGCACACAGGGAGATGTTTTGCTGGAAGATTATTTCCCATAGAGTTTTATCAACAGTTTCTTCCACTCTCTAGTCCCACTTCTGAATGACCATAATAATTTTTTTCTATGTCAGTTCTTTAGCTGCAGTGCTGTCCTGTTTATCTGATGTGCAGGAAGTTGCAAAAGTCGTGAAAAACCCTGAAAAGTAGGTTGAATGAGGGAAGAGATTTGAACTTCTGAAACTTCTAGGTTAAACTACAGGAGGAAGACGCCAACAACTGTCAGTTTTAACTAAAGGCCTTTAGACGGCTGGATGGCTAATTTCCAAAATCTGTAAATTTGGGATTTCATAGCATTCTCTCACAGTAACAAGCTTACCTGAGTGTTCTGAGTTAAAAT
The DNA here is from genome assembly GCA_013396775.1 of Cephalopterus ornatus. Taxonomy (NCBI): domain Eukaryota; kingdom Metazoa; phylum Chordata; class Aves; order Passeriformes; family Cotingidae; genus Cephalopterus; species Cephalopterus ornatus. The sequence goes on from VZRE01009904.1 coordinate 750,058, forward strand.
TTTCAGACCTAGTTTCATTCAATTCTGAATTCATAGGTGGCATTAAAGAAAGTGGATACAAACCCCAAACAGAACATGCCCATTTCTACCATTAGTGCCCTGCAGGTACTGCTACTCCTGAGCCTCAGGGCCTGAACCTGCCATGGCTTGGCTTCTCTCACGCAGTTCACTGACTCTTGGTTCATGCAAGGAGCCCAGATCACACATCAAACACGCAGCTTCCTGCTTGTTCCAAGTACTCCCTGGGATTTGTTTGTACAAATCAAAGAACACAAAGCTGTTACCTGATTTCAGATGCAAACAGAGGCCTGGCACGTTTGATTCTGAGATCACCACTGTGCTTAAGATACAAAGCTGATAGAACAACAGGACAAAAAACCCCATGTAATAATAGTTGGGCTTATGTTCTTTTATGTAAAAATAAAACATTAATTTTGATTTTTAAGAAAATGCTGAATGTAGTGCTGATAAAAGGTGCCCGGTAGAAACAGAAGTTTAGAGCTACAACCAGGAAAATGTTGTTCTCAGGGAGTAGAAAGGCCTTATATCACCCCTAGTGCACAGAGGGCATTTTCAGGCTCCTTTTCAACCTCAGTTTTAAATGTATTTACAGAGAAGAATTCACATGCTTCTTCAGGAGTTTCTGACAGCCTCCTATATCACAGTGTCTTGAACTTTTGTACTTTATTTTGTTCCTATCCTAACTGTAGCCTAATCTCATTTGAATAATTCTTTCTCAGATGTACATGTTTTTCCAGTCCCTGTACACCAAAAGCATCTTTGTAGTTCTTTTAACCTGACTTCAAGTTGCTTTTTCAGGCCTGATTCTCAGATTTTGCCAAGCTGTGTACAGCACAGGATCTGTTAGAGTTGTAAAGAACTGATAATTCAGCCTTTAATTTTCCCTTAGATACCAGTAAGTCTTGAGCTTTGACCACTTTTATGTTTTTCCTAGATTGTCTCTGTTTGTTTCTTTTTGTTCCACAAGTAAAAGTATGAGTCTTCATTGCAGATAGTTTTGTATAGGAAAGTATTTCCTCATCTTGCCTTTGCTCTGTTTTGAAGGGACATCTGCCTCTGATGTTACCAGCCCTAAGAAAAAGGAGCCAGTAGAGCCCCCCAGGCAGGAGATCACATCTGTACCTCCCACAGAAGGCAAAAGGAGAGAGAAAGAAAACGAGATCAGTGTGTTGCCATCACCAGACTCAGCAGGCAGTAAGTACAGTCCCAGACTCCAAATTTGCTCTGACATGAAATGACTGCATAGCCCAGGCTGCTGCGTCTTCGTGCTCAGGATCAGCCAGTGACTGTGCTGAGCTCCACAGTAGTCACACTGGAGTGTTTGCCTTTCTCCTAGCACTGCTGTATCCTGTTTATTCCTGACTTTAGCACACTGCTTCCTGGTCCTCCTTCCTGTGCCTCCTTGGGCCTTGAGAGGTGCTGGCTGTGTCTGTCCCCTGGGATCTCAGGATCCCAGGTCTCTGACTGCCGTGGGCCCATCCTGGCTCCCGGCTAAGACTAGACCAGTGCATGCATTTCCTGCCCCGTGTCCCTCTCTCTGTGCCAGCAGGGAACCAGGCAGGGGTCAGCAGCCCCTCTGCATGGGAGTGGGAAGGAGAGAACCCCAGCACATACGTGGGAGAACATCTGCAACAGCACACACACAGGGAGCTGTCACCATGTCTCCAGCCAGGGCTGGAGAGAGCTGTGCGGTCCTCCTGCAAACAGGAACCAGGAAGAGAGCTCCCTGTCTTCCCACAGCATTTCGCAGCTTGTCAGAGATTATCCCCTGGTCAGGAACTTCAACAAAATACCCCAGACCTTCATAATTCCCAGACTTTTATAATAAGTTAGTCACAGGCTGTGGTATTATAAAAATAAGGTGTATTTTCAATGCTGTTATTTCAGTTTCAGGTGCTGTTTCTGAAAGAGCCTTGTATTCCCTTCCTGCTCCACCACCTCCCCCGAGAGACCTTTTGAATTCTCTGCAGTCCAGTCCTCCTGTCTCATCAAGTGTGAAGGTAAATCCCTTTAGTAGTCACTGACTATAAGAAGGGAAATTGCTTTTATGACCTCCTGTGTTTTTTTACTTAGCAGTTTATCCCTGTACTTGTACAAAAAGCCATAGGTCTAGTGAAAATGTGGGGCTCAATTACAGTGGGTTTGGACTGAATGCTTCAATTGGACTGCTTATGATTTCCATCTCTTTTTGCCAGTGAAGGACCAGTGAGGGAAAAATGTACAATATTGCATACTGCATAGCTTGGAAGGGATAACACGCCCACAAATAACAGTTGAGTTTGAAGTGCTCTCCAGTGTAGATTTTACAGAGTACTTACTGTTTCTGGTGTGATCACGGGTCAGGGCAGTAGATACCGTTGACCAGTCAGAAGTGCATGCATCTTTTAGTTTCATTTTATACTTGAAATGTGGTTTCTGATCAAAACTGGGCTAGTATTAAATTTAAGTGTTGCTATCCATAGCCTTATGTAGCTGACAGCTGAAAATCTACCAGGATGGAGGAGGTTTCATCACCTCTCTGAGCCTCTGTTCCAGTGCTTAACCATTTCTGTGGGAAAAGTTTTCCTCATGTTCCTAATGATTTCAGCACAGGATGTTCCTGCCTCCCCACAGCTCTCCTGTCTTTCAGACTGTCTAGCTAGATCTGTCCTGTCCTCAGGGTGCTTCCCAGATCCATGGGCACACTCTGCTCCCATCACAGTTGTTCTTGCCCTGTTTTCTGTGGTGGTTTATTTTGTTTGAGGCTTTAAACTCCTCCACAGTAACATGGTTCAGGAGTACCAGCCAGGAGAGTAGATTACCTCAAAGAGTGCAGTAGTTTCAGAGTTTCTTGAGAAAGAGTTAATGCTTTGTTTCCTCAAGTCTGCTGCACATTAAGATTGTGAAAGTTGCATGATTAGGCTACAGTGGAACTCTAATTAGATTATGATTGGTATTAGGACTTGCCACACTGAAAGCAAAAAATTATTGTGAAACCGATGCCAGGTGCTCCAGAAGTAAACGTGAAGTTCCTACCAGAGCATAAATACATTATGAGGGACACCACCTTCTTACCCAACTGTCTCTCAGCCATAAAGGTTACTATTTTTTATATCTTATACTACCATCACATAAATATATGGACTTTTAAACAAAATGAAGTCTGTTTTCTGGGAAAGGTGGAAATGCAAATTGGTTACTGATTTCAAGTCGCTTCAACAATGCAAAATTTTTGCATCATAACAACATTATGTATTACCTGCACCCTAAGGAATGATTGCACAGTACATTTTAGTTTCCTTTCAGCAATCACAGTGATTGCTTAAATCATGGAAAAGAAAATATGACACATGAAAGAAGGAAAAAGCATGCAGATTTTCATGAGATCAACTTGTTTCTTCTACAAATGTGTAGCCTTGCAGCTCTTCTACTCCTCAGCAGGAGACAATGGCTGATCTCCCCAGCGGGAGTCTCCTGTGGGCCCAGAGGGAAGTTACTAATGCCACGAACGGTTTCAGTGACAAGAACAGAATCTGTGAAGGTACTTTTGCAGATGTCTACAAAGGTCAGAGGAACAACGTAGTGTATGTCATCAAAAGACTGAAAGAGGCAAGTACTGCACCTTTTTCTAGAAGGGGATATGTTATTAGCATCTCCTGACCATTAGCAGTCATTTAATATTGTGTGTGCAAGGAACCAGAATGGCTGCACAAGAGGAGAGATAAAAAGGAAGTGATGTAAATAAGTAAACCTCGATCCAGCGAACACATGTGATGGATATTTAACTCTATCCATGGGAGTAGCCTGCATTGATGATTGCATCAGGGATGTCTTTGCAATGGTTTTTGTTCTAATTCTCAATTAATTTTTGCCTTTTACTCAACATAGCAATCAGTGGTACTTGCCTGTTTCCTGCAGTAGCTCATCAAGAGACTAACAGACCTGTAAAAATGCAGCGCCTTCTTAATTATGACTGATGTTGTCTTGCATGTTCTCATTTTTCAGCTGGAATGCACAAGCCCAAATTCTACCCAGAGGTTCTTTCACACAGAAGTGCAGATTTGCTTTCGGTGAGTGGTTGTCTTTCAGGGGCAGCGGTGCCCGTCCTGCTCCTGGCGGGTGTTTCAGTCAGCCCTGGGTGTCTGTCTGTGGGCTCTGTGACAAGGGCTGGGGCGCTGCCTTGTGGGAGCTCTGGGCAAGCAGCCCGGCTCCTGGGGCTACTGCCAGCCCTGGCTGCGCTGGCACAGCCGCTCTGCAGCCCGTGGGGTGGGGAGGGCGCGCTGCCCCCTCCGTGCCCATGCTGCCTGCTCGGGACAGAGCTGCGCTGCCCTGGGCTCCTGCTCAGTCAGTGCTCTGCCGTCCTGCCCGGGGCCCTGCTGTGCTTCCAGCTGTGCTTCCAGCTGCAGCACACCGTTCCAGTTTCCTGAATTTAGGAACTTAGTCCAACTCAGGGATGTGTTTTTCTGTGTTGCCCTTATTTCATTTGCAAATCGTTGCTGATCTGTGCCTGCAGGTGCTGTCACATCAACATTCTGCAGCTGCTGGGCTTCTCGGTGGAAACTGGATTGCACTGTCTGATATACCCGTACCTGTCCAATGGCTCCCTGCAAAACAAGCTCCAGTGCCACGTAAGCAACGATCTGGGTCTGTGATCTACCTGTGGTTGCGAGTCCTGCCCTGCTATTGCGTGAAAACCAATTGCATCTCTTTGGATTCTGAGGAACAGCCAGAAAAAAAGGGTGCCCAAATACCTTGACTGCAAGCACCAGAAAGGCTGCAGCTCTCTCCTGGAGTTTTGACTGGGACTCAGACTAAACCCTTGGTTTTCAAAACTACCAATGTCTTACAGTGTTTTATTCTATAAAATAAAGATCTTTTCCTCCCTTCCTTGCAGGATGATTATGCTCCACTGACCTGGGAGATGCGAATTAGCATTTCTGTAGGAGTCATCCGAGCTGTGGAGTATTTACATAACTTTGGAATTCTTCATGGGAATATCAAAAGGTGAGGAGTTTGGCATATCAGCACTTCCTTGGTTACTTGATAATTCCAAGATTTCTTTAATAGTAATGGTTAAAACTTACGCAATTTGGAAATCCATTTGCAGTATTTTCTGCTGTCCCTTGTTCTATAGGGCCTTTACCCTTATTTGTTTAACCTGTCTCTCCTTCCTGAATGATGGAAGTATATTCTTTTGAAGTAATTTTTTGAGTGCTTGTTCTTCCCCTTCTTCCTTTCTACCATTCTCTGTCCTTCTACTCCTATGCAGCAGGCAAAAGGTTGGACACTTTCAGTGCTTAACTTCAAAAGTGCAGAACTAATTCTTTGCCTCAAGTTAAAGTAATGACTTGACCAATACTGTTATTTCTCTGTCCTTATCACAGCTCAAACGTCTTGTTGGATGAAAACTTTACGCCAAAGCTTGGACATTCTGGCCTGCGATTGCATTCTGCTGATAAAAAATCAGAATATGCTGTGATGAAAACCAAAGTCTTACAAGCTTCTCTTACTTACCTGCCAGAAGATTTTATCAGACATGGGAAGTTAACAGAAAAAGTGGATATATTCAGCTGTGGTGTGGTATGGTTCCTTTTTCCATGCTCTATTGCATTCTTTGGTGCTTCTAGACAGGAAATTGGATGTAAGAACAAGTGCCTCATGTAGTTGTTTTGCTGGCAAGTTCATATCATAATTGCTGGCTCTATAACGTGTTGAAATCCTGTTTTTAATTATGTTCACGCTCCAAATATACTTCAGTTTGTGGCAAAGTGAGGTGAATCTTTTGAACAAGACAAATGTTTCTTTTTGCAAAAAAAAATATTAGTGCTGGTGGTTTATAAAAAGTTAAGTTCTCAGAATTCTTGCAGAATTGCCATGTGAGCTGCTACAAACACCACCTGTAATCTGGAATTTCAACAAAAATTAGTCTGTGATGTCACCTGTCTCCAAGTGTTTCATTTAAATAAGAAGTTACTCTGTTCAGTGTGATTTCTTATCTACATTTATCTTGACTTTCTTCTGATCCTTTGTCTCAATAGTATCTATTGTACCTAACTATAAAATCTGGACTTAGTTCTGGAGGTAGATCTAAAGTCTCATGAATGCCCAGAGCTGGCATTGTTAAGCCATCTGAAGTAAAAACAGAATATCAAAGTGCCTTGGCAGTTCAGTATTTCTTCAGTTACAAAACTAGTTTTTAAAATTGTAATTCATTCTGAATAAACTGTCTGATCTTTCAAATACACTTCCTAGGTCTTAGCAGAGGTACTGTCGGGGCTTAAGGCACTGGATGAAGGCAGACACCCGATTTATCTGGTAAGAAGAAGCAGGAATAATGAACATCAATACAAGTGAATGGGGTTGCTGTCATAAAATTAATTTTATTCACATATAGTTCAATATTTGGTATCTGCTGTACCATGTCCTGAAGAAGGGATGTTTCGGAGCCATATCCAGGCTCTGTTATCGTCAGCAGCCTGCCTGCCTTTAGGCAGAGGCAGAATAGATACTCCTATTTCACACAGCACACTCCTGAGTGCTGGCCTGATTGTGTTAGGAGAGCCTCCAGGATAAATCCATGCTTATTTAAGAGACGAGGCCCTGTGCCGAAATGCTGCTGCCCGTTTTGCATGTGCCAGAAGGAGGTGGTCTGAGCCACGCCGAGCGGGGAGGCCTGGCTAGGTGAGAGCTGCAGGTGCTCCTCATCGTGTTTGTTGGGCGTTTGTGTCTTGCACTCGTGCCTGGAATTGATAACCTGGCGTGTTTCCCAAGCTGAGGTTAGAGCTACACATTCTACTTTCACAAGCAACCAGAACAGCCAGGCTCACTGAATCCATTGACACTACCTGCAGAGAGCAGCCTCCACCTGCATTCCTTCCGTGGGATGTGCCCCTGACTTCCCATCTGGCTGAAGCCTTGGAGGGAAGAACAAGAGTTCTATCACTTAATATTTCTGAGCAATTCAGCAACATTCAAAGGGGTTCAGAATATCAAAAATCCTACATCTTTGATTTCTGTTACAAAGGCCTGTGCAAGAATGCTGCTCTACAAGTGTTGGCTCTTTTTCATCCCTATCTAACGGGGCACGAGCCAAGAAGAGCTGGGCCTGCTTTAGGGAATTTGGCATTGGACACATGCAGAGAAAGCCTCTGCCCTTTTCTCTCCTGGGAAAACAAACATTTCTGTGAGTTGCATGAATGGAGATTCTTAAACCTTTTCGGTGTGTGAACCAGCCACTGAGGAGCACTAATGACAAACATGGCAATACTCATTCTCAGAGATTGAGGCAGAAAGAAATGCTTGTGTTAATTTTGCCTTCACTAGTGCATCTCCTTCCTTTGAACAGAAAGATATGATTGCTGATGAAATTCAAACAGCGAAAGAAAGCTCACACTCCAAAGTAAAAACTTTGGAAAAGCTGGCTGCCAAGGAAATCTGCTGCAAATACCTAGACAGGAAAGCAGGACACTTGCCGGAAGAGGTTGGAGTTGACTTTGCCTCAGCCATCTGCCTTTGCCTGAGAAAGAAGAGTTCTAACATAGCAGAGGTAATATTTTAAATACATGACCAACATTTCAGTCTCCTTGTCATCGAGGAGACGTCAACATTCATGCCTTACTTATTTTTGGGAGTGTTGACATAGGAGAGTATGTGTAAGCAGGGATACAGGAATTATTCTGCCCTCACAGATATGGCTGTTAAAAACAGGTGCTTGAAATTATGGAAATGGCTGAAAATAAATTAAGAGAGCATTGCATCTGCGGAAGCAGCACTTCGGGCTTCTCCATGAACACTCCAGAAGAAACTGATGATGAGACTGCCAGTCTGAGCATGGATGTGCCTTCTGCAGCGGGGAATAAGGAGGAGAGTGCCCAGGCAGCGATCCTGTCCAGCGCCAGCCCCTGCGCCCCTTCCATGGGAGCCATGGCACCCGACACCGACTGCGGGCACACGTCACAGGTCCCTTGTGAATCAGATGAGTCCAGTAGTTTCATATGGAATCCTCCAGAAAAATCCACGGAGGAGCTATCTAGCCACAGCTGTACCACTTCAGAAAAGGTGGCAGGCTCTGGTTACAGGGTCAAGCAGGAGAAATCTGCCAGCGGACTGCAGGAGAGGAACACGGCGTGTGCCAGAGGCGGCGGTGGCCTGGAGACAGCAGCTGCTGCACAGGGCACCTGTGCCCAGGGCAGCCTGGACTCCTCCTGTGCTTCACAAGGTAAACGTGCCCTGGTGGTGTGAGTAGGGACAAATGACTTTCTTCTCCAGGATTGCTTAGGTTCTTCTTCCTATTTCTAAACATTTCATCTCTTATCCTAGATTATGAATTTACTAGTAAATCCACACAGTGTTTTGTGGGCTTCTATCAGGTATTTCTCCTAACCTAGTTTGGTTGGTTGTTCATTGTAGAGTTATCATCTATTCCTTAGACAATAGATGGATTTTTTTTTTCTCACTATTTGGGCATTTTGTTTTTCAGCCTTAGCCAGAGAGACATCTTGGAAAATACAGATAAATGATCGAAAAAAGAAGCTCATGGAAAACATTTTGCTGTATGAAGAAGACAAGTTAAACAGTTCTGAACTTTTTGAATCATAAATTGGATGGATTTATTAGCAGTGGCCAGCTTAGAAGAAGAAATAAGGACTGTCTCTTCATTAGGAAGACGGTAAAAATGTGCTTTTTATGTAAGGTTAAGTAGCAGATTTGGATCAGAAACATCAGCCCTGACTGAAGGAAACGAAAGTGATCACACAGAGAAGCAGCAGAAAATACTTGTTCTAAAGCAGATTAAAGAACAGTGCCACTCTGTACACAGAAATTCCTTCTGCCTTTTCATCTGCAGTGTGAAAAGGCATGGCAAGCACAAACGAGCGCCAGGATAGTTTACAATCCTTTTGCAGTGTTTCAGAAAACATGTCCAGATAACGTTTGTCTCATTAAGCCACAGTCCCAGGAGTTAGAGCAAGCAGCGAGCAGCAGCCAGGTAGCAATGCCCCGTGTTGTTATCCCACTGCACACGGATTGTGCACAGCTTCATCCCAGCTGGAACTGCACTGAGCACAGAGGGAAGTAAATGACTTCAGCCTGGTTCCTCTGCTTTGGGAGCGTCTCCTGCACACAGGTGACACCACGTCAGCCCAGCCTTCCAGTTCGCTGTCGGCACCTCTGAGACGGTGTTGGATTCTTCAGAGGAATGCTTTGGGGAATTATTTTTTTCTAAGTGTCCTTTATATGTTGTTAAGGTTTCTCACTGTGTTTCACATTATGCTGTTGTATATTAAAATATCTTTAATTTTGTTATAGGACACTTGAAATATAATTTGTTGTATTTATTCTGGCAATGGGTCAAACATAAGCTAGTAAGGGGACCTGTTGATGGTTCCAGGCTCACCATGTGTTTTCAGAGGAGTCCTTGTGGGTGTCCCTTGGCTCACCCAGCAGCGGCACCTCAGGGTGCTCAGCCTCGGGGATTACGTGCAAGAGCTAAAATAGAAGCTTGTATCTGGTGTATTTATGATTAAGTGAAAGCCCCCTTAAAAAAGTGTCACTTATTTTTATGATATTTATTATTTGTGCTATTGCTTGCATATTCCACTCATGTGCAGTCCAGGGAAATACTGATTTATCATAAACCAAAAGAACTATCAGAGCACGTAGCTCAGCTTACAGACAAGAGACTGCTGCCTCGTGAGCACAGAGAATAGGGCATGATGTGCAGAAATAGCTACAATTCATAGTGCAATTCAGGGAATATTAAAAAAAAAATATATGTAATTATTCTCATTGAAATTCTATAATAGTATATTTTCCTGGCTTTACATGAGGGCCTCATACCTTCTATTTTTGTAGAGTACCTACTTCATTTTATGTATTAGTATGAACAAGTAAAAGTATTTTAACTAAATAGTATTAAAATCATATTTATCAAATTATTTTCTACACTAAAAACTGGTAAAATCCCTTAATTATAAGTGCCTTGGATACTGTCTATGTGTTTGCCAGTGTCAGATTTTTTAAGTTTTACCAGAATCAAATCAAGCCAACGTTAGTACTGATATAAGAAACAGTGAGTAGATTCAGATTGGTCAATAACCACTTAATTCTGTAGATTTAATTGAGATACTTTATGCTGCTGAAAACGTAATATTGTTTTCCATGGGTGTATTCCGGGACATCCATGGTAAAGGCCTCAGGTCTCCTTCAGGAAGGAATGCATGTGGACACACCACAGAGCTGAATGGGAAACCTGAGTTTTAAACTGAGAAACGTAATTTGTACCCAGTGCTGTTTCACAGAAGTGCTTTAGAGGTTTTGTTCTCTTGTAGTCATCTAATTTAACTGTATTCTTTGCCTTGGTCCATGCTAATTTTTAAATATTCTGAGGCGATATACATGGTCTTGCAGAGTTACACAAGTACTTAATGTAACATATATGACAGTGCATGGTCTTACATGGATACAGTTACATAACCTGCCTATTCAGAGGCAAGTTTATACATTACTATTTGCTAATAGCATTGTGAATAAAAAACTGAAAAAAATATTTCTTTAATTGCCTGCTTTCTTGTGAATAATGGCACAGAAAATGAGTGTCAGTCAGCGCTGAGATCCTGCCCCGGACACTGACTAATGGTGGGTTTAAAAATAACTTCGAAGTGTGGCAATGCGTTTGTGCCCTTCTTCCTTCCCTTAGGATGAACAAAGTTGTAAGAGCAGAAGAGGGAAGCTGGCACTGTTCCCATTCTCCCTTGGAATTGCCAAGACCAAGGGAAGAGCCGCAGTTTTGTAAAGCCCAGCCTTGTGATGTGCCATTACAGGGGGGAAAACACCCCACAAACAAGAAAACCCCACCAAAACCCCCAAAACAAACAAGAACAAAAAAACACCTACATACAAAAAAACCCAAAACCCAGAATATTTTCTACTTACCTAATCTATAAAGAATTGAGCACTTAAAGGCATTATAAAATAGTAGCTGCTTATTTGGAGGGACTCTTGATTGTATTTCTTTAATTTGATGTTACTGTGTAAGAATTGGGTTGATTGTAGCTCAGTCACCTTCATTTTTCACAATGAATAATCAAATTAGTGGAAAAAGACAAGTTTTACTTTTTGTAAGGGGTGCAGTGAAAGGATGATTAAATGCAGCACACCAGGCTTTAACCAATAGGACTTTATTCTGTTGGTATCTCAACAAAGGAAAAAAAACCAAACCTGAGGTACAGTACAGACGTGGCTAAAAAAAATCTTCAAACCATGGTTATGATTTACTGATCTTAGTAAAATAACCAAGTTTGAGACCATTGTAAAGCAGAAGACATATGCATTCCACTACTCCTTTTCATCTTCAGGAAAGCACAGAGACTTCCACTTAGCCAAGCATATTATTTTCAGGAAGATCTTAGCACCATTTTGCTGCTACCAGCAGGGCTGGCTGGCACACTACAGCTAACCAGTTGGAACAAGGTTCTGGCCTTTGAGGGCACAGAGTATTTGTCCCTTTGCACAAAGGAGTTCACATCTCACAACTTTGACAGTCTCCTCCTGTTCCTGCTCAAATGCTTGAAGTCTGACCACTGCATATCCAATCAAATTTGATCCTTAAACCAGAAAAGCGGGGCATATTTCCTACAGCATCAAGGAGTAGTATCAGGCACAGTACTTTGCTATGCTCTTTACCTTAAATTTAAGGGAATGTCAATTAAGGCTGATTATCAACATTTTGTAGCCTCCCAGTAATAGCTTTAGAGTGCTCATAAAATTGGATAATTGTTTCCCATGTTCAGTTTAGATAAAATCAGTTCTCATCCAGCTCAAGAACCATTGCAAATCAGGGACAGGGATCTCTTGCTGCAGCAGCTGGAGCACTCCCTCGTGCATCACTGCTCGTTCTGCTGCCCCTCTGTCACGGCAGACACCCCTCCTTGGCCCTTGTTCACGTCGCTGATACACGCCCACAGTCCATCCACCGACTCCTTCCACAGCGTCACCTCAAAAATAGAGGAGGCACAGCTTTCAGCCTTAACACACTCTCAGCTTCCCCTTTCCTCGCAGCCACCACAGCACTGGTGAATTCTGCTGTCAGTACCCCAGAAAATCAAGTACAGCCCTCATTTCTGCTTTCCAGTAAGGACTCAGAATGCAGGCAAATAGTTTGCCAGAGGTTACGGTCTTCCTGTCCTCTTGATGGCTAAAAAACAGTCACCACTGCAGCAAAGAAGACTCTATGACAGCCTTGTCTTAAACAAATGACAACAGCCTGTCCCTGCTCCTCTGGACACAGGGCACACACAGTAAGAGTCAAGGCAGCAGTACTCACTTTGTTGTCTCCTCCAGACACCGCAAGGATGTTGGCAGTGATGGACCAGCTCACGTGCCAGACAACATCATTGAACTTGTGCAGCAGCTTCGGTGACCAGGAGTTTCCAGAGGCATCGTCACACGTCCAGATGAACACTCTGCCATCCTGCAAAAGCGCAGAGGCCGAGTTGGCTAGACATAGGAAACATCACCCTGGTTACCCTGGGAGCTCCACTTCCAAATTACAGCTGTGATACCACCCCTCGATGTGTCTGCACAGATTTGTGCTCAGCATAGCAAAGGGGCTGTTTCCTTACTATAGCCAAAGGCAAGGCAGTACAGCTCTGACGAGAAAAACTACCTACAGTGACTTGCAAATACCAGAGAAGAGTTCCCAAAATACTCATCTATCAGCTGAAATATTTCCCCAGAATGAGATTTTGTTTTCCAGTCACATGGCAACAGCTCACTAAGCAGTTTTCATAATAAAAGAAGCATTTATAGAATTATCAGCAGCAAGAACACCACAGTCAGTATGAAGGATGAGGACATCAGAGCTGACTACAAATGCCAATTATTAGAAAACAGTATTTTCAGCTGGAGGTTCAGTGAATTTGGTCCCAAAACACTAAAGTTTGAAGGTCTTCCTGTTGTTGACACCATCCTGCTCATCATGTTCAAAATAGCAGCCAGTCTTTGGTACAGAGACACACACACAAACCTTTACCCACAAATGCTTCTACTGAGCTTCTGAGTTTGGAAGGAACAGGATTCAAAGGCTCTTAGGCACTGACCCAGACACAGCAAAGAACTGCCAAGAGGACCTGTTACAGCAGCTCTGCCCTTGCTATTCCTTTCCTAGGGGAGCGAGGGCACTGAGAGCCTGCCTGTCGCTCCAGCGGGAGCCTCACCTGGGAGCAGCTGGCAATGGTGCTGGTTGGCAAACCTATGGATGGAGCCCAGGCCACGTCTCGCACCCAGTCACTGTGAGCCTCCAGCTTCTGCTCCTCTTTCCACTGACTGTCTTCTTCCCTGAGAACATGATTATACAGTCAGAAGGGTGGCAGCAGCATTTCTCATCCCCTGCTCTGGAAGGCTTCGGCTTTGTAGTCAGACTCCTGGTTCATCTAGATAATACAAAGCACAGGTGTTCCCCAGTTCTCCAAAAATCTCTACAGCTTTAAGTGACAAAACTCCTTGCAGGGGGCAGAAAGCACAGGCAGAGTTTTTGTTCTCCTCTTCAGTTACTGTCAGAAATTTGCTACTGCCCAGGTCACAGTGGTAACCAAAGACCATGAGAAAGCCACTCTCCGAGACAAGATGACACAGGGCTGGCACAGACAGCACAAACCATGGGAGAAACTGTGCATCGCTAAGTTGTTTCCATTTCTAAAGCACTTCCTAAAAATTGGAATTTGAAGATGGAAGCACAGACATGCTGAAAGTATTACCTGAGACACTAAGAGGGACATTCGAAGCCTAGAAAGAGTGTCAGGTTTTACTTGATAACAGGGCACTTACTTCCAGATCTTGACCAGGTTGTCGCAGCCCCCCGATGCAAATCTTTTGACATAGTTTGGCTTTTGACCAGAGGGTTGTTCTATAAGGCTCCCTGGTACAACAGCAGGAGCCCAGCTGACTGCATTACATCCAATCTAGGTAATGAAAAACATTACCATTAAAAGTTGCTTACTTTAAACAAGTAAAGGAATAAAGGCTGCTGAGGGCAAGAAGGAAACGTAGCATAGTGTCTATGGGGGGTGGAGAATAAGCCCATCTCAGAAAATGGGAGTCCTGCACAATGCTGGATGAAATGAGTAAGAAATCCAGACACAGTTTAGTCTCACTAAGGCACTTACTCAGAAAGCCTGAGGTAGGTAAGGAACTGCTTTATGTGGAAATATCGTCCTGGGTGTGTGAACAGTGGAGACAGAGATAGAAACTGCACAGACACAACGTACATGCAGTTGCTAAGATTTTGGAATGCAGGAGCAGAAGGAAGCTTTAGTCCGGAGCCCAGTTTCCTTCTGTTGAGAGCCATGCCATGAGCTTATGAAGTTTTGCTTAAGCAAAAATCCCCACTGTTTTGGGAAAAACACATGCCCTGCAATTTTTTTGGCTTCAGTTTATTCAGTTAGTTGGTGCAGGTATTCTTAGGAACAAGGCCATTTCCTGCCAGGTAACTTTCAGCACTGTGTTTAACAATAATGCTCAATTAACAGGCATTACCATGTTGTTTAGTAGCCGCCTTCTGTCTTTTTTTTTTTTTTACTTCATTTTGGTTACTACAAAGATACCTGCCCACTGTGGCTGAACTTCAAACAAGTTATTCTTGGTTCTTGATGTTTCACATCACTTCACTGCATTTCAGTATTTATCTAGTCAAGTCCTTTGAGGCAACAATCCCCTCGGTGTTATCTGTAGCTCCTGGAACTCTGCTGCTCCAAAGGACCAGACTCACCGTGTGTGCATTGCTGATCTTTTTGACTTCCCACTGCCCGTCTCCCGTGTAGCTCAACAAGGAGATGGCCCCATCAGAGCTGCCGCAGGCCAGGATCAGTCCGTAGTCATGTGGTGCCCAGCAGACAGAATTCACTGGGAGAGACAGACCAGGTTACAGCACAGGGACTGCCTAAAACTGACTGATACCAGTCAGTCACCCAAAGTGAGCGGCTCTGAAAGCCAAGAATGAGTCTTGACATTCCTCAATTCCAGCAAAGCCAGTCAATTAACGCTGTCTACGGAATGACAGAGAATGGCCTTTATTTTTGGAACCCTTTTAGAATGAGAACATCAACACAGCACTCCTAACGAGGCTAAAAAACTCTAACAACAGTGGGGAGCATCACTGACTAAAACAAGAGCTGAATGGCAGACAGAAGATGTAAAGTCTAGATCAGTAACACAGCAAAGCTGGAGACTTCAGATCTGCACTGGCTGGCCAAATCATCTGAACACAAAGTTTCCATTGTAAAACAAAACACTGCATGATAAATTCATTTGTTCTTACTGGACACAGACAGTATTTTCCTCAAGAATTCAGTCTACTGTCATCTTTATTTGAAAGATGATTTCTTTATATAACAACTCCTGTGCAAACACTGTACGAATCAGGACAAGACGTTATCCAGTAATACGACCTTTAGTAAAGGTCCTGTTTGTGCTGAACAGATTTACTCTCTCTCCACCATTTATCCCTGTCTGACAGAGGCCTTCTTCCTTAACACTGACAGATTTACTCCAGCCTTACCCAAATCCCCTCATTTCCCCAGATTCCCTTCCCAGCTCCAAACTCCCATACCTGAGGAATCATGTCCTGTGTATTCGTAGGTCTTTTCCCAAGTGCCATTTTCTTCCTTCCAGATAATAACCTTCCTGTCATAGGAACAGGAAGCCAAGATATTCCCATACATAGGATGAGCCCAGGCCACCTGCCACACTGGACCTTCGTGCCTGCAAGAAACAATGTCATGTGGAAGAGGGAAGAGAAACCCCTCACAGCCACCACTGCTGTGAATCGCTGTTCCAGAAGGGATTGGTGGCCTGACATGAGGAATGGGTAATGCCAAGATGGCAATGCTAGTGCCCTGACACGGGGCTGTCACTGCCATAGAAAACAATTCCAAATGTTTATCCTTGTATTAGTACATTTTACCTCTTGAAAATCACAGGTGTCAAGTACTAAATGAATGACCAAGCCCCAGTGTATTTCCCACTGGTGCTCTGTCCCCTTCCCAGGTCTGAGGAGTTTTTCAGCACAACCCTGGAGGAGTCCACCCTGGAATTCAATCTGCACTTTGTGCTGCCCAAGGGCAAAAGGGCAAGGTATTAAAGAGCTTCCCGCAGTGAAACTCTCCTGTTATGACAGCTCACCCCCTCAGATCTGCAATGAGGATCTGCCCTCCATTCCGGACGTCGAAGATCTTCACGGAGCGGTCGGAGGAGCAGGTCGCCAGGCGTGTGCCATAGTAATCCATCTGTGCATCGTGCTGCAGGGAAGGTGGGGACAGCTGTGCTCAACATGCTGAGCTCAGCTCAGAACTGGCACAGCTGCCCCAGGCTCAACACACTGGGGTCAAAAGGACAGTTTTAGACAATCCAGACACACGAGTATTTTGTTTCCCCAAGTGCTTCTTCACTAACTAGGTAAGTGTTACACAGAAGGAATCCAGGAAATTCTGAGTAGCAACACACAGCATTTTCAGGAGAGGGCTAGGAACTGGTGCTGCTGACTACAAAGCAGTGACCAGTTATGTTTCCTAAAAGGTAAAGTGGGTGTACGAACACTGACAGCTCTTAGTTACGTTTGAAACTTTATCATCACAGAATCACAGAACCACTGAGGTTGGAAAAGACCTCTGAGACCATCAAGTCCACCCTGTGCCTGATGCCCACCTTGTCCCCAGCCCAGAGCACTCAGTGCCACCACGTCTGGTTGTTCCTTGGACACCTCCAGGGCTGGGGACTCCAAACCTCCCTGGGCAGCCCCTGCCAGCGCCTGACCACCCTTCTTGTAAAGAAATTCTTCCTGAAGAACTGGGCTCATCTAGCTGGGCTCCTTCCTTCTACAAATTACTTTGAAACCTTTCCTCCTGCCCACACTAAGACATCCGCTCCCAGAAACATCCACATAAAGGAAAAACAGTTTCATCTGCCAAAGCTGTGTACCCTTCAGAATACACTTACACCTATATTACTTCACAGAAACAAGCCTGTGCATGCAAATTAAGGTTTTAAATCATTTCTCCTTTCCCTTGTAGCTGAGTCTTCCCGTCCACCCGGTACAGAATGGCAGGATCAGGATTTCGGACAGCGTTCTGCATCCACACGAGTGTCCTCTCACTCGGCACACACATCGCAGCCTCCCCCCTCGCACAGAGCGCCCCAGAGCAGCTCTGTTCCAGCCGGGACCGGCCCGGGCGGGGCAGCTCCCCCCGCACACTTACGATCATGTCCTCGTGGGACGTGTCCACGGTGTTGATGACCGAGACCTGCGGAGAGAGGGAGCCGCAGGAGCTGAACCCATCACCGTTCGGCCCCGGCCTCCCCTCGGCGGGCAGCGGCCGCGCCCGGTTGCGACGGGGCCGTGCACCGGGACACGGCCGGTTCCGCGCCGCCCCCGCCCTCCTGCTGCGGCCCCCCGGCGCTGGCC
>VZRE01009904.1:768194-788248 GCA_013396775.1 Cephalopterus ornatus
CAGCCCTGCCCCGGCCCCCCCGAGCCCAGCCCTGCCCCTGTCCCCCGAGCCCAGCCCGCCGAGCGGGCAGAGGCACCGCCGGGCCTGGCCCCTGGCTGCCGCCCCGTCCGGCCCGTCCCGCCGCCTCGGGGGCTCCCTGCACGGAGCTGCCCCGGCCCCGGCCCCTCGCCATGGCCAGCGTCTCCTACCACATCTCCAGCCTGCTGGAGAAGATGACCTCCACCGACAAGGACTTCAGGTGCGGCAGCAGGGTCTGGCCCCGCGGGGATGGGCGGCTTCCCACGGAGGGTCCCTGCCCCGCGCCGGGCGCAGGCACGGTGCCCCCGGCCCCGCCGGTGTGCAGGATGCTCCTGTGTCAGGGGCTTTGATCGCTCCTGTTTGCGGGGTCTCGACCCAGCTGAGTCCTGGCTGAGGGCGGAATGTAGAGAAGCCAACGGCGCTCCCTGCCCCTGCCTGGGCTGCTGCCTGATGGAAGTCGAAGGGAGAGTAAGAGTCTTGACAGCTGGACTTTAAGTTGTTACTTATTTTGAGATGGAAGAACATTGTAGCACAAATGCTGAAATACTTGTAGTTTGCTTTTCCTCTAGGTGGGATGGTCAGTGCATTAAAAGGGCTGAGAGACTCCAGTCTGGGCAGCTCTGTCCCTGGGCGACAGAAGCTGCTGGCCATGCTGGGGCTGCTTTATCAACTATTTCTGTGTGATGGGAAAATGTGCCTTCCTAACAGGACTGAGGTGCTTTTGTTCTCTTTGTTTATGTCAGCAGAAAAGTTGACATCTTTTTAGGGTTGGGGTCAGTGGCTCGATGCGTAAGGCACTCTATAAAAAGTAATGAAAACTAACATTTGTGAAAGATTTCATCCCTGAGCATATTGTTCTCAGTACCAATCTGGAAGGTGTTGTTTGTGCCAGACTTGGTATTTTGAGGTAATTATAAAAGAGAGAGGTTAGTAAGAGCCTAAAACTAGGCTGACTTTTGCAAGGCTGCTGATGTTTTCATATGTTAAAATAGGTACTTTATAAAGAAGTCAGTGATGGTGTAGTTGTATAAACAGTTTGTTCAAAGAACTTAGAGTTAACACTCCAAACTAGATGTGCCCCACACCATGTCATATCACAGAGGTATTGCAGGGCTGTTTCCTCCCAGCACACGGCCAAACACGAC
Source organism: Cephalopterus ornatus (assembly GCA_013396775.1). NCBI lineage: Eukaryota > Metazoa > Chordata > Aves > Passeriformes > Cotingidae > Cephalopterus > Cephalopterus ornatus. The sequence goes on from VZRE01009904.1 coordinate 769,358, forward strand.
CCATTGTAGGAGCAGTTTTCTCTTGCTCCCCCTGCACAGATGGATCTGTGTGGGAGATTCCGAGGTCCCGGGGCAGGATGGCAGCAGGCAGCAAGTCCAAAGCTGGCCATGTTGCCACGGAAGGCTCAGCTCAGCCTGTGGCCATAATTGGTCATGCTGGGTGTGCACAGACAGTGACCCGCCAGTGCAGCTGAAGAGCTCTTGCAGGATCAGAAATAGATTGCACATTGGTAATGTCTCTGGGCACAGTCCCGCTGCTTTCCCACTCGGGGTTTCAGGCTGGCTTTGGAACACCACAGCAGTCCTTCATCCCAGATGTACCTTGTTGTTGCTCAGGAATGGGCTTGCAGATTGAAGCTCCAAACGTTGCCTTGCACATGAGAGCTCTTACATGCTGAAGGAGTGGCATTGGAGCCTAATTGTAAAAGCAGGTGTCATTTTGTAAGGCAAGGGAATGGCTCTGTCGTTCCTGTTAGACATTCATCCTACGCAGGGCTGACATTAGAAAGCAGCTAATACATGATAGCCACGCTAAGATTTCTCAGAACCTCAGACTCCTATACCAGCAACTTTTGCATTTCCTGCTCCCAGGAAAATAGATATCCACTTTGTCATTGTCCCTGTCAGAAAACGGACTAACAGTCAGCTGAGTGTTTGTTTTTCCTTCTAAGCTGGAATGATAACTACTTGCTTGGTTTTGCTCACAGCAATCTAAATATAGCCTAGGGCACTTCTGAGGTGTAGTTTGCATGGAGTCATGACTTTATTTTTCATTTTTGAGCGTGATAGGCCTTCTCCATGTGTGGGGTCATACTATCAGCGCTAAATTAGCCAGAAAGAACAAAGCCAGGTATGTTCTTCGACCCCAGAACTGCTTTTCTTAGGCCAGGCAATTGGTGAAAAAACCCACCATGATTTTTTCTGGCATAATTAACCATTTACATTTAGTCACCGAGAAAAATACACAAGTCAGGTGCCGCTTTTAGAGCCTCTGTTTGCCTGGCCCCTGTTAGGTATTTATCTACTTGTAAGATAGTAGTAATTCTCTGTACCTTGCTGTTCAGGACAGTGTGAAGGGTGGTAAGTTACTCTTTGGTAGTGTGTTTTCATACAAGCACCAGTTGCCAACTTCTGTTGTCCCAAGAGATGCAAAGGCGATGCATTTGTGTCTGTACATCAGCCAGCCCACTTTTGTCCTTTGACCTTCCAGGTTTATGGCCACCAACGACCTGATGATAGAACTGCAGAAAGATTCAATAAAACTAGATGAAGACAGCGAGAAAAAAGTTGTGAAAATGCTTTTGAAATTGCTGGAGGACAAAAATGGGGAAGTACAGAACCTTGCTGTCAAGTGGTAAGAGCCTGGGCAGTAACTGCCATGTTCCCTGGCACTAATAAAGCCATTACAGACTACAGAGTATGTGGGAGTAGAGCCTGGCCCTGGGCACTCCCTCAAACCTCCGTTGCAAGGGGCTTTGCCCTCTCACACAAAGCCTCACTTTATGTCTCGATACTCACAAGGCATGAACACACAGATACCTTTGTAGCAGCAGGAGGTGATTTTTAAATTGGTTCAGTGTTTGTATTATTAACCTTACCATGAAAAGTGGTATCCCTAAGAGTTTTCTTCCTCAGACATAAGCCCAGTTTAAAATGTTGGCCATCAAGCTCCTGGGCTTTGAAATCCCATTCTGAGTTTTCCCATGGTTCTCTCTTTGACAGCGATGGTACTAAACCCTTATGGCATTTCAATTTCTAGTCTGAATGCTCCTCTTCAGGGGTATTTTTCATTAGTTTATAATACACTTGGGTTTTTCCCTGTCTTGACTCTGAGTGCAGCCTGTGCTGTTGCTTTGCCCTGGACTGTTTCAATATTTTTTAAATCCAAATGAACAAAGGCAGAAAGTCCCTCTATTAGTGAGTCCTCTGCTGAAGGGATCTTGCTGCTGCCATTTTCTTTCCTGTCTCTTTGCCCATCATGGCTGAGAGTGTTCAGTCTAGAAATGCCATTGAATGGCTCAGTTCACCCCAGGGCTCCAGAAACGTGGGCCATTTAAAGACAAATTTAGGTTCCTCTGTTTTTCCTTCAGTGAATCCTATTTGTATTCCCTTCTTTTTAACCACATGCTGCTTTCATCCCTGTCCTTTCTCTGTGACCTTTAGCCCTCTCTTTTTGATTCCTATGGTCCTGACATTTTCTGGCCCTACTCCTGTCTCTGCCTGCTATGGGCTGGCTTATTCCAATTTTTAAAGTGAAACAGTTGGGCACTGAGCAGAGGACCGACTTCTTTGCCTGTTTATCTCTGATTGTATCAGCAGTAAGTCCATACTCATTGTGATCTCTTATCCATCCAGAATGTGATAATGAAGAGGCCTCAAAATGGAACCAGGAATATTTCCTTTCCATGCTTAAGGAGGTACTTAACAGCAGTTAACGTCCAGTCAGTCATTCCCAGGCAGGTGGCCAGGATCTCTAAGAAGGAGAAATGTGATGGTTTGAAGGACACAGGCATTTGGATCAGGCCCTTCATCCTGACTGGCTTCTCCTCCCGCAGCCTGGGCCCACTGGTTGGCAAAGTGAAGGAGTACCAGGTGGAGACCATTGTGGACACGCTGTGTACAAACATGCTGTCAGACAAGGAGCAGCTGCGGGATATCTCCAGCATTGGCCTCAAAACCGTCATCTCTGAGCTGCCACCAGCTTCCACAGGTACACTGCCTGTCCCTGTTGGAGGAAGAGGGAATCGCAGCTTTTGGGAAACAGGAAAATGTGGAGTTCAGAGCATAAAAGTTACCAATTCCTTACCTACCTGCCAGAGGACAACTAGTGAAATACAGAGGAGAGGCAGTAGGAGCTGAGGTACCAACACGATGAAAGATGGGATGAAATGAAAACTTGAGCAGTGTTTGGAACTACTTACCCCAAAAATACAGCAGGGAATACCTGAGGTTCCTGGGGATAGGAGTTTCCTCTGCAGCCATCTCATGGGTGGGTGGGGGATTTCTTTTTTCAATGTAGGAGGACATCGAATGGTTCCCAGCAGCAAAAAGGCTCCTTTTTAACTGATAGCAGGGTAAAATCTCTCTCTCGCAGGCTCTACCATGACAGCAAATGTGTGCAAAAAGATCACAGCCCAGCTGACGGGAGCCATTGGCAAGCAGGAGGATGTGTCTGTGCAGCTGGAAGCTCTTGACATCCTGTCAGATATGCTGAGCAGGTACCAGAGCATTTCCTTCTGGAGCTGTGCGTAGCAGGGGGCTGCAGGGATATGTCTGCTTTTGATTTCTTTATTTCCCTAATCCTACTACTGGGACTTAAAAACACAGTATTTGGGTTGGCTGCCCCTGGGGAATATCTGAGCAGAGCAGGTCCCCAGCAGGGACAAGAGACAACATTCTGAACCTTTCTGTGCTTGGGAATGGCAGTGCCACTGGTGATGGATCCCACAGGGGCTCAGCTCACACAAACATGGGAGGGCGAGGGCAAAGCACGGAGGTTTATTTTAGCCCTGTGATCTGATCACACATGCATTTATTTTCCTGGGTGCCTCTCTTTCTCTTGTTGCATAAGTCAGAGTGACAGTGTCATATGTCATCTGCATGCACGAAATTATTGACAAACCTCCAGGTCATCCAGAAGGACACATCAAAAACTCCTCTGTCATGGAGACAAATAGCCTCTCCCTGTGCTTTACAGAACAAGTCAGTGTTCGGGCCAAAATGCCAGACCCAGCCTTCTCCCCCTCCCCACACTGAGCATAAAGTCTCCATAGCTGAAGGATTTTTACATTTGTTGCTGCCAAGAGGGCTTTTTCTCTGAGGCTTTTGCTTCCAACCTCTTTCTGCCTTGTTCTGTTGATTGCAGACTGGGGGGAACACTCTACTCATTCCATTCCTCGATCCTGACCTGCCTCCTGCCCCAGCTGACGAGCCCCAGGTTGGCAGTACGTAAACGGGCCATCATTGCCTTGGGGCACCTGGTCTTGACCTGCAGTGGAAACATCTTCTCAGAGCTCACAGAGCATCTGCTGGCTGAGCTGAAGAGGAATGAGTCTACATCTACCACCAGGACATACATTCAGTGTGTGGCTGGCATCAGCAGGCAGGCTGGGCACCGCATAGGTAGGAGGAGCAGCTTGAAATGGGACTGGGAAATGTACGTGCATTTTAGAGCAGCTCCTCTTAGTGGTAAAAGAAGAGTGCTCACTGTTCCTAAAGTATTAGTGGCTTTTGCTTTGTGATTTCCTCTGTGATCCTGGCCTGGCTGTCTGATCTGCGCTTGGAAGGGAGGAGACACCAGAGTATCTCTGTGGCTGCCCTTCTGTAGCAACTTCACCTCAAGATCTTGCAGTGCTTCCTTGGTCTGAATTAATACCTCTGTGAATTAGGTCAGTTGATTCACCCCATTTTAAATGAGAGGAGAAATGGAGGGCAGCATACTGTATTACTTGCCTAAAAGACCTGTCTAAAAGAGTTGAGATTAGGTTCTAGAAGATCTCTAATCACAGCTCTTCCCATGACTGAAATACCAACAAGGGGCTGCAGACAGGGTTATCTTATGAAGATCTGCTGGGGTTATCTTATGAAGATTAGCATGGCTGGTTTTGGCAGGCTGCTGGCTCCTTGCCCATGAGGTCCAGGCCAGGAATGCTCTGCCAGGCACAAGAAGGAAGTGGCAGGTGGATGAGCTGTCAGCTGCTTGGGTGAGTGAAGGCTGGAACGGTTTTTCACTGCTGCTTGCTTTATCTTTCCCAGGAGAACACCTGGAGAGGATCATCCCTCTGATCATTCAGTACTGTAACGTGGATGATGACGAGCTGCGAGAGTACTGCTTCCAGGCCTTCGAGTCCTTTGTGAGGAGGTGTGTGCCCTTGGGGAACACCTCTGTGCCATCCAGTGCATCCGTGTCCTCCTGCTGTAAATACCTATACTTTCAGCATCCAGGGAGGAGGGCCTTACTGCATGTGTTCCTGTGGGAATGACCGATCACGTATGAAACCTCTTCTGCCCAGGCAGGGTTGAGCTGGAGTTATGAGCTGCTTTACCTCAACATGTGAGGGTGTCTTTCTGTATTGGTTTTGCAGGAATGGGAGTTTCCTTTATCTTTGGAGGGTTCCTCAGCCAGATGGAACTGCCTTGCTCCTGGTCCATGGAGGGAGCTGGAGGCAGGAAGGAGGCTCAGGCAGAAGAGATGCTGAGCTGCAGCTCTCCAGCTGTTTGGTCAAACATTTACTGCTTGGAAAAGGAGCCCTGCAGAGCTGCTGAGGTGTTCTTCTAGGAAGGGAGGATTCAACCAGGGGGTGAAGGCGATTGATATATTTTTACTTATAGAAATCATTGTATCCTCCCAAGGGGAATGTGGCTTTGCTTTGTGCACGGCAGGAAGGAGCATCTCTGGTTTTAACTCATGTTAACAAAATATTCAGATGGTCTGTGAAGCACTTTCAGATCCTTTTGAGATTAATTATATTATTTGGATATTTAAACCAGCTTAGTCTTTGATTAACTGTTAGGATTTTTATTTGTCCTGATAGGTGCCCAAAGGAAATCGACCCTCACATCCCGAGTGTGATGGGGCTATGTCTGAAGTACATCACCTTTGACCCAAACTACAACTATGATAATGAGGAGGAAGAGGAAGAGATGATGGAAACTGAAAATGGGGAGGATGAAGAGCAAGGTGCCTGCTTGTGAGGATGGCTGTGCTCAGCAGAACACAGGGTCAACATTTCTCCCCTTCCTGCCTTCTCCTGCCAGAGAGGGCAGCTCTGAGGATCAAGTGATCCTCTAGCTCTGGTTTTATCATAATGGTGCACCTTGTTTTCCCTTGTGTTGTTTCTAGAAAGCGATGATGAGTACAGTGACGATGATGACATCAGCTGGAAGGTCCGCAGGGCTGCGGCCAAGTGCCTGGAGGCCGTTGTCAGCAGCAGGCACGATCTCCTGCAGGACTTCTACAGAACTCTTTCCCCAGCCTTGATAAGCAGGTTCAAAGAGAGGGAAGAGAATGTCAAAGCTGACATCTTCAGTGCTTACATCTCCTTGCTGAAGCAAACGCTGCCCACCCAGAGCTGGCTGCACACTTCCGATGCCTCTGGCAAGGGTGACATTCCCCTGACGATGCTTCGGAACCAGGTGCGTGAGCAGGTGACGGCTGAGGTAAATCACAAAGCACTGAGGACAAGCAGGTACTGATGATGGTGCTGAGAGCAGTCCTGAGAATGTGGCTAATGGAAGGAGCCCTGGGGCAGGCAGCACCGGAGACCAGACCCAGGGGGCCGGCTGTTTACTGTCTGTCTCCTGCTGTTCCCAGGGAGAGAGTGCCGAGGCAGTGCAGGAGCAGGGGGGCACAGCTGGCATTGTCCCTCCGCCAGCTGCTGGCATCTGTGTCCAGGCTGAGGCAGGTTGGCCTCTGGCTGAAGGGTCAGGCTGCTGCCTTACTGTTATTGCAGCTGCTGCTCAGGAAACTCATTGAATAAACTGTTGTAGACATGCACCAGAGTGAGTCCCTGAGAGCAGTTAGGATGACTGAGGTGTCCCTTTGTCACTTGCTTCTCCAAACTGCAGGTCCCGAACATTGTCAAGGCCTTGCACAAGCAGCTAAAAGAAAAGAGCATCAAATCAAGACAGGGTTGTTTCAGCCTCCTGACAGAACTGGCCAATGTTCTTCCTGGTTGCCTGGCAGATCACATCCCTGCACTTGTCCCTGGTAAGCTTGTCCATGGTCTGGGAAGAAGGAGCAGGGTTGGCAAAATCCAACTCCTTGTCTGCGTGTTCCGGTTTTATTCTTGTATATTATTCTGCTCAGCATCAGGACATACACATCAAGTTCTGCTCTGTGTGGATATGCTGAACAGCTCCCAGATTAATGCTGGCTTCTGTCTGCGCTGGAAGCCAGGATAAGAATATCAGGTTCATTTCCAGTCCTCTGAATAGATAGATGTTTTTGGGAGTGCCTACTCCAGCCTCCTTTGAAAACAGCTGGAATGACATCAGAAACACAAGAGACATTTTCTTTTATAAAATCCAGTGGCATTTTAAAAAATTCTTTATATTGGCTGATTATTTAATTTGCAGCACCAACATTTTTGTCTGAGCTCTTCTGCCTGTGGGCTCATGAAACATCCCACTGCTGGAGGGCTCAGGTCCTGCCTTTGCTTTTGGTGTGACTGTATAGTGGATATGAGAAAAGTCTCCTGTGACTGTCCCTGGCTGGATCCATGCACCTCCCTCTTTAGGAAAAACCTGACATCGGTCCTGTTGTCTCCTTTGCACAGGTATTGTTTTCTCCTTGGCGGATAAATCCAGCTCCTCCACCATGCGGATCGACACACTGTCCTTCCTCCATGTCCTCCTCTGCAACCACCAGCCGGAGGTATTTCACCCTCATATCAAGAGCCTGTTGCCTCCTGTTGTGACCTGCATTGGAGACCCGTTTTATAAGATCACGTCAGAAGCTCTGCTGGTAACTCAGCAGCTTGTGAAAGTTATCAGGCCTTTGTACAAATCTTGCACTTTTGATGCCAAGCCCTACGTGAAGGACCTTTTCTCTGGTACTCTGAAGCGGTTGAAGGCAGCTGACATCGACCAGGAGGTGAAGGAACGTGCCATCTCCTGCATGGGACAAATCATTTACAACCTGGGAGACCATTTAAGCACTGATCTCCAGCCAACCTTGAAGATATTTCTGGAGAGGCTCAAAAATGAAATCACCAGACTGACAACAGTCAAAGCATTAACCTTAATTGCTAGTTCTCCACTTAAAATAGATTTGAGACCCATTCTAGGGGAAGGTCTCCCCATTCTAGCTTCCTTTTTGAGAAAGAATCAACGTGCCTTGAAACTGAGCACTTTGACTGCTCTGGACATTCTGGTGAAGAACTACAGTGACAGCCTCAAGCCTGCCATGATCGAGTCTGTGCTAACAGAGCTCCCTGCCTTAATTACTGAGAATGACATGCACGTGTCCCAGGTGGCCATCATGTTCCTCACGACTTTGGCAAAGGTTTATCCATCCTGCATCTCCAAGATCAGCAGCTCAGTCACTGCTGAAATCTTTCAGCTTGTCCACTCACCTTTGCTTCAAGGAGGGGCTCTGAATGCCATCATTGACTTCTTCCAGGTGCTGGTCCTGACAAAGACAGCCACCACGGGTTACCTGGAGCTGATGAAGCAGCTGACAGCACCCGTTTACTCCTCGGGTTTGGCCGGGGCCTCGCTGACGTTGCACAAACAGGCCTATCACTCCATCGCGAAGTGCGTGGCAGCGCTGTCCTCGGCCTGCCCAAAGGAAACCCCTGTGACGGTGAACCAGTTTGTTCAGGATGTGAAAAGCCCCAAATCCAGTCCTGCTGTTCAAGTGCTGGCTTTCCTCTCCCTGGCAGAGATGGGCCGTACCACAAACCTCAGTGCTCAGAGGGAGCTCAGAACTGTCATCCTGGAAGCGTTTGCTTCCACCAGTGAAGAGGTGAAATCCGCTGCCTCCTACGCGCTGGGGAACGTCAGCGTTGGGAATCTCAAGGAGTATCTGCCCTTCATGCTGAAGGAGATTGGAAGCCAGCCCAAGCGACAGTACCTGCTGCTGCACTCCCTGAAGGAAGTCATCAGCTCCTCCCCAGCTGACAGCCTCACGCCTTATGTGGAGGATATCTGGGCTCTGCTCTTCAAGCACTGCGAGTGCACAGAGGAAGGGACACGCAACGTGGTGGCAGAATGCCTGGGGAAGCTGACCTTGGTGAACCCTGCTGAGCTGCTGCCCCGGCTGAGGAAACAGCTGTCAGCAGGTAATGGGGATGGCAATGGCCAGAGGGGGGAAATGCTGCCTTTTGCTGGAAATTCCTCTTGTAAACTGCTGGTGGGTACAACAGGGAGCTAAGCCAGCCAGAGAGGCGAGCAGGAAACTAAGGATCTCTGCAGGGGGGATGAGAGGAGCACTGGTCTGCACAGGGACAGGAGGGTCTTGGGAACAGGGACTGCATGTGGAGATTGTGCAGGAGCAGATTTAAACAGAGTTGTTAAGACAAATGCTCTGTTCTCTTACCTCTTCAACGTGTGTGTAACGGGACCAAGAGCAGAGTATGTGCTACAGAGTTACAGCAGTGACTTTGTCAGTTGGTCTTTCACTGTTTTTCTCCCCCCTTCATCGCAGCCTCTCCACATGCCCGGAGCACCGTGGTCACTGCCATCAAGTTCACAATTGCAGACCAGCCTCAGCCCATCGATGCTCTCCTGAGAGGCTGCATAGGTAGGGTGGTACAGACAGCAGTGTGAGGCGGGGGGGTGAAAGGTTGGGCATCATTAGCAGCTTGGGGATTTTTCACGCCACCTCATCTAGTCTAGTTAGTTTTGATCTGTATTCCTCTGCTTTTGGGATTACAGAGCAACACTGTCCTGCGAGTCCTTGTTAAATGCTCTGATGCCTTGCTCTTGGGCATAGTGCATTGTTTTTGAGGGAGCTTAAGTTCCTTCTGTATTTAAACTCAGACGTCAAGCTCGTCACAGTAAGGATCTTGAAAAGTACAACCTATATGAAAAGGGTCTTCTGTCTAGGGAGCCCACACATTGGATCCACTGTACAGAACTGGGCCTTCCGTTTCAGAGAAGATCTGAGCAAAAAGGAAACCAAAATCCAATTTCCTTGAATACCAAAAGCGCTGATTTGACTTTAGGGTGAGGCAGCTAGAGACACCGTTTGGTTTTATGCCAAAATGCAGGACAGTCATATTTTTTCCATTTACTGTATCCCAAACAGAGGGAGGGAAAGCATCTCCAATGGCTCTGTCAAGAGTGTGCCAGTGGAGTTATTTTACCATAGATGCTTCCATAACCAGCCTTCTTGAAATATACTTTTAAAATCCTTTAAAAACACTGCAGCAGGATTGATGAACCCTGCTGGGGTACCCTGCTGGTACATTCTTACTCCACAGGTGACTTCTTACAAACTCTGCAAGATCCAGACCTGAACGTTCGCCGTGTGGCTTTAGCCCTGTTTAATTCTGCTGCTCACAACAAACCTTCTTTAATCCGGGATTTACTGACCATGGTCCTGCCCAGCCTGTACAGCGAAACGAAGGTCCGAAGGGAGCTCATCCGGGAGGTAGGTCCAAAGGGAGCTCATCCATGAGGTGAATGGGCTTGGCTGTGCCACACACAGTGGCTGCCTGTGTAGGTGAGACAGAGCTATTGCACTGTCTGCTTAGGTCACACCTCTGTTCTTTGTCTTGGTGAAGGTAGAAATGGGGCCATTCAAGCACACAGTGGACGATGGCCTTGATGTGAGGAAAGCTGCTTTTGAGTGCATGTACACCCTGCTGGAAAGCTGCCTGGACCAGCTGGACATCTACGAGTACCTGAACCATGTGGAGGATGGGCTAAAGGATCACTATGATATTCGGGTCAGTGCTGTGCCCTAACTAATGTAATTTTCTCTGGGGGCCTGGCCTGCAACTGAGCTGTGTGTCCCCACAGCGGTGTGCCCCTGCCATGCTATTTCCTATTCCCTGCAACTGCTGCAGCCTTTCATGATCGTCTGGCTCTGATTTGACTGTGGTGGCCTTGACAACACACCCCTGGCATAGCTGGCTTTGTAGGAAATGTACCAAAGTCTAAAATAAGTTTCTTCTGCCTTTAAATCAATAATTGTCATTTGTTCAGAGGGACCAGTGACACTATATTGAAAAAAATCTAGCAGTGTAATAATGGCTACTGGCCTCACATCTGGATAGAAGCACATCATCCTTTTCCAATGTGATTTGCTTTACCCCAGCTCAGAAGCGGGCAGAGCCCCGTGCTGGGCGGTGCCATTTGTCCCCATGGCCCTGTGCAGACACCACACTGCATGCACCAGGCCCAGCTGCAGCTCCGGCCTGCTGGCTGCCAGGGCTGCATTTCCAGTATCACCAAAGCTCTGCCCAAAGCCCCTGGCACAAGTGCAGAGGCACACACGATGGTGTCACACGATGGGTACAGCCTGGCCTGGCAGCAGAGCGGGCCCAGCTCTGAGCCCAGGGGCTGCAGTGAACCAACGTTTGTCTCCCGTCCTGCCCAGATGCTGACGTTCATCATGCTGGCGCGGCTCTCCGCACTCTGCCCCAGCGCCGTCCTGCAGCGGCTCGAGCGGCTGATCGAGCCCCTTAGGGCAACCTGCTCCACCAAGGTAAGAGCTGCAGCATGCGAGGGGCTGGGGCCAAAAAACACTTCTGCCTCCAGCCTTCTCCCTCAGTGCTGCTGAGCCACCCACTCCCCTCATTTCCCCAGCTGTAAAATACTTTGCCTGTCTCTGCTGCCGTGTTGGTTCTGTGTCTGAACCAGCTTTTCTAAATGCCAACTGCAAACAGGGCTTTGGATTTGCAGGTGAAAGCTGGTTCAGTGAAGCAGGAGTTCGAGAAGCAGGATGAGCTGAAGCGCTCAGCCATGAGGGCAGTGGCTGCTCTCCTGACCATCCCCGAGGTGGAGAAAAGTCCAGTGATGGCAGAGTTTTCATCCCAGATCAGATCCAGTCCTGAAATGGCATCACTGTTTGAGAGCATTCAGAAGGATTCTGCTTCCCTCTCCATCTCAGAGTCAATGGACATGAGCTAAGATGTGTTTCCCCCATTGCCCTCCTGCCCTTGCAATGCCCCAGCCAGAGACACCAGCTGAGCCAGGGAGGGAACAAAGGCCACTGAGCCACTCTCCTGCCACAGCCATGTGCAGGTCCCTGGGCAGCCACAGGAGAAACTGCCCGGATCCAGCGGCACTTGCATCAGACACCTCATGGATCAGGGTAACACATCCTCGTGTAGGGGAGGGGCTGAAAAATGAGCACTCCCACTTCTCAGCAAGTTTTAAGGGGCACACAAAGTAACTGCAATTGAGCGTGGTTCCATGAACAGCAGAAACCACTTCCTGATATATTCCTTACTGCAGTACAAAGAAATATGGCTTTAAATGTTTTTTTTTTTAATGTCTGCACATGCACTTTCTACCCCAAATTGCCCAAGAATGTATTTACAGTGTTTCCCTAAATAACATGACTAAAAACTCAAGTCATGTCTTTAGTGATGAGCACCACTCCCATAGGCCTTTTGGGAAAGGAGACTTGCACCAGCCAAGCTGCAGGAGCTGCATGGGGCAGGGGGTTACCTAACCCCCCAGGCCTTCCTTCTGGGGCTCCAGAGTTTGGCCTTTGGGCAATACAAAGCTTTCTAGCTTAGCGTCCGTTTTTACAGTTTTGACTGCAAAATACCTCAAGTATCTCCTCCAAGGGATGATGAGTGACTGCCTCAGTGACACCCTGCTCTAAGCTCTGCTTGGCACCAACACTGGCTTCTCTCTCCCCTTGGAGCACCTCAGTGTTGTGTCACCAGCCACGAGGGCACCAACCTACTGACCCTGGTCACAGATCAGCAGGAGGCACCTGCAGGAGCGCTGGTGGTCTGTGTTAATGTCAAAAGGTTGAGAGGTGGCAGGCAGGAGCCAGAGGCGCAAACACACAATCCATAGTGGCTGCTGTGCTCAAATCCTGCTTTGTGCAGGAGAAAATTCCTTAAGGGACAGAGAATGTTAACAGCTAACTAGAAGACAAGGCCACCATGACACACTAGGGCTGTGGCCATGGACCTGCCCTATGCTCTTCTCCTCTTTTGACAGGGTGGTTGATGTGAAAAGTATTTACAGTGCTGTGTGAAAAGGACAGCTATTGTCTGAATGGAATAAAAATACAATACACTTGTGAAGCTGCATGCCCTGAGTTCACTGACCATCACCCTGACACTGCAGCTCGCTGAAAGAGTGCCCCGAGACAGCCAGGCTGGGGCTGCTGCCCCTGCTCTGCCCACGCAAAACAGCACCCAAGTTGGACTGACGCTTTATTAAATACACCTGGGCTGCAGAGCCTGGTTACTCGTTCTCCTCGCTGCGCAGTCTGGCGTTGGGGTTGGTGATCTTGATGGCGAGCTGTGCTGCTCTCTCCACAATCACCTTCCTGTTCTTGGAGGACACGTTGTGGGCTATCTCTGCACAGTACGACCTGTCCGAGACAGATGGCACGTCAGGTTGGGCTCCAGCAGAGCTGAGAGCCAAGGCAAAGCCCTCTGGATCTGTCCCACCACAGCAATGCCCTTCAGAGACATCCTGATGTGCAGCCAAGCACAGGGGCATCAGTGCACGGGAACTGAACCATGCCATTTCCACCCCTTCACCAAACCTGACCTGTCTGGCCTGAAGCAGAACCTCCCCTCCAAAACAGCTCAGCCCTTCTTGCAAATGACTGAGTCCCAGATAGCTGCTACTGGCATTAGTTACTACTCTTATTGCTTTGTAGTGAAAGCAACTACAGAAGGAGACTCAGTCCCAGGTGTGACCCAGAGCCCCAGTTCTGACCACGATCACCAGTGACACATCCCAGCCCTGTTTGCCACTGTTATGTCTATTTTTACCAGGGCTATGAGTTTTCCAGCCATGAGGCCCCTCTGTGCCCCCACACCAGCAGCACTGAGGAAACCACGATGGCATCTGACCTCTTGAAAGCAACAACCTCCCTTGTGTCACCCTGAGTGCTCTGGCTCTCCCTGGTGGGAGCACACAGGCCCCACACACTCACTTGTTGCTCATCATCAGCACTTCCAACTCTTTGACATTGTGGACCAGGAACTTTCTGAAGCCCGTGGGCAGCATGTGCTTTGTCTTCTTATTGCTGCCATAGCCGATGTTGGGCATCAGGATCTGCCCCTTGAAGCGCCGGCGCACTCTGTTGTCGATGCCCCTCGGTTTGCGCCAGTTGCGCTACAGAAACGCACAAATCGGTTACACGACGAGATCAGCCTGAACACCCCTGTTCCGAGGGCTGAACACCCCTTGCCTGCCCCGAGGCACGGGCTCCAGCCAACAGCAGACCCCACAGGCCCTTCCTGCCCGGCTGCTGCCGCCTCGCTGTGCTTCCCCCCACCGCCACCCCAAAGGCACCCCCGGAATTCTCAGGGAGCGGCAGCAACAGCTCACCTTGATCTTGACATAGCGGTCGGACTGGTGCCGGATGAACTTCTTGGTCCTCTTCTTGACGATCTTGGGTTTCACGAGAGGCCTGAGGGCAGGCATGGCGGCTGCGGGACACAGAGCGGGGTGAGCGGGGGGCGCGGCCGGGCGCGGCGCGGGCCCCCGGGGGCAGCGCGTGTCGCAGACTGTCTTCCCTCGCGGGCCACGCCGGGCCGGCGAGGGAATGGGTCTTCATCTGCTGTGGCTCTGCCTCCCGCCTCCGAAGCTGGCAGAGCACTGGGAGCTCTCCAGATGCGATCCTGGGAGGTGGCGCGGTGTCATCTCCCCCCCGACGGCCCTGCCGGAGTCCGGCGCCGCGCAGCGAAGGCGGACGGGCCCGGGCTGCTCGTGGACAACAGCGACCGACACGCGCTGGCGCCGAACGCGCCGGGCCCGGCCCGAGGGCTCGGCCGGGCCCAGGACCGAGCGCCGAGGGCACTCCGCCGCCGGGGCAGGGCCGCGGGTCAGGCCCCAGACAGGCAGAGCCCCGGCCATGGGGGGGCCGCTTCCCGCGCCCCGGGGAAAGGTGAAGCAGAGGAAAGGGGAGGGGGCGGCCGGTCCGTGCCGTGAGCCCCGGGCGCGGCTGGGTCCCCGCTGGAGCCGGCTGACCCCGGCTGGCCGCGGATGGCCCTGGATGGCCGCGGATGGCCCTGGATGGCCGCGGATGGCCCCGGCCCGCACTCACCACTGCCGATGGCGCGTCCGCCGCGGGCTCCGCCGAGAGAAGGAGGAGCCCTGCGCGCAGGGGCTTATGGGATACGCGGGAGGTCCTGGCAGCTGCGCGTGAGGTGCTAAGGCCGCGCGGAGCGGGCACCGGCGGGGCCCGGACTGCCGCCGAAAGTTGGCACCGAGCAGGCTCTGTCCGGAGGGAACGTCCCGAAAGAGCGGATCGGTGCTTCCCTCCTGCGGCCCCGAGCCACGCTCTCGATACGAGGCTACCAGGACCTGCTGACGTCCCTTCCACCAGACAGTGCCCGGGCCCTGCTTCCGCCAGTCGAGCCGGGTGGGCGCCCCCTGGCGGCGCGGCGGCGTCCCCTCAGGAAGCCAGGACCCGGCCCGCCGCCGGGCTTCCACCGCGGCCCTGCCGGGCACCGGGGCCGCCGAGGGCGGGGAAGGGGACGGCCCCGAGGGGCTGCTTCTCTCCCGGTCGCAGCGGGGGTCGGTGCCCCCGGGGCCGTCGCGGGGCCGGTTCCAGGCAGCACCCGGGAAGCGCCGGAGCCGGTCCGCGGAGCGGCGTCTCCTGTCCCCGCTCCTGCTCCAGCCCTCGGCTCGTGCCCAGCAGCAGGAGATCGGAGCCGGCTCCGAGGGAGGCAGCTGCACGCACGGGACACAGACCAGGCACTACAACCAGGGACACCTTTATTAAAAAAACAGAGATCAGACGCTTGTCATTACAGCGATGACCCGAGCCAGGACATCACACAAATATCTACACCAAGAACCGTGAGGACACCCGAGGGCAGGCGGAAGGGCCGGGGCGCCCCCAGCTCGGCTGGGCTCAGTCGAGGCTCAGCCTCTCCCGGTTCTCCCACAGCCACGTGTGGTACACGTTCAACTTGTGGTCCTGCGGCTGCACCTGGAACACAGGGAAAGTTCTAAAACACCTCATCGCTCCAACACTGGGAGTGTTGGTTTTCTAGCCCCAGGGGTCGGTGGACACAAGCCCGGACCCGCCCCGGCTGCAGCGCCCACCTCCTTCCACTCGTTGACGCAGAAGATCCTGTAGGAGTCGTTGCCGTACTTGCCGATGCCGTGCAGCTCGATCGGGTACCGCCACCGCTTGCTCAGGTACTCACCTGCAAGGCAGAGCACAGCCCTCGGGCACCCCCTTACTTGCACCGGGACCACCTGGGCAGAACTCTCCTCCTCTGCCAGTGGAACACGGCTCCACTTTGGCACATTACAAATGAAAACCCCAAGTTTTAGGTATTTCCTGGTGAGTGCAGGCCATAAACCCGCACAGGTACATCTTAAGCACTTTTTCCACAAATCACCATGGGAGAGTTTCAGTCACCTCTCTCTCCTCAGAATAAAGTACTCCTCTGCAGGTTCTGAGTATGGAAAATATCAGCATCATAGAGAAATTCTGCCGGAAGGGCCTTGTGCAGGTCAGAGCAACCCTGAGCAGAGCCACCCTACCCCAGTGCAGCAAACACAGCAGCAGTGCTGCGGGTGTTGGGTCTTCCCTGCTCCAGGAAATCTGCTCTCCTGCACAACTCACCCTGGCTGGGCTTCCCTCCCTGTTCAGACTGGGATCAGCAGCTCAGCCTGTGTGACACTAACAGAGCCCAAATGATGCACAAAATAACCCACCAGGCCACCAAATCGCCAAACAGAGGAGAAGCCACAAAGCAGCATTTACATTGAAGCCGCTTGCCTTTTGCCAGCATAACTGAACCATTCCAGGTATCAGGAAAACCCACCCGAGAACCTGATGATGGTTTTGGCTCTGAGTTCGTAGAGGCCAAGAGGTTTGAGCAGCTCTGACATCTCTTTCCAGTCTGCAGCCCTGGCTACCTCAGGAGAAGGGTACTTCTTCAGGAACTCCCAAAGCACTGGAATTGCCATTTTCCCTGGTGAAAGAAGCCTGTGAGCAGAAGGCTGGGCCAGGAATTCTTCTGCATTATCCAAGTGCTTTCTTAAGCAAGCTTTTCCAAGGCAAGAGTTACCAACTAAATGTTTCACGCTGATGTGAGTTAATATACACCTATTCTTCCGTTAATGCCATTAGAACTGGCATCAGTTTTATCCCTGCAACACCTCCCAACATTCACACAACACCAGCTCCTGCTACTCTGCTTACCTGAAGTTTTATTGAGAAATATGGTGGCAATGAGAAGCTTCCATGGATCATGGAAGAGTGTTTCTTGGACCAGATTGAAAGGAGAACGTGGAGGGGTCCATTTTCTGAGGGCTTTCCTTCTGGGTGGGCTGCGGGCTGTACAGAGGCAACACAACAGAAACATTTATTGGACATGAAAAGACGGATTTACCTATTTAATTAAAAAAAAAAATCAAAATTAAGGCCTTTGAAGCAGATTAATCTTTGTGGGGGCACTGTGTGTGGATGGAGCCAAAGCGGTTCCCACCCAGCCTTTCCAGGGCTGCAGGGGACTGTGTTCCCTTCAGCACAGCTGCAGCCAAAGGCAAGGCTGCCAGCCTCAAACTACAAGGCATTTGCCAGAACATCACTTGATCCTGAGCAATCCTAACCCTCACCCATAAAAAAAAAATACTTCCCTAAAGAATACAATACCTTCATTGCTGTATTTACTGGAAAAATATGGACTTGTTTTCCTTCTCTCCACTTGTGTTCGTGGGACAGACTCTTCTGTAAAGAAATAAAACCTCAGCATTAGGAAAAAGAACCAAGTATTTTGCTGTCATGTTTTGCACACCACTTTATGCTGTGATAGAAACAGAAGAAATTTTTGTCATGCACAGAACACACACATGCCCTAGGTCCCCTGCGGGTCTCACACTGTAGAGCTCAAGAGCTTGGAACAGAAAGTTCCAGGTGGGACTAAACTTGCATTAAGTTAAACACTGTTGGATAAAGAAACGAGACAGATTTCGACATTAGAGCAGGTTACCCCAAAACAGAACACTTGGCTCAAACAGCCAGGAGAGCCCTGGCAGAAGGTGAGGGCTGGGGTCACATTCTGCTCACACAAACGTGTACCTGGTGTCCCTCTGACAGCTGTGCAGCTCATCCTGTCCCACGGCTCAGCATCCGCCTCGGTGTTGGATTTCACATCCTGCTTACCCACAGGCCCCCGATCCGGCTCTTGCCCTGCCTCCAGTCCATGGGATATCTCCTCAGCTGGGTCACTGGAGCCTGTCCCCACAGGCCCCTCCTCTGGCAGATGCCCCAGGTCCATCCGTGAGCCAGCAGCCACTGAGCTCAGCCGTGTGCCTGCCCGTGCCCTGGACACTGCTGACAGAGCTTTGCCTGCACCCACAGGCTCAGCACTCGGATCACCCACACCCTGTCTGTCTGTCTGTCTACAGAACCTCTTGTTCTGAACACACTCTGTCTGCCTTGTGCTACAGACTCTTCTCTGCCTCTTGCTCTGGGGGTCACCTTGGTTCCTCCTTTCTGAGCTCTTCTCAGGTTTTCTACTCTGGACACTTTTCCCACCTGCCCCCTTCCTTTTAGTTTTCAAACCCGCTTCTGGGTCTGTGCCATCCATGACCAAATCTGTGCTTTCCAAAGTGGATGTAACATCTTCCAGGTGTCCATTCCCAGTGTGGATGTTCTGAATTCCAACCTGGGACTCATTCTGCACACAGAGCTCCTGCACTTGGCTGTGACAATCGTCCTTCTCCAGGTCAGTCCTCGCAGCTCTCGTGCTGCATCCCCTCGCCCCCGAGCGTGTGCCACCTCGAGGAGCCGTGAAATCAAAATCTGCTGCTTTCAGTGTTGTCTCCCCAGTTTTCTGAAAATACTCCACAAGCGCTCGTTTTGACCTCAGCTTCTTCCCTTCAGGGCTGCGGTAGGAAAGGAAAGTAAATTAGTGATTTGTTCATTCTCTTGCTTTTTGCTGAAAAACTTACGGTACATTTAAAAAAAACCCCAAACAAGGTCAGAAACAGTTGTTGGGGTACGTTTGTGTGGCTCGGCCAAGAAAGGCCACACAGCGCTGATGACGGCCCCCGGCCTCACCTGACAAAGCACACGTCGATCCTCCCGGCCGTCCTGCCTGCCCGCCTGCGGCTGCTCACCCGCCGCCAGCCGCGGGGAACGGCGCCGGGCCCCGCCGGGCCGCGGGGCCTGCAGGGGAGGGAGAGTCCGGGTGGGCCCGGGGGCGGTGGGGCGGGCCTGGGCCCGAACCCAGAGCCCCACACGGGCCCGGGAGCCAGCTCGCCCTTGCCCTT
>VZRE01009904.1:788947-903309 GCA_013396775.1 Cephalopterus ornatus
GTGAGCCCGCGCTGAGGGGCCGTGAGGGGCCGTGAGGGGCCGTGAGGGCGGTGCGGGCCCGGGCCGTGAGGGGCCGTGAGGGGCCGTGAGGGCGGTGCGGGCCCGGCCATGCGGGCCGCGCTGACCTGGCGCGACAGGGCCGAGCAGTGGTGAGCGGCCCCGGGGACCCCCGGCGTGCGGGGCGGCAGCGCGGGGGCGGTCCCGGAGCTTCACGCGGGAGTCAGACCCACCCTCACCGTGCCTTTACCGGTCTCGGCTGTGTGGCACCTTTGATGCTCAGGGAGTGTGTTTTCTGCCTCCTAACACGGGGTTTTTGGTTGGTTTGTTTCCCCTCAGTATTTACGACCTCGCGTTCAAGCCGGATGGGACCCAGCTTATAGTTGCTGCTGGAAACAGGCTGCTGGTAGGAAAACCTTCCTGTCCTCTCTCCTCTACAGCTGTATGAACGTGATTTCTTCCACATTAACTTATGAATATAACCTATCCGAAATCCCCTTATCTCTGCCAGCCCAGCCTCACAGCCACATACATATTAATGCAGGCCAACTCTAAAGTGATTTGAAGCTTTTTAATATTTCTTACCAAGTTTTAAGCTCTATTTCCAAAAGTAATGAGATTTAAGTTATTTGCAACCTCTCGTGCTTCGCCCGAGGTTTGAAATCCATGAATCTGCCCCCAGGCCTGGCACAGAGCACAGAGTGTAGGGGCTGTGCTGGTACAAGTTTCATTAAAATCTCTGTGAGAGGGGGAGAGACTCAAATCCATGTCCCAGTGTTGTGAGAACCTTCAGCTCGAGCTGTTTGTGGGACCCTGGAGCTGCTGCAAGAGCAGCTCTGGACCAGTTGCTCACAGGTCCTGCAGAGCTTTCAGATGGGGCAGGTGTAGGAGCTGCAGGGAGGGAGGGATTGTAGAGGTCAGCACTGCAGGACAGCAGGAGTTATTTTCAGTGCTCACAGAATGGTGTATTTAGTGATGCTGCCTTGCAGTTATTTATTACTTTTAAACATCTAATGTGGAGAAAGATGTTTAACAACAAGATGGAAAAGATGAAAATAAAAGATAAAAAACCAGTAAGACGTAAAACAAGCTGCCAAATGAGCTGGTGGGAAATCTCTTTTGTGTGTGTAATTTTCTAGTATTGATTCTTCTTTCCTCCCAAGAAGTATCATGTTATAGAAAGCTGCTTCTATGCTTGAAAACGTTTCATCTTGCATCAACTGTGTGCTATGCGAAAAGCAGGCACGAAAGGAAGTGCGAAATTTGTTGTCCCTCAGTAATTTTAAATCACTGTCCTCACCCTAGAAGTGTTCAAGGCCAGGTTGGACAAGGCTTGGAGTAACATGGTCTCGTGGAAGGTGTCCCTGCCCATGGCTTGGGGGTGTAACTGGATGAGCTTTAAGGTCCCTTCCCCTCCAAACCAGTTTGTGGTTCTGTGATTCACTGGAAGATTGTTCATATGAGTTCTTCTGTTTTGTATGTTTGGTTTGGTTTTTTCTCCCCATTTAAACAGGTATATGATACTTCTGATGGAACCCTAATTCAGCCTTTGAAAGGACATAAGGACACTGTGTACTGTGTGGCTTATGCCAAAGATGGTAAATATCATTCTGGGGCTTTGTTAGTCTGGTTCGTGAAGTGCATGTCTCCTGTCTCCCATTTGTTATTGAGCGTTGAAAACGGAGAAACGGGCGTTGTTTCGGTCACAGCATGTGAGTACTGGGGTTTGTTCTTTAGCAAGTGCTGGGGTTTGTTCCTCAGTAGAGGGTTTGGTTTGCTGTACAAGGTGCTGCCTGTAAGGTCACCTGGGAATCCAAGAGCTGGGGTCCAACTGCTCGTTTGACTTCAGTTTAAGTTTAGTACTGGTTAAGTGTATATCCATGGGTAATGTGAGGAGATGGTTCACCGCAGAGATTGCTCTTTCTACTGCTCACCTTTTTTCCCATAGTTCTTCTATCCTGGAGCTTTCTGATCTCCTAATCCTTCACACGTTACCTGCTCACTGCAGACCGCCCTCTGCTTCCAGTTCTGTCATGGTCTCTGACTCTCATTCTGTGGGACTCACTCTGTGGGCTCAGGGGGCTTCCTGCAGCTGCTGCTGTTTGAGTGACGAGTGTTCCTGTGACAATGTACCCATTTTCCTTGTCACTGTTCCCATGAATCTCCAGCCTGGGGCTGGCAGCACTGGAAGGCCGGGTTGCTCACAGGGCTGTGGGAATGGTGCAGTACAGCCATTGCAGTTCCACGTGGCTAGGGAAGCGCCAGCACATCCAGGCACTTAGTGTCAGCCCCTTTATTACTTGAGCCTTGTCAAGTTCAAGAACTTCTTGCTCTCTCTTTGATTGAGTATTGGGAGTGAAAGTGATTTTTGTACATGTGGGATTTAAATTATCTCCCATTCCTAGGCAAGCGTTTTGCATCTGGCTCTGCTGATAAAAGTGTGATAATTTGGACTTCAAAGTTAGAAGGAATTCTGAAGTACACGTAAGTGATGCCATTTAGTTCTGTGCCTCAGAAACCAATTTTGATTATGCACTGGTGCTCTCAAAGAGCACGAGCGGGTGGACTTGGGAGAAAGTTCATGAAGGTCAGAGAAAATGCCAAGGGTGGTAGGGGAGAGAGGGGGAAAAGAACAGTTGAAGTATCTGAATGAGGCAGAAAAGCAATTAAGGGGATAAAAGGGTGGGGAGTCGAAATAAATCTCTGAGTTTAAAGGGCTGGTAGAGATCTGGGGAAACTCAGAATAGGTCAGAATAAAATGAAACACAACATAACCGTTCTTGTATAATATACCATAATTCTGGTTCAAAGATCAAATTAAAGATGGATTTGGTACTTTTGGTACATTTCCATCTTCTGGCTCTGTGTTTGTATCAGCCCTCTGAAGTGACAACTCACGTTCTGTTTCGGACTGCACATTTATCACGAGCTGGTCACTGCACAGAGCCTGCGTGAGCACACTTGGTTTAGAATTTGGATACAGCATTTAGTCATATTTCACAAACCACTATTGCTCTACAGTTTTAGCTAATCTTGATGAAATACACTATATCCTGCCACTTGGAGACAATTTTTGTAAGGTTTATTACAGATTTACTTTACAGTAATAGCAGATTAACTTGATGTACTATAAACCAATCCACTTATTTTGGCATCTGGTGAAGCTTTTAACTCTCTTGCTGAAAGTCAGAAAAGGGGCATTTAAGAATGATTTATTGAAATCTGATTGTAACTTCATTCTAGGCATAATGACTCTATCCAGTGCGTTTCATACAATCCTCTCACTCATCAGCTGGCATCCTGCTCGTCTGGGGATTTTGGTATGTCTTTTCCCTTGAACTTTTCCATTGAGCCAGTGAATTCCATTACAGTTGGATAGCTAAGCTAGCCACAGATAGGTACAGCTCTGTATCTCCAGAAGTGATGTGACACAAACCTATCTAAGGCTCAGTGACATTGGATACTGATTTAAATGACTTAATCTCAGTGGGAAAGGACAGTGTAGTGAGGGGCCACAGGATAAAACATGCTGCTCTGTTATTACTGGAATTTTTTGCAAAGACACCCTCTGTTATTTAGATGGATTTTTCCCATTTACTAATAAATAATATATGTTTAAATGTCCTTCTGGCGGCAGACAAGACTGTGATGCCTTTGGAGTCCCGAGTTCTCTGACAGTATTAGTTTCCAGTCTGAACTCTGGCTCATGCTTTTTTGTCATTGGCTTCTTGTTTGTTTTTGTCAAGGCTTGTGGTCTCCTGAACAGAAGTCAGTCTCTAAACATAAAACAAGCTGCAGGATCACCTGCTGCAGGTAAGTTTTAAGGATTATCTTAAGTCATTTAAGTTAGTTTCAATACAAACCATTCCAAATAAGATGCAAGCTTAAAAAAACCCATTTTTCCCCCCCTTCTTTTTCAACAGCAAAATTTTGGGGTTTTATTTTGTTCTGTTTATAACCAAATTCTTCTGAAAGCATCAGAGAGGTGTTCTGGTCTCGAGCAGTTGTCTTAGGTTCTCTCTCCCTCTGTTTTTCCATCTTGTGCAATAACAATAGAATTAAATTAGAGGAAAAATAATTGCATTTTTTGTTTATAGAGCTGTTCATCCTCTGTTCTGTTTGTGTTTTCAGTTGAAGGAGGTATTACTGTTGTGGGCAACCTGAAGCAAGGGTTCATTAATTGAAGTTATCCATCTGACTGCAGTAGAGGCCAGATTAGACCCCAGGCCCCCTCTGTCCCACACCAGGCAGTTCTATCTGATCATGTTCTAAATGTGGTTTTTAAAGCATTCTGGTGGTCTGCCAACACTGCCATCCCCAAAATGGATCTGTGACTTAGCACATGTTACAAGTGTTGCAAGCAGATGATAGCTTCAATTTATTTTTTTATTTCTATGTATATGATAAAATGTTCTCAATGTAGTGCATGCTGTTGCCATAAATGTGGATTTAGATGCATAAACAAACTGTAGATTTACTGGCTATCTCTCAGAACTCCCTCTTAGAAATATATTTGAATCTACCATCCCTGTGTGAGTGTGCTGTACCATCCTACCTTCCTGCTGCTTGTTTGTAGTAGTTTACTCTTCAATATGTGTGTGTTTTCTCAGCTGGACAAATGATGGCCAGTACCTTGCTTTGGGCATGTTCAATGGCACTGTCAGCATAAGGAACAAAAATGGTGATGAGAAAGTGAAAATAGAACGTCCAGGGGGTTCTTCCTCTCCAATATGGTCAATTTGTTGGAATCCTTCCAGGTAAATAATTTCATCCTTCCTTTTTTTTTTTCATGCTGAATAGATAATCCTTGGCTCATTGACTGCAGAAAGACTTGACTTTTATCTTTGATGAAAGACGCCCTGTACGTTACCTTTTATAAGTGATCATATATTGGGGTTTTGGCTTTGCTGACTGTCTTTAATTGAGTGGAGAAGCTGGGAACAAGTTCCACTTAGACTGTAGATGTGGGATTGTTTAGGTTGGAAAGCCCTCTGAGATCATTGAGTCCAGCGTTCCCTCAGCACTGCCAGGGCCATCACTGACCTGTGTTCCCATGTGCCACATCCACGTGGCTTTTAAATCCCTTCAGGGATGGGACTCCATCACTGCCCTGGGCAGCTGTGCCGATTCTTGACCATCCCTTCAGGGAAGAAATTTTCTTGATATCCGACCTGCCCCTCCCCTGGCACAGCTGGAGGCCATTCCCTCTCCTCCTGTCCCTTGTTCCCTGGGAGCAGAGCCCGACCCCCCCGGCTCCCCCCTCCTGTCAGGGAGTTGCAGAACCAGAAGGTCCCCCCTGAGCCTCCTTTTTCTGGGCTGAGCCTGCCAGCTGCTCTGGGTGCTCCAGACCCTTCCCCGTCTCTGTTCCCTTCCCTGGACATGGTCCAGCCCCTCAATGTCTTTCTTGCAGTGAGGGGCCCAAAGCTGACCCCAGGATTTGAGATGCAGCATCACTAGATCTGCAGAAACATTTCTTTTGTCTTTTTTACTGATTTTGATTGGTGGGTTTTTGCGGGGTGTGGGGTGGGTTCTGTTTGAATTGGGGGGAGATAGGGGAACTATTTTTTCACTTCAATTCAGAGAGAATATTCTCCAAAATATGTGAACAAACAATTGCTATTGCAGTAGGTGGCAGAGTTTTTGGAGTAGAGTAGTTCAAGAAGAGGAGGAGTCAGTTCGCAGCTATTTAGAGGAGATCCCAGTACTGGAATCCAGGCCTGGCAGTAGGCAGGATAGTCAGCCAGAGAAGAAAGACCACGAGGAACAGGAGGCCCCTTTCAACTTGTGAGTGAAACTTCAAAGGAATGTATGTACCTCTGTTACCTAGAACAGCACTTTACAAGAAGGACCAAGGACAGAGTATTATGCAGGGTACAACCTCAGATATTCAAAAGTTAGGAGGTTCTAGATGAATAGTTAGCTGCGTAGCCCTAGTTTGTTCTGCTGGTCTGTGTTCATCATGAGATAGGTGTGTGCTACTCTCCAGGTGCAAGTGTCATGCACCGACCAAAGGGAGGGGGCTTGCTAACACTTTGCTTTGTCATTAGGTTTTTTTGTCTGATTTTTTATGTTCAGATACTGGCTAGAGGCATTATCTGCAGCAGAACATTCAGGTCACCATCTCCCTTCCTAGGCAAGGAACTGTGGAGAAGGTGACTCTCCTGCTTTGCTCCAAGCTGAACAGGTCATGTCAGAGAACCAGAGTTAAATTTGAACCTGAAGCCTTTCCTCAGCCTGCTGCTGGTCTCACATGAACACATTACACTGCTAATTCAGTTCCCCCTTGCTCAGCTGTGTAGACCTGGATGTGACGGTGGCCTTGTACTCCTGTAGCTAAATCAGAACATGGGCCCAGGGGCTTCACGTGTCAAGGGACCGTTCACTCCACTGCTCCCATAGCTCTTGGTGAAGTGATGCCTCAAACTTTGAGTTACTCCTCTAGAGGGGACTGGTTTTTCTTTTGTGTCCCCAAGTTGTCTTCCACAGTTTTAAGTTACAAGGGGTATCTGCTGTCCTTTCGGTTTGTGACTTTTAACAAGTAACATGCAGTAAATTCTGCTGTCTTACTACTTGGTTCTATTGCTCTAGGAAATTTATTAATAAATTGCCGTAGAATTACTATTTTTTTCTTTTTTTTTGGTAGAGATGAACGCAATGACATTTTAGCTGTGGCAGACTGGGGTCAGAAACTTTCCTTTTACCACCTGAGTGGCAAGCAGGTATGTCTTAAGAGAGTTTGTTCAAGAGCAGCAGGGTATTTCTGATTCTGTTTTGTGTCCTACATTAAAAGTGTTTGTATGCTCCTTCAGCCCTTGTTTCTCCCATGGCAGCTCAGCTGCTGTCTTGTAATTCTTGTATTAATCCTTTACAACTTTGATGACTTTTGTGACGTGGTTCACTGGTCTGTAGAGAACACCTTATTTTTTTCAGTGGTTAAAGAGCTTTTGTGAGTTGTTGCATTCTGAGCAGACTGGTTTGTGATTGGAAGGATTCTTGGACATATTTTAGAACTGCCTTTGGGAATCTTAAGGTAGCCAGTGGTTCTGGGTATTGAAAAGCTGTGCATAGATGAGACAAATTGTACCAGTGATGGCACTTGTTGCCTTCAGAAAATATGCAATGATCCTTTTGTTAACGTTTTTGATGTTTTTTATTTTATTTTGTCTTGTAGATTGGGAAGGACAGAGAGCTCAGTTTTGATCCGTGCTGTGTCAGCTACTTTACTAAAGGAGAGTATCTCTTGCTGGGAGGTTCAGATAGGCAGGTTTCTCTCTTCACAAAGGACGGTGTGCGCCTGGGCACCCTGGGAGAGCAGAACAGCTGGGTGTGGACCTGCAGAGTTAAACCAGACTCCAACTATGTGGTGAGTAGGGGCATTTCTCTGACATTTCCACAGGGAATTTGTCCCCTGAGGTAAGACCATATATTTCAAACTCAGTTACTTAGTTTAACCATTCTTACTGAGACAGCAGAACCTGAGCCGTGTCTAGGGAGGTCCTAGAAGTGCCACTGGAATTACAAATATCCTGCAGAAGTGAAACCTGGGCTGTAAGAAGGATGTAAGGAGCATAAAACCTGCTTTCACTGCATTTTGATTAAAAAAGAGAAGGGAAAAAGAATTAAGAATGTCAGCTAATAACTTCTGGACTGACCAAATTAATTCCATGACGGGAAGACAATGCCTACAGGGCAACTGTCAGCCTGAAATGCTGCACTCTGAGTCCTGTACAAGTGAGAAGAGAATCAAAGTGAATTTAAAAATAGGCAAACACCTCCCACCCCCTCCCCCAAAAATCTACCCAAAAGCCAACCAAATAAACCTAAACCCCCCACCCAGCATGGTGGTCTCTGGTCTCTGATGAGATCAGAGATCAGTCCTCATTGTGCCTTGCACTTTTACCATTGTTAAGCACAAGTTGGCTGTAACTGGTATCCATCTATACATTATGCAGGAAAAGGGACGTGGTGCTCATATAAATACCACAAACTTTGCGAGTTCCCATCTACATGTACTAATTAACTAAAATTATTCTCTTCCTGTGTTTAGGCAGTAGGATGCCAGGATGGAACAATCTCCTTCTACCAGCTGATTTTCAGCACTGTCCATGGCCTCTATAAGGATCGCTATGCCTACAGGGACAGCATGACTGATGTTATTGTCCAGCACCTCATCACGGAACAAAAAGGTAATTCCAGGCAGGCCAAAGCTTTGCTCAGTTTGTTTTGGGTTTTAATTAATACCCATCAGAACACTTGGAATATACTCTGCACGTACCTGACACACTTTTGTTACTTTGGCAGTCAAACTGCAGAACACAGTTTGCAGGAGGTGAATGTGAACTTGGACTGTGGGGGCTCAGAGCTGACAAGCTTAATGAAAGATGTGGGGATTGGAGGAGGCATTGGGAGGGACAGGGGCTCTGAAGATAAGGTTTTAATGTCTGAAAATGAGATAAAAATACTATACATCATATTTAACTTTTTTTTTTCCTTACTTGTAGCCTGAAGGGTTTCTGCTGATTTTGTTTCTTCATATCTGCTGACTTTTTATGGCAAGGAACTAAAGTACTGCTCCAGAATGTGCTTGTGACAAATCATAGAGGGTGATAAACTATGACAGGGATAGTAGATTACACAGATGCAGAACAACAAACATGTCTCAGCAAGAATGTGCTTTGAATGTTAAAAGTGCTTTAGAGGGATTGAGTTTTACTGTATTAGTCAGTTTTCTGATTTCTGTATCTGTTATTTTTGTGTCAGTTTATACTGTTTTGTTTTGGTGTCCTTTCTAGTTAGAATAAAAGGCAGAGAGCTTGTGAAGAAAATTGCAATCTACAAAAACAGATTAGCCATCCAGATGCCAGAGAAAATCCTGATTTATGAGCTGTACTCGGATGACTCTGCAGATATGCACTATCGGGTGAAGAAAAAGATTGTAAAGAAATTTGAATGTAACTTGCTGGTGGTGTGTTCAGATCACATTATTTTATGCCAGGTATGTACCTTAAAAGCTAGTCCTGGAGAGAGTTCAGAGTTGAACACAGCTATCCCAGTGGCTGGCAGGATGTGACAGTCCCATGGGATCTGTGACAGCCTTTCCAAGGCAGTTCTGGTGTGCTGTGCAGCACTGACATGCTGCTGGGTAGTTGCTGTGGCACAGCTCAGGTGGCTCTGGTTCAGTAAAGTGTCTGTGTAGTGAATTTGATAAATTAGCACAGAATCCAAGGGAACTTCTTGATGGGAAAGAACTACTAGAAAAAGATTGGGAGTATTTGGTTTTGTTTTTTGTTCACAGCATTGGAAAACCTTAAAGAATTCACCCCATTAAATTGACTATTTGACAGTATGATTTTGATATGTAAAAGTAGGCACATCTGCTAGTATAGATATAAATGTAGGACATCAGACACAGATTTCATCTTCACCTCCAGGCTGTATTTTATATCTTACTGTGTCCTTAGGAGAAGAGACTGCAGTGCCTCTCATTTAGTGGTGTTAAAGAACGAGAATGGTTGATGGAATCTCTTATTCGTTACATTAAAGTAATTGGAGGACCCCCGGGAAGAGAAGGCCTCTTAGTTGGCCTGAAGAATGGTCAGGTAACGCATCATGTCTGGTATGTGTCTTTTCACTGCAAATAAAATCTGTTCTGTGCTCCTAGGGGGAGACGGTAAGAACAGCAGGCTCTTTTAGAACCTAGAATTTTGACAGTCTCATCTTGGGATTAAAAATTAATTATTTCTGTCTTTCATGTTCCGTGACAGTAAAATTAATACAAAAATGTTTAATTTTGTCTAAAGTCTGTGAGTCGTTAGGATCAACTGACAAAAATTGCGTTCTTGTTGAACTGAGAGCACATTTGCCTTTGGTGGGTGTTGGGGTGTGTACACCTCTCCTGATGACCCGTTGTGAGGGTGTGGGTGCTCTCAGGGTGAAAGTGCTGTGTGTTTCACACGCCAGGTGGCAGCCGGAAACATCAAACTGGAGCTCTGAGGTATTGATAGAGAGGAAGTTGAGATCCTGTGTCTTCTGTATCTGTTCTATATTCCTGTCTTAATGTAACTGTTTAACTAGTGGAGCATTAAGAATCCAGGATGCGTAGCATCTGATTTATTTGTATAGGCTTGCAACCTTGGAGTATGTTGTGGCAGCCAGTCTGCTCAAGAGACCTCAGACTGGAAGCATTTACTTAGCACACTTTAAACAGCACCGAAATTTGTTCCTGTTACGCTGTTTCTAGTTTAGGGACAAAAATGGGTGGAGTGACTTTGTTTCGCCCCTGTCCAGATCCTAAAGATCTTTGTGGATAACCCCTTCCCCATCGTGCTGCTGAAGCAGTCCACAGCCGTGCGCTGCCTGGACATGAGCGCGTCGCGCAAAAAGCTGGCCGTGGTGGATGAGAACGACACCTGCCTCGTGTATGATATTCATACCAAAGAGTTGTTGTTTCAGGTAAAAGTTAAAAGTTGTTGGGTTTTTTTAGAGGTGGGGCAGGAGGGCAGGAAGTAATTCAAAGCACAGAACATGCCCAGAGTGTTGCTGTGCAGAAATTCATGTAACTGTCATTTAAACTATGAATCACATGTTGTAAGATTTAACAGTGATCTGTTTATCAAAACCACCCTTTCAGAGGTGCTAGAGAAGGAATGAGAAGACAGGAGATGTATGTGAGCAACAGCTGAATAAAAGGCACTAAGATGTGACCTTTTCAGTTTAATTTAGAGCTCTCTCTTCTTTCCCTCTGAAGCATTACAGTATATGAGCATTTTGGTTTTATCATTCGTATGAGCAGAATTGAAGTCTAAACATCTTTGTTTGTCCTGTATTCCTAGGCTATAAAGGAATCATGATAATGCTCCCTTCATTGGCAGTTTAGCAGTCACTCATTAATGTTGCTTAAACATTTTCAGAGCACAGTGGATAGCAAGTATGGAGTGCTGCAAAGATAGGGTCCGTAACTTCCTTTGTGTAATGGGCAGAGAAATGATCAATTAAGTCTGCTAACTAGCAGTGTATTATTGTGGAATTTGGTTTTATGTTCTACAGTTTGATAGTAGAGATCACTAGTAAATCCACATTAAAGGCAAGACAATTACAGGCGCATATTAAAATATAAAATACATCCCTGTGAATCTGTTTAGGAATATACTAGGCTGTAGGATATTAAAAATGGAAATACTCAGTGTGTGTATGCACCAGGCTGTCTTAGGTCAAACATTCTAGCTGAAGGAGGCATATTTCTTAGGAAAGATGTGATTGCATCTGTTGTAATCCCGAATTGTTTTGCTCACTAGGAACCCAATGCTAACAGCGTGGCCTGGAACACCCAGTGTGAGGATATGCTTTGCTTTTCTGGAGGAGGATACCTCAATATCAAAGCTAGTAACTTCCCTGTCCATCAGCAGAAACTGCAAGGCTTTGTTGTGGGTTACAATGGCTCCAAGATCTTCTGCCTTCATGCTTTCTCTATGTCAGCTGTTGAAGTTCCGCAGGTAATCCTTTAATCTCATTAAGTGTTGCTTTATATCTCATAAACATGAATGTTTAGCAAGTGAAGAAGCTTTTCTGAGATTTACTTGTATTCCATTACTAAAATGATTGCAGTTCACACTTTCTTCATTGTTATTTAAGTTATATTGTGTGATCTATTTTGTTTTTGTTTCTTCAGCATAAACTTCCTTTTTGCTGGTGATTGTTGTTTCTGATTCTCACTTTCTACTTGCAAATGCACATAATCTCATTTAGCGCAGGCTTTATCTCCTCGAGTATTTTTACTGTATTCATTCTATGTAACTTTTCTCCAGTTGTAATTTCATTTTTCTTGTAAGTACATCAAATATTGTCTTACTGTTGCTTCACTGAGACGTGCATGTTTAGGCAATATTTACACAGTATATTTTAGTTTGAATGTATGGTACATGAGTAGTCTGTATTCTAAATTTATGGATTGCCTTTCATAAAATGCTATTTTCTGTGTCATGAGAAGCAACGGAAGGGTCTAAAACAGTCCAAAAGACAAAACAAAAGAGATTGTGACTCTATGCACCTAAGTGTGGGCAGGATTTGGGCTGAGGGTCAGTGCAGGAGGCAGAATGCCCTGTCCTGTATTGACTGGTGAACACGTGTGTTACAGACTCCTCTGTCCCCTGAGCTCTCTGCAGGTCCTTACCCAGGCTCTGGGTTGTCTGGGGTGGTGGGCAGCCACAGGATCAGCAGACCTGGAACACTCCTGTCTGCCTTTGGCACGCTGTAGAATACCAAGGTGCCACAGAATTATTGTGCAGTGTCACAGAGGCAGCTTTTCCAAAGCTATGCTTTTGGAGGGAGGGAGTACCAAAGAGTGTACAATTTTCAGATAAATTGATAAAAATAACATAAAAATCAGTAACATTCTGCTGTTGTTGCAAACACAGGTTAAGGTGGTGATGCTGCAGTGCTCCCTGTTCACTCAGAAGGCTTGAACTGTGTCAGCAGACCCACATCCGTCTGTGTGTGTGCCACCATGCAGCAGTTGGCAGTTCCTCTTTTAAATTCCCTTCAGGGCAGGTCCTTGAGGGCCTGAGTGTCTTTTGGGCTTATTAGTCACAGTCTTGGTAGAACAGCTTTGTCATCAGGGTTGGTGCAGAAGGGTTACTTCCCCATGGAGCCTCTTCCTGCGTGTCTGGATGTTTCCAGGGATGCATCGCACCAGGCAGTGGTGCCACTTATGCATGCTCTTGGCCTTTGAGAGTACACTGCTGCTCCTTTGCTCTGCTTCCATAGTGTTGAAAAAGCACAGTGGACATCATATTTAGTGTGTCCAATGCCCTGAAGAATTCACATTCTTAACTACTTTCTAATATGCAAGCAACTGAAGACTTCAACATGGATGAGTTTGTAATGTAATTAACCCAGCTTGTCTAAAGATATGATAATAATCACCCCAGAGTGCTGTTCTGTCTGTATACAAAACCCAAATGTTTATTCTCTGGGCAGCTTATAATGGTTGTGGTTAGAATATATCTTTTTTTTCCCGATGTATGTAGAGAATTTCAGTAATATATTTCAGTATTATGCTTTCTAATACATGTTTTTTTCCTTGGCAATCCTCAGTCTGCACCCATGTATCAATATCTGGAACGAAAAATGTTTAAAGAAGCCTATCAAATTGCGTGTTTAGGAGTAACTGATGCTGACTGGAGAGAGCTGGCCATGGAAGCCTTGGAAGGGCTGGAGTTTGAAACTGCTAAAAAGGTAAAGCAGTTATTTACTCATTTAGTAGAAAGCTTGGGTTTTACATTTAGATATTTATATCTCTGTGTGTGTGTATATAATGTATGTTTTATGACTGGAATACAAGTGGTGTTCCTGGGTCACTGTCTTGCTTGTCTCTAGTGCGTTTGTTGTTCCATGGACAAATGAGTTTGTAATATACTCAGGATGTTCAGATAAGGTTCTAAACTGAAATCTAATATACCTTTCTAGATAAATGTCATGTTCTAGATCAAAGTCTTCAATGCATAGAAAATGGTTTCAACTGGAAAATGTGTTAATGAATTTAGGGAAGCAGAACTGGAAGCCGTTCAGCAGTGCCCACCGGATGGCAGCAGAGGATGCTCAGCTGGCTTTGCACCTCCCTAAAGCACCATCTCCCATGCTATAAACTTGCCGGTTTTTTCCCCCTAAATATTTAATATAACCTCAGTACACGTTCGGAGATTTCCCATTCTTTGTTGTCTACCCATTAATGTTCCTTGAAGGCAGTGGTGAAGGGATGGCATTATTTCAGTCCTTTTCTGCCTGGCATGCCTTGCTTTGGGGAGTGGTCTATGAATGGACATAGACTGAAGAATTAAGTTTTCTATGGCATAAAAGACTTCCCTATTTTCTTTCACCACCTCTGCTCAAATAAGAGAGGGCGAACTGAGTTCAGTGTCATGAATATTTTATGAAAGACAAAACATTCTAAAAATAAACCGGGAATGGCCTGTAATGATAGGCATCTTTTAATAACGGATTTTTTAAAAAGAAAATTAAATAGTTTTTTTTTTAAGTGTAGACATCAGAATAATTCCAGTTTCATGGATGGCTTTATGCAAATAGATACTCTTAAAAAGAAGTTTTGAGTGCCTCCTTGGAATTTTAAACTAGTGCCCTCTTAGAATTAGAGCGGATTAATTCGAACAAAAGCAGCTTCTTGACATTAAAGGCTCTCATAGTTCCTAGTCCGATCCGATGTAAGCAGAATATTCTGTGCCCTCTTAAGCATTAGTTTGGTTGGAAGTCTTGAATGTGCAGCCCAAAGAGTTAAATTTCTGTTTTGTGATGCATGTCAGGAATAAGTGCTGAGCTGCTGCAACTCGCACGTGACTTTGCCACTTGAGACTTTGAGTTGCACATTTATCTCCATTTGCAAAGATATTACACTGTCTTGCAGTACTTCTATCGTCTTCTTACTTCCTTTCCTCTCTCTGAGCTCCTTTCATGCTGGATTTTCAGAATGGTTTAAAAACCAGAAGTATGTGCAGCAGGCGTTGACAATACGAACAATTATGTGTCCAGCGTTGTAATACTCTCCTGAAATTTCCTTATCTGTATCACACCTTGCATCAAAATGGAGAAGCTATAAAATAGCCAGAATAAAAGGGTGTCATATTTTAATTGCCACTTTGTATTTCCTGGGGGACTGACACGCACAGCTCCCATCCCTGCTGTGCTGCTCCTGGTCAATGCTGAGCTGTCTGGGTTGTACCTTGTCTTCTTTATTGTAACGACTCTGGACGCAGTTGTAGTCAGAGCCCTTCAGGTTCAGGACTGCACAAACCCAAACCCAGCAGAGTTCTTGTCCTACTTGCATGAAGACAGCTTGATTCATGCATAACAGTATTTGGATTTTTTTGGCTTTTCAAGCTGATGTCTTTTATTCTTTTTTCTTGTATTATTTTCAATAGGCATTTACCAGGGTACGAGACCTTCGATATTTAGAACTGATCAGCAGCATAGAGGTAAGAGAGTGTTCAAGACCCTGTATTTTCTTGCACTTACTACTGTGCCAAAATCAGTATTATCTGGTTTGGAGGGACTTTTGTTTGGATAGTGCTTCTGACTGTTGGAGATGTGTTTGGAGTGAAAAGTCCTGATTAGCAGAGGTGACTCAGGTTCTAGTCATAGGACTGAAACTCCATGGAATGGGTGTGTGGGACAAGAACTTCTGAAACTGTCTTCAGGAAAACAGGAAAAATGTTCAATATTTCATGAATAATTGGTAGAATACTACTGTGCTGACAGAGCTTAGTACAGAATGCTTCATAAACATGAGTTCATTAAGCCTTTCCCTACCCCCCAGAGGTAGGTAATTACTACTATCTCCTCTGTGCAGACAGAAACAGGCCCAGAGAAATGAAATTACAAACTCAGGGTCTCATGACAAGTCTGTGACAACTGGAAATAGAATTTGGGCTTCCATACTTCCATACTGTGCTCTAATCCCTCCTCCCTATTCTTTTCACACTTCTTGATAGAATTTCACCCAACAATAGCTGTCTGTCATGAGCACTTGAAAAGACAT
Organism: Cephalopterus ornatus; assembly: GCA_013396775.1. Lineage (NCBI taxonomy): Eukaryota > Metazoa > Chordata > Aves > Passeriformes > Cotingidae > Cephalopterus > Cephalopterus ornatus. The sequence continues at coordinate 804,492 of VZRE01009904.1, forward strand.
GGATCACCCTTGTCCTGCAGAGTTGGATTGATAATGCTTAAAGATCTGCATGGAGATGGCATAAAGGGAATTCCTCTTTCTTGTGCTAATTAGATTTACACCTTCTCTGAAAGGATACACTCCTTGTCTTCATGTGTGCAGAGCTATCCTGCTCCTGTCAAAATGCCAGCTGGTTGCCATGATCTTTTCTCTTAACACAGAACAAAGTTCTGCATTAGGAGCCCCTTTTTTTGATTTTTCTTTTTCTTCTCAAGGGTAAGCAGCTAGGTGAGATGTTTTCTCACCAGTACTAACCTTTCTTTTCTGCATATGCTTCTCCACATCTGCATCTATTGAGGATATTCTGGATTTGTCATGTCATATTCTGTTTAATGAAAAAGATTCCCCATGTAAATAGGCATAAACTTGCTTTCAGACTTCTTGAAAATGCTCCTTCTGCAGTGAGTTCTGCACCCCGCTCACTCTTTCCTGTGGTGAATCCAATTCCTTTTAGGGCTTATAGGGGTGTAGCTAAGCACGCATGTTCCATTAATGTGTTGGCTTTCTCTCAGTAATGACACTTTCTTTTCCTAATTGATGACAGCAGGAAACATAGCTGCCATCTCTATCTGGCAAGATTCTGCGGAGTCTTTAAAAAATGGTGTGACAAGCCCTCTGATTATTTGTTTAACCAAGTTTCTGAAGGGAATTGTCAACACCAGCCCAGTGTCTGCCCAGTCAGTAAGTGTGACGAGGAGGAGAGATGGCTGATCCCCCTTTGGCAGCGGAGGATTGAATTTGAATGCTCGTGGAATGCTTCTCCCCTTGCGTTCAGTTTTCTTTAAATGCAGTCCATAGCCCATGACGTGGGCTAACAGCAGTAATAATTTTATCCCAAGCAGGGTAGTGATGTGTGTCTGACATGCAGGATGTAGCACACACATTAAAACGCACACACTCGCACACGTGTGCTTGTCTGTGTCACAAGTCCCTCAGTCAGGGTCCTGCTGTGCTTTGGTTCATGTGAAGGGTTCTCAGTGGCACTGCCCACACAGGAAGGGTTCTCCGTGGCACTGCACATACTCTGCCCCGTGCTCCCTTCCCAGGCAGTTGGAGCGAGCAGCATGTGCAGGTGCTCTGGAAGTGACTGCTGCTGGCCTGAATCCATGAGCTCTTGTGTGTGGGGACAGTGGAGGTGACACTGCTTTGTATTCAGAGGCAGGTTAACGTACTTTCTGAATCTGCTTATTGCTGGCAATTATCTCCCTGTTTGTCATCCCACCCGCACATATTGTTAATTTAGCCAAATTATATGCTAGTGAGTTTGTACAGGAGAAAATGAGGAGCCCATCAGATGCCTTTTTTAAAATAGCCTGGCATAATGATAGCATGTGTTCATTTTCCTGTGTGAAATCAAGGGAAGTGATTTTTCATCACTTTAGTTTGTATAGTGACATTTAATTTTGCTCTTCCTAATTTTAATTAAGAAGGGATTTAATCCTTTAATTATAAATTCACCAGAAATGTAGGAGAGGCATAATTATGATATCCCGTTACAGGTTTTTAATTATTAACAGTTAAAAGCTAAGCTTGAAAGTCTTAATTCCTCAATGGCTATTTCTCACTTAGGTGCAGGTCATCTAGAATATTTTCTACATCACTCTTCACATTTTCTGTTTCTCCAGGAGCGGAAGAAACATGGAGAGAACAACAATGACCTGTTCCTGGCAGATGTTTATGCCTACCAGGGAAAATTCCACGAGGCAGCAAAGCTGTACAAAAGGAGTGGCCATGAAAATCTGGCTCTGGAGATGTACACTGACTTACGCATGTTTGACCATGCGAAGGTAGGACATGGCGCCTGGACATTTACATGCAGAAATATTAATGTACCTGTGACTGTTTTCGAAGTATGATCCTACAAAAAGATTGGATGAAAAGTGGGCTTTGAATTTCAACCTTTTCTCAGTTAATTGATTTGAGTTTGTTTGGCTTATAAGGGGAGAAATGTCTCTGCCTGGGTGTAACGGTGGCATTTTCCTTCAAAGTCTGCTACTGATGCAGCAGATTGTGTTTTGTAGAGTTTCAAATGTGACCATGGAAATTCAGGGCTTTTCAGTGGATTTTTTTGTTGGACGCCACCAATGGTGACTCTTTCAGTGTGGTTACATAGTATTATCCATAGTAATTTTCCTTTTTTAAAAACTAAGAATTTTGGTTTTATGACTCTTTCTTCCCCATTATCTTGCTCAAGAGTCCCTGTTTATTTGTTTGTCATCCAAAGATGATAAGGTAGTACCCGTGCAAAGTGCAGGGGAGTGCACCATGTGTTTAATTCACTTCCATATTTTAATAAAAATATTTTTCTGTCAGAGCCAGTTCTATATTAATGCACTTTATATAAAGTGTATAACATAGTAACCTGGAATATTTTTGCTTACTAGGGAACTTTATTTCAAAGATTCGATGTTTTGGCTTTTTTTTTTTTTCAAACTCTGTTTCCATGTAGAAATAAATTGAATATGGTTCTAAAAAGTGATATTTTTGTAAGGTGATAAGAAGCATTACTTGGCTTTTAAGACTTCTGTGCTGTCTTATCAAAATCCCTGGGAATGTAGGTGCTGTTTAGTCTCATTCATCACTCATCAGAGCCTTATTCTGCCCAGTCCAGAATAAAGAATTCACCATGACATGCACAGAAACTGTTTTAGCACAGATTCCCCAAGCCATACTGCAGAGAGATCTTTTTCTTCCAAGAGCTCAACAGAAACACTTGTGGGCTTTGCTGATGTAAGCCTGACTTCCGCTATTTTTGGCTGCTGAGTCTTTGTTCGCTTCAGTGTTTTGGCTCCTCTTGAACATAAATGTAATTCATAAAGAAAAATGTTCCCATAAGTCTTCATAAGAATCTTTTAATTCTTGGCTGTAGTCATGTCTATATTTAACCAGCAGAGAGCAAGAGCTCTCACAGCTCCTGTCCTTCACAGTGACTGCATGCAGAGAAATTCAAGGTGCTCCACAGCTTGTGAAGGCAGCTTCTTGTGCAGGGAATGCACGGGAAATGGAAGAACTTGTAAACCCCCCTTGTTTGCCAGTTATTTATCCAAGGAAAGTCATGTGGAGGAGGGGGCTGTTTTTCTGGTGTTGTTTTCTCTAATGTTGCCAGAATTATGCAAAGGGACCCACAGAACCTGGTTTCTTGTGCTTGGCTTTGATGAGGTCTGGATAGAGGATCCAGACCGGAGGCAGAGGTTGGGAGTCCTTTGATATCTGGTCACAGGCTCATTATCACAGCATCAGATCATTAATTACTGACAACTCATAAAAAACTCTTTATACTATGAGAAGCTGAGCTTTTGATTTTGAACTTATTTTGGTGACCTAAGCTGGAAAACAAGTTGTGCCAAGGAGGTTGTTTGACTTGTCTCTTCACTCCAGTTTTCCATATTCAGAGGCTATCAGGATACCTCTGTAGCTCATCCCTGGAGCAGGGCTGTGCTGCAGGAGGTAACCCTGCAGCTCAGTTAGAGCTGGCAGAAGTGGGTTGCAGTTCTGTAACCTGGCCCCTGGCTGCACTGGGGAACTGCTGAATTGCGGTGGTGGGGCAGATGTGATGTGTGGGTGCTCCTTGTGGGGGGTTTTGCCCATTTTTTGCCTTTGGTTTGGTTTCTTTTAAACCTGTCAGAATTTGCCAGAAACCCAGAGGCTAAGGTAATTTTCCGCTCTTTTCTTACCTGTCATTTGCTTCTATTCTGGTTTTTCATTTGATAGAAGCTGTTTAATGGATAGTAGCCTGTTCTGTTAACAGACAAAATTGCCCTTAATCAATACTCTGGTGTTGAAGGGTTTTGTTTTTTTTTTTTTCCCTGGCACATGATGTCAACAGATGTGAACCATATGGTGCCAGGGCTTCAGTATTGGCAGAAGAAGCTGAGCTAAGTATTAGAAATATTTTCAAAATGGTTGCCATCACAGTGTCCAGGCTTGGTGTTTGCATTCCTTCCACAAGTCCAACCAGTGCTTCAGAGCACTCTCACTTTTAAGCAGCTGCCATTCTGTCCTTACAAAAGAACTTTTTTTATATATTGAAATATAATTATCAAATGTCTTTGCAGAAAACAAGATTTCAGCCTTTAATTTATTTGTGGTGGGGCATCCTGATGCCAGTATATGATTAAGGGCGTGTGCTGTTGTTCACTGAGCATGGACTGGGTCTGGGTCATCTTTGAGAATGAAACTGTACCTGCTTGGCTTGCAACACAAAATCTGAAACTCGGAATTAGTCTGTTAGAGTCTTTAGAGTAGAACTGTGTTGTTTTGGGAAGGCCTGTTCCTGACAAGCATGCAGAAATCATAACTCCTATCCATTTAACCAGGCTCAGGCGAGAGTAGGTGGGGACACAGGAGTTGAGTCTGAGGCACCTGCATCGTCCTCTGGGCCTGCCCAGAATCTCCTGCTTTTTTTTTTAATTGGAAACTGTCCAAATGGGAGATCTGCCATTGTTTCCTCCCAGACGTGGGGCCTTGATGATGAGCTGCTGAAGGCTGGCTCAGTCCGTGTTGCTCTCTGTGCAGTACTTCTGTCCTTAGGAGGCATCATGGTATTCATTACAGAAGCTTTTGTGTATTTTAGAGTTTCGACTGTAATGACAGTTGTGACCAGAAGGTAATGCGGACTTTTGTATTGCACTGTTCCAGGATTTTCTGGGATCTGAAGACCCCAAAGACACAAAGATGCTAATAAAAAAACAAGCAGACTGGGCCAAGAATATCAATGAACCAAAGGCAGCAGTAGAGATGTACCTCTCTGCCGGCGAGTACATGAAGGCCATAGAAATCAGCGGGGACAACGGCTGGGTGGATATGTAGGTTTTGTGTCACCTCAGAGATAATATAATAAACCCTTCAATGAGTTATTACTAATTCTGCGTAATTTTAAAATAAGACAAAATATGTTTAGTATCTGCCTTTGTTTATATCAAATTGAGTATTTGAAGCACATCTACAATTAAAAATGTTTTAAAAGTTGCATATGTTAAGAGGGCAGGGCCATAAGTATATTACAAAAACAAATGCATTACAGCAGTGAAGAGTATGTATGGGTTCATCTGCAGTATGAGACTGTCTAAAATGGACATGCCTCAAGCTTCAGTGATCACCACAGCAGTGATTGTACCTGATCCCCATTGCTGCTGTTTTCAGCTGTTCAGGATAGTCAGACAGTGGGTAGAGAAATCACCTGGAGCATAAAGTCCCCAGAAATTCTGGGGTTACTCCTGTCGGTGGTCATTTCTCCTCTATTTGCAGTAGACGACACTTTGGGTCATCTGCTGAACTGCCATAAGATCTTGGCCAGGCCCCTCTGCAAGGTTCCTTGCCTCTGTTTTGCTGTGTGGCACAGGGGGTGGTTTTTATTCAGGAGTCTCTTGCTCAGGGTCAGGGTTGGGAAATGTGTCCCACATTACTTAATCATGTAGGACATGCTCCCTTCTGTCTGTCTGCATAACTCTGCACAGAGTCTGAGGTATGGACTTGCACACGTGAGTGAAGAGTGAAGGAAGGGGTTTGAGTTTGTAGAAGTTAAAAAAGGCATTTAGAACATTTACTGAAACTGTTTAAATGGTTTTTCGTGGTACTACTATTACACTATTTATTAAATGTTAGCTGATTAAAGGTGGAGTTCTGACAGTAATTAAAAGGCGAAGCACGAAGGCAGAATCTGAAACATCTGCCTTCTTTTTGCTGGGTCTAGGTTAATTGAAATTGCTCGAAAACTGGATAAAGCTGAGCGGGAGCCTTTGGACAAGTGTGCCTTCTATTTTAAGCAACTTGATAACCCTGGCTATGCTGCAGAAACCTACATGAAGGTTGGTGACCTGAAAGTATTGGTCCAGCTCCACGTGGAGACTCATCACTGGGAAGAAGTAAGTGTGCCCTTGATTTCTGTGTTGAAAACCTCTACTTCTGACTGTCTCTGGTTGCAACAAAAAAGGAGACGGATGTCTGGCTACACCGGCATGGTAGTGAGGGAGAAGCAGGGAGGGAGGCTTCTGTGGAAGGATTCGGAGTATTTCAGTTAATTGTGTATGCCAGCATGTGTTTGGTGGTGGTGTGGTTTTCTGCAAGTGAATCTAAACTGCATTTATAGTGTTACTTCTATTCCTTTAGAAGATGCATTCAGTAAAAATAAAAATATTTTTTGTCTCTTGCTGTGAAATCTACTAAATTTCCTGGATAATCACTTTTAAGTCTCCCTGTTTCAATAGCCAGTCTGTTATTATGCTTAGCTTCTTGTCTTTTGTTGTTGATTGCTTTCTATTTTAAAACACATTAGTTTCATACTGGAGAAAATATGGATTACACTCTCTATTCTGTGTATACTTTATTGTGAATTTGCTTAGAGCTGAAGGATTGATCCCATGGAATATTCTAAACCCTTTAACTGTTTAAACCATGCAATATTCTAAGAATGAATTTTTTACTTACCTCAGGCATTAGCTCTGAGTGAAAAGCATCCTGAATTCAAAGATGATGTCTATGTCCCTTATGCCCAGTGGCTGGCAGAGAATGATCGATTTGAAGAAGCCCAGAAAGGTGAGAATGGCACTGACAGATGACTCCATATTTATTCCATATTTCTCCGATACAGACTATGCAGACTCTTCCCCGGAAAGTTTCTTATCAGTGGGATTCAAAACCAAATGTAATCCATGTTTTCAAACTGGTCTTAAAGTAACTGGAACTCTCTTGATTTTATAGGAAAATGTGATGGACCTATCAAAAATAACGGCATGTAAATACAGGTCCAGATTTTTAATTTTCTTGTATATCTGAGTGTGGCACGTAGCAACAGTATTTGGCATGTAATCTGAACTGCCTTAATATCATCATTACTGTCTTAATATCATTATTATCCCTCTAGAATTCAAAATATGGCAGCCATCTTTATAAACCTGAGTGGAAAATGTAATTTTTCATTCTATTTAGGTAACATGGGATTTGTACAAGCAAATTTTCCTGTTTCTTTAAGGTTTTCGTGGTTTTTGTTAGGCTTATGAAATTACCTCTAAACAGAATTGGCAACTTTCCATCTTGCGGACAGACTTCAAAATTCAGCCCGTAAACTGTTCCAGAGGCAAGGAGCTGCTGAGATGAGCTCTGTGTGGAGGCAGCAGGGTTTCGGTGCAGCGCCTTTGCTTGGGTCAGCTCCATGTCACAGGTGCCCTGCTGCTTCCCGAGCCAGCGCAGGCTCAAGTGTGAAACTGCACTGGCCTATAAGGGCCCAGGTAGGGAACGAGCCAGGCCTGATCCACCTCCACACAGAGCTAGTCTGTGTGTCTTGGCACCAGCACTTTGAGCACCTGGTTTAGGGCAGTGTGGTAGTTTGCACTCGCTAAATACAGACTGTAGTCCCAGTTTGCTTCACAAAGCTCAGTGCTGCTGTGGCTCAGCAGGTGTAGGTGCCCAGAGCTGGGTGAGCTCGAGGTCCTCGTGTGGCTGTGTGAGGTCTGGTTGGAGCTGGATGGGCTGCACTCAGGGGCAGCTGTGCTGTGGGGTCAGGTTTTTGGGGGTTGGTTCCCCCTCGGCCCCATTTCTTTCTATGAAGACTGTGTTTATCAAATGCATGTTTGCCAAGTGAGAATTCAGGATGTTACCGTGTGCATCAGATAAAGAGATGCTGTTAGTAAATGACAGAAGGATATAGTCTAAGCTGTAGTATTTCAAAGTACCTAGCATTATGCACCAGCGCACCAACTTCAAACATTTATTTTTTGTAGTTGTGAGTGAGGTTGTGGTTTGCAGTGTTTGGAGATCTCTGTTGTTTGCAGAGATCTAATCATCACAGTATTTTCCCTCTTTTCTTTTTAAAAAACCCCCAGCAACCAGCATCATACACGATCCGTGAGCTCAAGAGCTGCTGAAACAGTGCAAAAGCCACAAAATACCTACAGATGCTTCTCATGTTCCATTAACATCGCTGCTTTCAAGGAGAAAAATACCAGTGTATAATCCCTTTTATCCTGCCCTGGATAGACTATTTGATATGGACTGAATAGGCTGATCTCAATTCAAAAACGTTAATTTCTGTTAATTGATATAATGTCACTGTAAACCCATCTTTGTTTTGGGTTCTGTAGCGTTTCACAAGGCTGGCAGGCAGACAGAGGCTGTGAACGTGCTGGAGCAGCTCACGCACAATGCTGTAGTTGAAAGCAGATTTAATGATGCAGCCTACTATTACTGGATGCTTTCTATGCAGTGCTTAGACATAGCCCAAGGTAAGTCACTGAAAGGAAGTTTGTGCTTGTTACCTTCTCATGCATGTAGACAAACAGCTCCTGCACTGTGAGAGCATTGCTGCCACTGCTTCACTGCTGGGTGTTTTGGTTTGGGTTTTTTAATGCTATGCATAACTCGGGCTTGTGTTATTTTTGTAGTCCCCTGGTTTTCCCATGTGCTAATTTAAAACAAATAAACAAACCAGAAACATCAGCAGGCATAAGGCTCCTTCTGAAATCTGTCTGGGATCAAAATTGTGCCTCCTGGGACCAGATATCCTCCTGCACCTCCCACCACACCCACTGCCTAGAAGATGACCGGGGGGTTAATGTGGTAGTAAATAAAAGGTTATGTTGGAGAGTAAGATGCATCTAGTGTTCAAACATAGGTTGGAGAGGTACTTTACAAATTATTTCTGCCAGCAGTTAAAACTCATTGTTTGTTAGGTGTCATCTTGTCTCCAGAAGGTGTCTCACTGGGAGAGGGGTAGAGCCAGCAGTTAATAGGTGTACTTGAGTGATAATGAATACAAAAGTTGGGAATACTGCCTTTTGCTTGGTGCTCTGAGTACCTTTGTTTTTAGTTCAGCTGATCTGTCACCCCTCAGATGTTTGAGATGCACGTTTTTCGAAATGGCTTAGTAGTGTATTTGATGTTTGTGAAACAAGTGTTTCAAAACTAATTTTATTTGTAAACTGGAGTTCTGGAGGAGGTTTCCAGAGATGCACACCTGTTGCTTTCTGCCTGTAGCTCAGCTATAGCCTCTGGCTATGTCAAACCACTGACATACTATTCTGTGTTTTGCCGTGCTTGTTTTAGACCAGAAGTTTGCTCAGAAAAATAGCAAGTCTGTGCAACATGTGGTTTGCATGGGTAGATGGGGCACACTTGACCTGGTACATACCTGCTCTGGAAGTGCTGCTGCTAAAATCATAACAGCCCGTTTTCTTGCAGCTCAGTCTCATAGACTCCTCTTGGAAACTGACACCAAATCCCTTGCCTCCCACAGAGAACGAACAGCAGAAGACTGAAATGTTGCAGAAGTTTCATCACTTTCAGTATTTGGCAGAAATTTACCACGCCTATCACTTCATTCACAGATACACTGTAAGATACTCATTTTAGAATTGTGTATTTATGCTTCCTGAGCTTTTTTCTTAGGGAGCCCAGAAGTAACTAGGAATAATTAATGACTTTTCAGGCAATTAAATATTGAGTGTAGATCAGTAATACTGTCTGGTAACTTTATTTATTTATTTAACTTTATTTCATTATACAGCCTTCAGCTGTACATTCTGTACAAAAACTTGTGTTGCCTCAGCCCCTCACAGCTGCAGTGCAGTTGGAGCAGGGCTGTACCTGTCTCTGGGAGCAGTTACTGTGCTGATGGCTGACCTCCTGTGCCCGGCCCTTTTTGCTGGTGGTATCAGTTTGGTCCCACAGTGACCTAAGCCCCTGCTCCTGCACAGGCCAGGGTCAGCTTTTCCCTTAGTCATGGGAAAACAGGGTTGAACAGAGGAAGGCACCCTAGGGATCCCGAGGGTGGTAAGTGTGTCAGTGATACAAAGTCACGAGTGAGGAGTCCCTGCTAATTATAGCAATTACGGTCATGTTGCCGTCACTGTTGGTAAAAATATCTATTGTAAAAGATTTGAGAACCTTTGCTCTGTGCCCTTGCCCAAAAGAAGACTCTGTGCTGTAGAGTCTTTGCTGTTAAACTACTTCAGACTTCACAGCACTGGAGACTGCACTGTAGCAGTGCAGCCTGGCCTAATTTTTAAATAACCTGTTAAATGTTCTGGTTTAGCTACACGGATCTTTCTGCATGTATCAGGCATGAGCTTTGGTGATAAAGACATGCAAAATCCACTTGCTATGTTCTGTCAACACCTCTTTTTGCAACAGCATGAAAGAAACACAGTACTGGAGATGCCTCATGCTTAGTGATGTGAGTTGTTGGTTTTCCAGCTTAGAAATGTTATGTCTACGTTTTTCATACCACAGGAGGAGCCTTTCAGCTTCAACTCGCCTGAAACCCTCTTCAATATTTCCAGGTTTCTGCTTCACAGCTTAACAAAGGAGACTCCTTTGGGAATCTCAAAAGTGTATCCTTCTGATATAGTACAAAATCTAGAAATTACCATGTGAGATACATGAAAGGAATAACTGCTGTTGGTCTGAGGAAGGGATCTCCTAGAGGGAATCTTCAGTGTTAGCTATTGGTTGTCATTAATAGGAACTGACTTTTGTCCCTAGGCAATAAGCAGTATCTTCAAACCATTGTATGCCAAGCTGCACTAGCTTCTTGTCTTTGATTTTTTTTGTTTTCTTTTTTAATAGTTTTGGAAAGCTGTCCACATCAACTAACATGTAGCTCAAACCACCCACCCAGTCCGGTGTGTCCTTTCACGCTTGTTTGTAAATGAAGTTCTGTAAATAGATTTCTCTGGATAAAGTCTACTTGAAGTCCTGGTGTTGAATATGCTTCATTGCACAACTTCTCTGATTAGACAGAGTATTGCATTTTTTCCTAAATGCTGTATGTATTTTTATTCTTTAATTAAATTATAGCAAGACATTACTTGCCCTGGCAAAGCAGAGTAAGGCTCTTGGTGCATATAAACTGGCTCGTCATGCCTATGAGAAGCTTCAGGGACTGCATATCCCAGCCAGGTTCCAGAAATCCTTTGAGCTGGGCAGCCTGACAATCCGATCCAAGCCATTCCATGACAGTGAAGTAAGTTGTAATGTGTTTCATGTTAATCATTAATATGTGGCCTAATCCAAGAATCCAAGTTGCTGTGTGCACAAAAAAAATCTGCAATATATTATGCATGGCTCCGTCATATAATTGTATTTCTACTGGAAACACAGTCCTTTTATTGTTATTCTTCAGGTCAGACTTCCTTCTGCTCCTGAGAAGAAATTAAAATCAGCCCTTGCTTCGTAGGCAGCTTCCATCCTCCCTCTCCTCTCTTGCATCCACCTTCCTCTCTGTCTATTAATTCTTTCAAACCCTTTTCTCCCCAGTCCACATGCTGTTGCTCTACAGTCTTTGTCTCTCTCTCCAGCTGGAGGTCACTTTCATTTGTCCTACTCCTAACACTCCTTCACTCCTCCCCTCAACCCTTCGGTGACCTTCCTTCCTTAAGTCTTATTTTAACACCTTTTCTTCTTTAACTGTAGTTTGGCTTTCTGCAGTGTTCTATAAAGGCATGTTTCAGGGAGTACTCACTAAAAATAAATTGCATTGTGCCAGTGAACATGCACCTGGCCTCCTGAAATAATAGAAACACACTCTTAAGAACTGGCTAAAATAACTGTGCTCTTGAAGAGAAATGAATTAATTGGAGAACCTAAATTTGACCAAACCTTAGAGCCAAAAACTTTGCTTCGGTAACCTTCTCTTTGGCTTCTTTTGTCACTTGTTTTCTGCTTCTGTTACTGCAAAGGGAAGGTGAAAATTTAATTGTTAGAATGGTAAAGACAGCTATACTTAATGTGAAAACTTGCTGGTTTGTTAAAAAGGGTAAAGCATTTTCAGATGTTGAAGGATCTGATTTCACAGCAGTGCTTCTCCAGCGTGGCACTGGCATTGTATCCGTGGTGTCAGCTGAAGGAGCCCATATGTAATGGAAAACAAAGAGTCAAGGATGTGCCCATCTGCAATTACCATGCTCTCAATGTGTCTTTGCAGGAGCTCCTGCCCCTGTGTTACAGGTGCTCCACCAACAACCCTTTGCTGAATAACCTGGGGAACGTGTGCATTAACTGCAGACAGCCTTTCGTCTTCTCGTCCTCCTCGTATGGTGCGTTGGGACATCCCATTTGCTCATGCTTTGCAAGTAGATAATTGTTAATGGAGTAGGCTAGTGCTTAATTTTTCTCTCTGCAATGTTATTTGGCCAAACAAATGTTCCCTTTACTGTTGTGACATTTGAGTAAGTGGCTGCCTCTTGTCCCGGGGGGCTGTTGGATCCCGCTGCAGGGTGCAGCTGCAGCACGGCTTTATTGCCAGGCACTGAATGCATCGAGTGGTCTGTGAATATAGACACAATCTTTTCAGAAGTTCAGGGGGGTTGGTTTGCTGTAACTGTATTTTATTTAACTTGTTTCATGAGAGCAGGTGGGCAGAACACCACTGTCATGGAAACCAGAGGCTGTTCATTGCCAAAGGGGCACAGTATCTGCTGTGAGGCATTTCCTGAGTTCCTACAGGTCAAACACTTCTTGCCTTTCCCACTCTTTAGAGGTGCTGCATCTGGTTGAGTTCTATGTGGAAGATGGCATCACGGATGAAGAAGCTGTGGCTCTCATTGATCTTGAAGCTCCAAGAGTGAGTAAAAGAGAGAATAAATGGCAAGAGATGATGAGTGACCGTATCCTTTTGATTAGAATTGGTTTCCAGTCCTTGTATAGGGAAAAATTAAACAATTTTTAATTTTTTTCTCTGCTTAGGTTTAAACCTTTCTTTTTTTGTCATATGACTGATGTGAGTACAATTACATTGTGTTTCCTTGTTGCATCAGTATAACAACCAAAGTATGGTTTAATTAAACCTAATGTTGTCATGAAGCTTTTTCATCAGGACGGTTTGTTTCTAATCATATGAAATGTTTATTTTATACAGTGGAATGCTATGCTTTACCTATTCTGTGTGAAGTGCTTTCTGTAAGGAAGAGTGGAATCTGGAGCGTGTTGTTTCCAATAACAGTTTCCTTTAGAGGTTGCTTTCTCTCAGCCAAGGGAAGCAGCGTGGATATTCTTCATAGCTATTGCTGTTGGGATCTGTTTTGGAATGCTTTGGCATCCAGAGTTCCCAGTTGCTGTGGGGGCCATAGAATATGAGGTGGAGAGTGCAAGAACACACAAACTCTGACTAAAGCTGCTCAAAAATGTCCTTTCAATAGATTGCTTCCTTTGCTCTGTCAGTAAGGGAGGCAGAGGTGGTGCCATGCCTGGCTGTGGTCAGTCCCTCTGCTCTACAGCAACTGCAGTGATAGAATTCCCCAGTCATTGGGAATCCCAGCAAGGTCTTCTTGGTATTTTTTGTAATTACCTGGGCACTGTCACAGTTTGAGATACTGTGGAGCAGCAAGGGTACTGGTCCTGCTAGAGTGCTTTCATACTGATTCTGTGAGTGCTGACTACAGTGAGCGCAGCCAATTTTACAGGAATTCTTGTCCTTCCTTAAGAAATGCATCCAGATGCCCAGAGTTTGAGGCTTGATGACAGTACAGATATTATTGAGGATGATGATCCCTTTACAGCAAAACTGAGCTTTGAGGTAAGAGCTTTACCTGTACCTTCTAGTTGTTTCTTTCTTGCTACCAACAGAAATTATGAGAAAACTTCACTTTACAGTCCATGCCGCTCTTCTGGTGTGCATCTGGCACAAAGATGAGAGCTGCAGAGCAGGAGACTGGGAGGGGGATAGCACTTGAGAGGGAAAGGGATTTACTTGTTAACTCCTCTCCTCAAAAAAACCCAACAACAACAACAAAAAAGCAAAAAGAAACAAACAAAGCAACAAAATCCACACAAAAACCCCAACACAAACTCCACAAAACAACAAAGATGTTGTTTGGAATTTTGTTTTCTCGCCATGCACTGGTACAGCAGAGCTGTCCCATGGAGTACAAGCAGCACACCTATAGAGCAGGCCTTACTGTGAGGGTTTCATAAAGACCGTGGGCATGGCTGTTATTTCCAGGGAGTTGTAAAGGGATCCGTTAAAGGGCGAATGGAAGCTCACTGGAACCAGGTGTGGCTGGATGCTGCTCTCGCTGAAGGTGTTGGTGACACTGACAGTCTGGTGGGACAAGTCTTGGGCCAGTCTTACATGAGCATCTTCTACTGAATTTTACTTTGCTTCTTACAACAACTTACGAATCCTCCAAGGGCCTTGCAGTCGGTAACTGTAGTTCTCTGTAAACCTGCTCTCTGCAGCAGGGCGGCTCCGAGTTCGTTCCGGTGGTGGTGAACCGCGCTGTACTCCAGTCGATGAGCCGGCGGGACGTGCTGGTCAAGCGCTGGCCGAAGCCGCTGCGGTGGCAGTACTACCGGTCCCTGCTGCCCGACGCCTCCATCACCATGTGTCCCTCCTGCTTTCAGGTAGTGTTTTCATGGAGAAGTTTAAAAACAACCCAGGAAGCCCTATCCAGAATCTAATGGCTGAAACAATGCTAATCGTTGAAACCTCATACTCTTATCATGTATTCAGCAAATTCCTGATTGAGGTAGAGACGGAGCAGTGAAACCCCAACTCAGAGCTGTGTGATGCACAGAGCTACCTTGGCAGCAGCTGAATTTGAGAATTGTCCTGACAGCAAGTCAGAGCCTCTCAAGCAAACCTTGGCCGACCAACAGAAGCAGATTTGTATTTATTTCCTTTTGCTCTGTCTCTGTGACATGGAGCCTGGTCTAGCAAGGAAAATCAGTCAGTGACTAAGTTATCTTGCAGTTCAGCCCTGCTCCTGCCCCACTCAGGAATGGGTTTTTGAAATGCTGGAATTCAGTCATGTTTGCTTACACAGAAATTGTCTAATTGTTGTCCTTCCTTCAAAAGTAGTTAATGGGTTTGTGCCTCCTCAGCAGCACTGGCATAGGTCTGTGAAGTGCTCACTGCTCTATTCCAGCTGTAGCATCTCAGGCAATTGAAACAAAGAGAACTAATTCTCTCTGAAGGTGGTTTCAGAATGTTTGTGCTGTAGAGCAGCTGTTGAGCTCAGATTGCGTTTTCTTTGAGCAGGGCACAGGCTAACTTGTGCTAAAGCTGTTTCTAATTAACAGATGTTTCACACAGAAGACTATGAGCTCCTCATACTCCAGCATAATTGTTGTCCATTCTGTCGACGGAGGAGAGATGAGTCAAACCAATGAAGGAAACCAGTCTTTCATCTCAACAACAGTCTCCCCTGTTGACTTGGCAAAACACTTCTTAGATCTGTAAAGCTTTCCTAACAACTTAGGAAAGTCAGTTGTCTTGTTCTATTTTGTTTGTAAGAGTTGAAGACATGTAACTATTTTTTTAAATTAAAATGTCTGTTGTTTGTGAATGTGCTTTGCATTTCCCAGGCAAGCAGCTGAAGTGCCACAGAATTTTACAGGAATGTTTCTAGAGTCAAGTTCAGACTTTAAGTAATTGTTTTTACTCCAGATTGTGTAAGGACTTGATTTGCTCCTTAATACACACCTGTAATTGACAGATCTTTAAATAAGTGGAACTGATTTTCACAACTCTTTGTCTTGGAATTTGCTATAATGCTCCTACTTCTGATCTTGAATTTCTTTTCCCTTTCTATTCCATTTAAGCAAGAAGAGAGTTAAAATTTAGAGCCCTTCAAGTATAACCTGCAGAGCTCCACTGCTCTTGGCACTGGGGGCATCTCACAGCCACCCTGGGGTGGGGGATGGTTCAGTCTGTCTGGAATTCACCTGGTTAAAGCGCAGGATGTCAGATTGTGCATACGTGAGCATACCTGTGAGCATTCCTGAGCTCCCACTGTCCTTTGGCCATGGTGCTGCCGTGGAGGGGTGTGCTCAGGGAGTGCTGCTGAGCAGGGTGTCCCCAGCACTGTGTCAGTCGGGGAGCCCAGAGCAAGCCACGTGCGCAGGTGGGAGGACATGGACCCACCGCCTTCTCCTCCAGCCCCTTGCAGAGGCACAAGACATGGGGGGTCAGTCCCAGGCAGCTCCTGAGCCGCTATGTTGGCTCACTCTTGCTGCAGGACTGGGCAGGAAATAGGAGAGCAAAAGCCAAGAAGCTCCTGGGTTGAGATAAATACAGTTTAATGGTTGAAGCAGAGCTCTGCATGCAAGCAACGCAAAGCAAGAAGGAATTTATTCCCTGCTTCATGGAGAGCAGGGCTCAGCATGAGTAACCATCACTTGGGAAAGCAAACACCACAAACACAACATCTTCCCTTCTTCTTCCTTTCCCTGAGCTTTTATTTTGGAGCATGACATCATCTGGAGTGGGACAGCCAATTGGGCAGTTGTGCCAGCTCTGTTGCTCGCTGCTCCCTGGCCAGCTCTGGCCTATTCCCGAGGGAGACAGAGCAGGGAAAAAGGAAATCCCAGTGCTGTACAGGCACCTCTCAGCCCCAGCTACAGCACCGGTGCGTTCCCAGCATTGGTTTGGACACCAAAGCACAGCACCCCACACGGCTGTGAGGGAAGTGAGCTCCGTGCCAGCCATGCCAAGGTACCCCCGGGCCGGGGAAGCTCCTCAGAATGGTCACAGTCATTCCCTGGCAGCAGAAAGGTTCATGTGGGTAACTGGCTGGGCTGGAGCTAGGAAGTGATGGGTCTCTTGCCTTGAAACCGGCATAAAACTGTGCCCGTGTTGCCAGGAGTTGTGTTGTGATGGCAGCCTGTCTGTCCCAGCCTGCCTTTGCCATGAGTGGGAGAGGACACAGGACCATCTGTAGCAACTGGCTGAGGTGTTTGGTGCTGGCAGAGCAGCTCCCATGGGAGCAGCACCTTGCACATGAAATGGGATGTCTCTGCTCAAGTACCTCTGGAAAGGGAGAGCCTGCAATGGCATGACCGGGTTTCTGAGGCCCTCAGTGGTTCCTGACCAAGTTTGCTTAATTTTCCACCGTAAAAACATTCTGTTCTAATTAGAGTTCTCTGCTTTCTAACTCAGCTGTCACTGCTTGCAGTGAAGACTCTGCTATTGACACACGGATAAACAATGTTGTTTGAGATGTAAGCCAGGACGGAATTCAGTTCCTTCTCCTGGAACTGAGCTGGTTGTGCAGAGCCAGTGGAAATGAAAAATTATAAAAATAAAGAGAAAGGGTTTGCTGTGACACAGACACAAAATGGATCAAGCAAGGAAACTTTCTTTTTTAAAAATAACCAGCTCTGTGAATCAAGTCTATCTTTGAAAAACTTACTGGGCGTTTCTGTGCAGGAACAGTCAGATCTCACATCTCATACATGTGAGACAAGGTGTTCTAGGCCAGGCTTCCCTGTGCCATGGAGCCTCCTGGCTGACTGCATGCTGAGTCGTCCCTGGAGCTACAAGAGGTCCCACCACTGTGCTTTGGTTGGATACTGTTGTGAGCAATTTGCCCCATTCCTCTCCCTTGTTGCTGCCTGCCTGTCCCACTGCTGCATCCAGTGGTGACGCACACCAGCTTAAGCTCTGCGCAGCAGCTGCTACCTCAGCAGTGGCTTATTGCATCAGCTTAAGATGTATTGGGAAATAAACCTTTAATCCTTCTGTGTCCAGGTACAAGTGTGAACAGCTGCATTTGCAATGAGAGTGGCACTGCTCTGGCCTTGGCAACAACTGTGAGAAGTTAATTGAGAGGGGCTTAGTGTGAGCAGAGTATTTTAAGTAGAAGGAAGGCTTTTTGGACTGTCCAGAGACCATGGCCTGCATTGGGCTGCAGCCAGCCAGGTCTGCCCTAGTCCGTGGTGCCAGCACTTCAGCTCTTTCCCACCTTCTCTGCTTAGAGAGAAGGTTTCCCAGCTTGGTCTCTGCTTTAGGGAGGTACAGTGCTTTGTGCTTTTTTCCGTTAAACTTTTTGCTAAACCAAGTCACAGGGAACACTGGTGAAAACTAGGCCAGGACTAGAGGAAGTTTATTAAGGCCAAGAGGATGTGAGTTTCTGCCCACCTCACACCCATGAGCTCCAGCAGCTCTGGCACATCCTCCTGTGCTGGATGACACCATGTTCACCTGCTCCTGGCTGTGAGGAACGCTTAGCTCAGCCCCAAATGCAGCCAGAACAGTGATGGGAGGTGGGTGCTCAGCTCCCTTCCAGCCTCCGTCACATACCAAGGGGCAGAGCAAACAGCCTGTGCCTGGCCTCTGCGGGGGAACCAGCTGGTACCTGCCTGCCAGCTGGAATGTTAGTGACTGCTAGTGAGAAATGTGGTAAATAGTGGGTGGAAAAAGAGAGAAGAGATGGAGAAAATAGCTTTGGAGCTTAGAAGATTAATCACAATAGTGTGAACTGTGAGGAACCTCCAGAAGAGAGCTCCTCTGTGGTTGGCTCCTTGTGCTCTGTATGAGTTGTTTCATTGCTTCTGAAAAATTAAGACAGTATGTAACTCATCTGCTGGTTGACACAAAGAATGTTTCAAGCGCAATTGAGTTCACTGAGTGGGCAGGCAGAGAGACATGGAGGACATGGGATGACAGCCTCCAATGACAGCCTCCCCTCTGAAGTTTGATGGCTATGCAAAGTTTGAGGACACTGAAGATGTCTGTTAACCAGGGCGTTGGCTTCAGCTCTGAACCTCCCATCAGTGCCCTGGGCCAGCAGCCTTCTCAGCACCAGTGCAGAATGACTCCAGTGCAGGACAGATGGACTAGATTATTTATTAGGTATTACCAATGAAGTTGGCATGACTCAAACCACATACAAAGCCAGGCCCAAAGGAAATGATACAACTGGTAACCTGCCGTCGGGGCTAGTGTTTCACGGTGGTGGTCAAACCTCCGCAGCCAAATCTTGAACAGAAAGAGAGGTGGCTGGAGCATGTGGAAGAGGAGTTGGTGACATCACCTTCTGCAGCCTCCCACAGGGACTAGCAGTTATGGGGGGATGGATCTCCAGTGGGGACTGGCTGGTGTCATGGACCCACATTCCCCTTGTGAGAATGGGGCTGGGACACCCGTCTGTCACTGAGGGACCACACTACACCACACCTGTCCAGCCCAGCCACCAAACCCACTGTCCTGGAGTGTGAACCACACACATCCCTCTTGTTAGTGGGGGATGGAAAAGACAGCAGAGCAAGTGGAGCTGCTACCTGGTTTGAGCCCCCCCAAATGAAAGGTGAGGTGCAGAGCTACCTCTTTATATGTGACCATAAGCCATGGTTTCCAACAATGACAGTGCAGGCCAGAAACAGGTGTCACCTTAACACCTTCCCAGGAAAGCCAATTACCCCTGGATGATTATGATTAATAATTCTCAAAACCCTAATCGTGCTGACACCAGTGTCCAGAGCTTACCCCGGGGGCACTTTATAAGAGGTGCCCTGTGGAGGGGAGCATAGCTGCTTCTCGGGGTGACAGTGAAGGCTGAGAGGTGGCGGGAGCTCCACTTGAGAGTCAATCCCCCTGTGCACAAAAGAACCCCCTAAGTAAGAGCAAAAGGCACCTCACGAACCACAACCATGAATGGAACAGAAGGCCAAGACTTCTACGTGCCCATGTCCAACAAGACTGGGGTGGTGCGGAGCCCCTTCGAGTACCCCCAGTACTACCTGGCCGAGCCCTGGAAGTTCTCGGCACTAGCTGCCTACATGTTCATGCTGATCCTGCTCGGCTTCCCTATCAACTTCCTCACGCTCTACGTCACCATCCAGCATAAGAAGCTCCGGACACCTCTAAACTACATCCTTCTGAACCTGGCGGTCGCTGACCTCTTCATGGTCTTTGGAGGCTTCACGACCACCATGTACACCTCGATGAACGGGTACTTTGTCTTTGGAGTAACAGGGTGTTACATTGAAGGCTTCTTTGCCACACTGGGAGGTAAGTTTTCCAAATATTCGAAAGTCTCCTGCTAGGAATTGCCCCAGATTTTAGGAGTGAGAGGGAAGACACACAGATAATCTTGGAAGAATATGGTACCTGGAAGGTCTGCTGCTGATGTGGGTCGAGGCCATTGCCGTGTTTCTGGGTGGGAGGTGAAGAAAGTGACAAATGACACTTGTTTTTTTAATCTTATTTTGGGAGCCACCTGCTCAGTATCCTGAGAACCACAGTGCAGTAATGAAAAGGCGCCAGTAGCAGATTTTGCAGTTGTTGGATTTGCACATCTCCTTGGCTCACTTTCTGACTCGAGAGATGACAATTTTGTTCCTCCTGTTTCGCGCATCTGTTCCTCCAGTTTCGCGAGCACTGGTGTGGTGCACAGTGGTGCAGGCAAGCTGAGCTGGCTCTCCTCTCCGTGCCAGCCAGGCTTGGACCCAAAGAGATGTTACACAAAAATTGTGTGTATAAAAATGCTCTCATCCATTCAGCTCAGCCTTCAGCCAGAGCTACTGCCTTACTGATTTGATCCTTGTGACACAAGTTTCCAAGGAAGCTGTGGGTAGCAAGGGGAAATCCTGGAATGACGGGCACTCGCTACATCTCAGAGTGTGGCAGTAGGCTTGTAGGTAGGTGCAGGTGCTGTCTGGGATGAATAGTGGGATCCAGCCAGGGATCTCAAAACATAGCAGCAAAGTGGTTCCTGTGGGTAAGCAGTGCAGTGAGGAGGGGTCTTCTCACGCTGTCCTATCGCATCTGCACTTGACCTTTGTTTGTTTCTCTTTCCGAACCCTTGGTGGAGATTTAACAGCTGCCAGGGGTTGTCCTCAGGAACGTCAGTCTGAGGAGGCTTCATGCTGCCATCACAGTGTTTTTCTCTTCCTGTTGCTCAAAGTCCCTGTGTCCCTCTCTGTCCCCCTCCCCGGTGCAGGTGAAATTGGTCTCTGGTCACTGGTGGTCCTGGCTATCGAAAGATACGTAGTGGTCTGCAAGCCCATGAGCAACTTCCGCTTCGGGGAGAACCATGCCATCATGGGTGTTGCCTTCTCCTGGATCATGGCCTTGGCGTGCGCGGCTCCCCCGCTCTTCGGCTGGTCCAGGTAGGGAGGGCACCAGGCGCAGCGTGGGGGGCATGGAAGCCTGGCTGGTGGCTTGGCTGTGTCTTCCAGACGATCTCCTCTGCTGGGCACTGACCTGCTGGGCTCACCTTGCAGGTACATCCCCGAGGGCATGCAGTGCTCGTGTGGGATCGACTATTACACTCTGAAGCCAGAGATCAACAATGAATCTTTCGTCATCTACATGTTTGTGGTTCACTTCATGATCCCGCTGTCAATCATTTTCTTCTGCTATGGGAACCTGGTTTGCACTGTCAAGGAGGTGGGTACCTGCCACTGACGGTGGGCCGAGGGCCATCTTCATCCCCAGTGCTGGGAAGGGGCCCACACCAGGTTCCAGAGTGGTGACAGGGAGGGCCTTCCAGGGGCCAGGCTGGCCCTCCATGAAGAGGGAAAGAGCAAATTCCAGATGTGCAGCTTGACTTCTGTGAGCCCTGACCCCACGTCCCTGCCCGTGCATCACTCCCTGCTCCCTGACTCCATCACATTTCCATTCCCTTCTGCCCACAGGCTGCTGCCCAGCAGCAGGAGTCTGCCACCACCCAGAAGGCAGAGAAAGAAGTGACCCGCATGGTCATCATCATGGTCATTTCCTTCCTGATCTGCTGGCTCCCGTATGCCAGTGTTGCATTCTACATCTTCACCAACCAGGGATCAGACTTTGGGCCCATCTTCATGACCATCCCAGCGTTCTTTGCCAAGAGCTCCTCCATCTACAACCCTGTCATCTACATCGTAATGAACAAACAGGTAAGTGGCTGCCCGTGGGCTGCAGGGGGGGTTGTTTTTAGGTGATCTCATCCTGGCACATGGGGGGTGACTGTGCAACTCAGCCTTGGCATTGCATAAATCTCACAAACGCAAGGCCATCCAGCCTGAAATGATGCAGGCGCTGGGTTGATGGAGGAGCTGGGGCTTTGGCAGGCAGGGCTGGCAGCAGCCAGTGGGGCAGGAGACTCCACTGACGTGCCTCCTGCACTGTGATGCTGGGGGCTTCCAAGCAGCTCTGCTGAACTTGGAGACAGCCCTGCAGGCAGAGCTGCCTGGTGTCCGCCTGCCTCACACTAGGCTTCCCTCTGTTCCCAGTTCCGTAACTGCATGATCACAACCCTCTGCTGTGGCAAGAACCCGCTGGGAGATGAGGACACGTCTGCTGGCAAGACAGACACCTCCTCCGTCTCCACCAGCCAGGTCTCTCCTGCGTAGGCCCCACCTGGGCCAGTCTGTGGGGTGTGCGTCACTGCCCCAGAGCACGAACTTAGTCCCACCGCCGCCACCACCTGCCCCTGCTTCGCCACGGCCAAGGCCCTGTGGGGCGGGCTCCTCTCTCCTGGCACTAGGAACCCTGGGAATAAGGCTGAAAATGTGTACACATGTTTTGTAATTAAAATGCAAAGGCTTAGCTCCTCTGGCGTATATCCGTGAGTTTCTGTTGACTTGCTGAGAGCTCGTGCCCCTGCTCTGAGTGCAGATCCTGGGTCGGACAGCCCTGCCGTGCCTGGGCTGTGGCAGGGCTGCCCTCGCCTCTCTCTCCCCACCTTGACGCCCTGGCCAGGGCATGTCCTGCCTCTGCTCCTGCCAGGGCCAGAGCTGGGGCCACCTCCCATCTCTGCCACCGGAGATGGATCCCAGGCAGTGCCACACAGCTGCTCAGCCCTGCCGTGCTCCAGCTGCTTGGAGCAGGTTTGGCTGCGTTGGGGTGCCCCCGGCCCTGCCAGGTGCTCCCAAATCCAGCCTGTCAGAAGCGCCCGGAGGCACTGCGTCCCCCCTGGGGGGACAGGACAGATACAGGTGCACGTGGGCCCTTCTGTGCTGCAGCAGTAAAGGATCCTGCCCAGCAGGATCCTGCCAGCAGGCAGGCGGCACAGAGGGCACGGCATGGCACAACCACATGCAGCCGCAGCGCTCAGAGATGGCTCCATGCTCGCTCCTGCAGCACTGGCAAAGCAGCACGTGGACAGTTTGCACCCTCGGCAGCAGCCCCACTCCATGTCCCCCAGCACTCTCTCCCACAGTCCCACCCATCATCCTTAGGCATCTTTGGACCCCCAGGGCCAAGCCCCCAACATGCTCCCCCGCACCCCTCCCCATTTCAGCTGCGGTCAGTTTGGTCTTGGCCCAAGAGGAGGGTTTGGGCAGCTCTTGTGCTGTTGAGGCTCGCCGGGTGCAGGGCTGAGCTCCCCCTGTGCCGCAGCAGGCAGGACGCGGCAGCATATGGCTCAGCGATGCCGACATATGTTCGAAGCACTACAAGATGGCATATTGCAATTGTAGCACTGTTCTTCATTTTTATTTTTAGCTCAGTTATACAAATAAGATGTTTTTCTCACTGTTCAGTGTTATCAACATTTGAAACTATTTTTGTACATTATTATCCTCTCTGATTTCTAATCCTATGCAGCTTTGCAAGGACTAATACGGAACATATAGAGCCCATGCAAGTTAAACCCTTAATAAAGAGCAATTTGCAAGTACAATTCTCTCATTATTTTTTTTTATCAATACTTCTGCATATTCAGTGAAATCTAAGGATTAGAGTTTTATGAATAATTCAGTGTTTAGGCTGATGTCTGATTCATGTACTTCAAATCTGGGAGGTGGTTTTGGGAGGGAAGAGGAGGAAGGATTTGTTGTTTATTTGCTGTCTGTGAAGCTGTGATCCACAGGACTGTGGCAATGCCTGGCACCACAGCTCGCCTGCCCGTGCAGGACCAGCCCCAGCACACAGCCTGGCCCCAAGCCTGCGGGCTGTCACCCCTCACTGTGCCCAGCCCTATGGCTACTGCTGGTGGTGCTAGTGGCAAGCAAGGGTTTGGGATCCAGCTGCCAGCTCAGCCAGGTACCAGAGGCATCACAGAGCTGCCGGAGAGGTGATAGATGGATCCAGGGGGAGGATGGTGCCAGGCCCTGCCACCCTCCAGTGTCCCCACTGTCCGCTGCCTGGGGAATCTGGAAATGGAGCAGGGAGCAGGCTAGTGGTGCTGATCTGGGAGGAACTGGGCATGTGGTGCTCCAGGCATTCGGTCTCTCTCCCAGCTGCCAGACCTGGCTCCTGCTGCCACCTTAGCCAGGATCTGGCCCCCAGGCTCAAGTGGTGGGCACAGACCTTGATGAAGGTCTCTGCGGGCAGCAGTTTGCAGGTCTATTGCCATGGTGACAGGTCTGCTGAGGTGGCCATGAGCCAGTCCTGCCATAGTGTAATCCTGGCTCACAGCTTTCTCAGCTTTCAGTCAGATAATGCACATGAAAGCCTCGTGAGTCTCCTGCGTAAAGAGGGAGGGATTGATGGGGCACTGGGGAGGAACACAGCAGTCCCCAAGGTGGGGACATCTGTACTGTTCCTGCACCAAAGAACCGTCAGTGATTTACTCAGGCTCACCTTGTGAGCATAGGCAGCAGCAGAGAGGGGACGTGGATGGGACATAGCTGTCCATGTCCAGGGCTGGGAGTGCTCTCCCTCAAGCATGGTGGGATTCAGTGGGCAGGGGCGAATGGTCATCCTGCTCATGCGCATGGTCACGGAGATAGTGGGGGGAGTCACTTCTCCTACCTTTTTACTGACTAACCAAGCAGCTCTTAATTTTCCTCCTCTCCTTTGTGGGATTGTTTTTCCCTCCGATTATCAGACCCCTGCTTCTCAGTGAGGCAAAGGGAGACAGCACATCCCACCAGCACACTGGGAACAGGTCTGTGTGGGCCCCACACTGCCAGCTGGCTCCCTGTGCACCCTACAGCAAGTGCTATCAGCAAGCTGCCATCCCGGCACCCCAACACCCACCCAGCAGCAGGTAAGGTGTCTTTCCTCTGTCTGTTCAGGGCAATCACCCCACAAACTCCGTCTCTCATCCCTCTCCAAACTCACTGCTCAGGTCTGCCCTTTCTCCCTCCAGCCCCTCACAGAGCTCTGGCAAAGGGCACTTGACTTCCCAGCCCCCAGCTTCCACCTGGGGCAGAGATCAGAGCAATTAGCAGCTGCCAACCAGCTGCCATTCAGGCTGCTCATCAGATAAATTGCAGGGAGGTGAGCTGGGCCTAAGGAGCAGGGTTAGTGGTGCTGTGGGTGGAGTTGGGGCTGCCTGTGCCCAAGGCTGTGAGCTGGTGTGTTCTGCTATGGAGCCTCAGATGGGTAAGGGGTCTGCAAGTGCTGCAGGGTTCTGCAGAGCTGGGTCTCTGGTGAGTCCCAGTTTGGGCTCTAGGGCTCACTTTGGGTTCTGGTGGGGCTGGGCCTCTGGGGCTTGGTTTGAGCTCTAGTGGTCGCAGTCCCTGTGAGGCTGTAGGGTTGAGCAGGGTTATGGCTGCTCAGCTTCTGCAGCCCTTGGGGTGTGAGGGTCTCAGGGCTGGATCCCAGTCTCAAATGGTGCCTTTTCCAGCAGCTGAAGCTGTTGGTGAAGCACAGCTCCCAGATCCACTGGCTGTGGGCTGTGTGGCCCGACGCCCTTCAACCCTGCAGATGGTCAAAGAGGCACTGCAGGCCCAAGATGAGAAGGGAGCCTCTGTCTTCACCATCAAGCGATTCATCCTGGCCAAGTACCCCGCTGAGGATCCCATCCGGCTCAAGTACCTGCTGAAGCAGGCACTGAGCAAGGGGCTGAGCCGGGGGGAGCTGGTGCGGCCCCCCAACTCCTCTGCTGTGGGGGCCACTGGCACCTTCATGGTGAGCAGGGGCTGCCAGGGCGGCTGGGGCCTGAGGTGCTGCCTGGGCCCACTGACACCTTGCTTTCACCCCCAGTTAGCACCCAAGGAGCCACAGCAAAAGCAGCATCGGGGCCAGGCAAATCCTGACAGAGGACATATCCTGAAGCCAGGACAGAAAAGGACCACCAAGGACCCCTGTGCCCCCGTGACTGATGCACAACAACAAGGTAAAGGGCTTCTGGGGCATGTGCAGCACCCTGTGCTGCCTGGCCCCACAAGGACTCATCCACCACCTCATCTGCAGGTACTGTGAAGCAGCAGCTGACAGCAGTGAAGCAGAGGCCAAAAGCAAAGCCTGTGGATGTGAGTAGGTGATGGCAGTGGAGCTGGGTGGCTCATGGCATGGCAGCACCCCAAGGTGCTTTGTTTCCTCCCCTCCAGATCCAGCCACGAGATGCAGTGAAGGCAAGGAACGATGGAGCAAAGCCCCCGCAAGCCGCCAACCATCCCCAGGCCCCCAGAACTGGGCGTTCAGGGCCCTCAAGAGCTGCCAACTGCATAGGGGCAACGCCCCCTGGCACAGGGCATTCAAGGCCCCCACGAGCTGCTGACCACCCCCAAGCACTTGGCAAAGGGCACTCAAGGCGGGGTGGGACTGTGGCTGCTGAGGATGCAGGAAGGAGCAAAAGCGACAGCTCTGCAGGTGCTGGGGCAAAGGGTCCCCAAAAGGTCCCTGGGGGAAAGAGCAAGGGAAAGGTGCTGAAGGGAGCACAGCAGGATGCCCCCAAGGCACAGAAGGGTCAAGGCCAGGTGAGGAAGCCCCAGGTGACCCCAGAAGCCAGGCAGGTGGAAGTCAGGCTGCAGAAGACAGCCTCCTCTGGAGAGGGCAGAATGGTTCCGTAGTGGGGCCTGGACAGTCTTACTTAGCCCTGCTTCAGCTTGCCCCAGGCCCTTGGGGTCTGGGCTGGTTTTAATCCTCAGGACAGGTTTTAACTCTGTGTTTACATATTCCTAATAAAGCTTCTCTACTCACCTCATGGAAATGGCCTGACTGCTGCCCTGGTTGTGAGCCCCTGCCCCCGTGCTCCCATTTCCCAGCCCTGGCCTCATCCTGCATGGCATGGTAGTGAGTTGATACTGCAGGCAGCTGCTTCCCTGCCTTTCCTCATAGAGAGGCGCCCTATCTGTCCTTGTGTCCCCAGCTGTGGTGCCAGGGGGGCTGTGTGTGTGTGCAGACTGGTGGTCATGGCCTAGGCAGGGCCCCTGGGACCCATGGGACACACCATGGTGGCACCCCCAGGAATGGAAAAGGCTTGGCTAGTCCTACTGGTGTGGACTGTGTGAGGTGTTGAGCCCTCTGCCCTCTTGGCTGCCCTTGTGCTGATGCATGGCTGAGCTGGGATTATGAGAGTGCCAGGGTGGCAGGTCTGGGTGCATGCCTTGGTCCCCAGCACCGGGGGGAGCTGTGTGTGCTCTAACTATAGTAAGAGAAAGATAGAGGTGTTTTAGGGCTCAAAAAATGCGTTTGGGGGGTTTGCTGTAGCCCCCAGCATAGTTTGTGCTCTTGTTACCTGTCTGTGGCACAGTTCCCACATACAAATCTGTCTTGTGAGCTCCTGTGGGTCAGTGTATGACACTTTCATTTAACAGCTTCAAATGCCTCAATTTCTCTTGCTCTGCCCAGAGCAGAGCCCTTCTGAAGGTCAGGCTGATCGTGTGTAAAGGGTTACAGTCCTCCTGGGTGGGAGAAAATAAGTGGAAGTAAAACTCTTCCTAAAGAGGATTTCACTAATCTGCAGCTGGCCTTGCCAATGCCCTCCAAGGCTCCTGGCCTTGCTCTGCAGCTTAAGCAAGAGCTGAGCAAACTAACTTCTCTTTAAACTTCAGCCTTGACTATGTTGATCCATCTTTAATGGAGCTGGAACTTGTGTCCCTCCAGGGACAGGGTGGGGAATATGGCAGCAGTAACTGAGCTGAGTTCACTGGATCCTCTGATCGTGGTGGCCTAACAGAGCCCCACTTGCCCATGTGGCAATGTCCCAACAGGGCAGGGAAGAGGCTGCGTCCTCCCTCCTCACCAGCTGCATTGTGAAACGTGCAGCTCTCTTGCTTTGAGAGATGCCAAATCGTTTACTGGCTGGATTTAGCTTTACTAAGAATCAACTTCCTAGCAGAAGAAAATCCCTCCAGCGTCTGGAAAGTGCAGCTTTTACTGGGGGAGATGGAAGAGCATGGATTTAGCAATGCCATGGTTATTAAGGCCCCCAGGCTACAGCTGGTGTCAGGGTGCTGAAGCTGCAGCCTCGTCTGACAGTGCAGGGAGGTGCTGGCTCCCCAGGGCTGGGGGGAGGCACTGTCCTGTGGGCTGGGCACCCAGCAGAGGTAAGGGTGCCCAGCACCAGCTGCTGCTGTGGGGTTACTGGTCTTCATGTGCGCAGCACAGCGTTGGTCAGTTTGGGAGCGAATGGTCTGTGCCTGTTCCAGTGGGAGCCGTGGGACTGGCTGTGGGAGTGGTGTGTAGCCACAGAGAGCTCTGCAGCTCGGAGAGGTACAAACCTGTCTCCTGCAGAAACAAGGGGGTTCTCATTGAGCTGCTGACCCAGCACATGGGGTGTCTCCTACATGCAAGGCTTGTCTGTGCAGGTGTCTTCCATGTGTGTACTCCCCACACATAGGGGCAGAAGTGCACTCCACAGGTTCAGCACCTTGTTTTATTACAAAGATAGGCTTTGCCAGGAGTCTGCCACTTCTACTACACAGCAGGTAAGGGCACTACATCCACAACACATGCCGAAGTTGAAAAACATGTTACAAAGGGCTCAGGGGTTCAAGGCAATACAATACTACAAACCCTTGAGCTTTTGCTCTGTTAAAGTTGTTCCCTTACATGGTGGTACCAAATTCTTCCTTTTTTTTTTTTTTTTTTTTTGCTTTGATAAAAATTAAATAATAAAGCAATAGCCTTAATACACAGCCCAGTCACAGCACCTGGAGGCAAACTCTACTTGCTCTGGACTCACTTGTATCCTTTCCCTGTAACAAACAACATGGGGCTATAGCTCCATCACCCTTTCCCTGCCTCCAGTCAAGCTCAACATTCTCTGCTACCTTGTTCCTTTTTGCCCTTGCCTTCCCTATGCTGGGCCTGCCTAAATCTCCGGCATCTATTCACAGTTTCTAACAGAAAAAAAAAATTCAAGATTTTGTGAAATCACTTTCAAAATAAAATGTAGCCCAGCTACATTCTTAAGAGTTTATATTCTGAAGCCACATCCTCAGCAAAGACATTGAGACCTCCACAGTGTAAGTACTTTTTCTGTAGTTCTCTTTAAAAAAAACCCACTCTGTTCTTCCCCTTTCCCTTCCCTCCCTTCCCCCCTTTTACCATACTGGATAAAGTCTATCATTTGTTTTAAAATAGATATCTATGTACACATACACAACTCTGATATTCTGGTTTCTGACAAATGTGGCGTTACTGGAAAAAATGGAATGGAGGCCACCTGTCCATGGCAGAGAGTCAGTCACCCAGGAGGACTTTTGGTAAACAGTTATCCAATACCAGGCTGCATCATTGTCAGTTGGATGACTAACAAAGGCTCCTCTTACACCCTCCTGCAGTGAGGTAGTAACTTTTTTTTTCTTTGTTTCTTTCCCATTTGGCAGTTTGAACCATGGCATCTGCGGTGGGTCAGCCCTGTGGGCAGGAGCCTTTGCCCATGCAGGAATGCTGGCTTTGAGCACATGGTGTTGGCTGCATCCAGCCTCTTCAGAGGGGTCTGTGTGACACTGGAGACCAGAGCGGTCACAGCTCCCCAGGCTGCAGGAAGGAGAAGGGGCCACCAAGCTGGGATGGGGGGTTGCCCCAGTGCAAATGCCACAGGGCAGCAGTGGGGTTTCTGGTCTTGGATGAGGTCCATCTGTCTGCCAGTGGGACCCTCTCACTGACCCCCGCCTAAGCCTGAACACTCCACCTTAGTCTGCAGCTCAGGATGCTGGAGCTGCTCTGCTGGCCTGCATCAGTGCTGGGCTGCCAGGGGATGGGTCCAGTCCCTCTGCCTTTAAGGTCCAAAAACAGGCTGGCCATGCAGCCAAGCCCCTCTCTTGGCTGCTCTCAGGTATCAGCCACGGGGGCTGGGCCTGAAGCAAGCAGAACAAGCTGCTTTAAGCGGCACCTCTGCAGCACTGACCTTGTGTTCAGTGACGGCCGTGGGGAGAGGCAGAGAAAGGGAGAACATTATCTGGTGTTTCCCCTGGGTGTGGCTCAAGGCCACTGTCAAGAAGGCTGTCAGCAGAAGCTGGCCCTGCTGGCATGAAAGGCATTACTGGGGCCAAGGTGGGCAGTGCCACAGAAACGTGTTGAGCCAGTGCAGCGAGGCTGGGAGCAAGGGGCACGATCCTTCCCTCACCCTCTGTCTGCATCTGGTCTAGACAGCACCATGCCTGAGACCAACTGGTTGGGCAGCGGGATGTTCGCCTACCCACTGCACTTCCACCTTGCTGTGCATGAAAGACAAGAACCCAGGGAAGGGGGAACAGCCCTTCCCACACTATCTTACATGGATTGCACTCCCTCTGGCATCCAAACAGCTGTCTCTGTTAAGGATAAAGTGCTTTTACCATGCCTTAGCTGCTTGGGAAGCAATTGTTTTGTCTCAGCCCCAAGCTCCCCATGTTGCCCAAGTCTCAGATGGAGGGGCAGTTATGTTTACACATACAGTACAAAAATTAAAAGGCACAAAAATACACAGAATGCAGCAGACAGTGAACAGCTGATAAGAGTCCCTGGTGTTTGAAAAACAAGGATGTTGGAGGGATGGAGTAGAAGGGAACTCAGGGGTTGCTCTGATTGGCCTATGCTGTCTCTGCTCATTACTCCCTGAGGTGACCCTTCTGCTTTGTGTCTGTTGTTCCAGCCTCTGCAGCTCCATCCCTTGTCCCGAGCCACACAGGGATGCAGGGAGTGCTGACTGCTCAGGCGCTGACCAGAGAGAAGTAGTGAACTGAGCTTGCCTCAAGTGTCACACCTCCATTTCTGGCTGGCAACAGCAGATAAACGATGGGTGCCACAGTGCATACCAGAGGAGTTTGAGCTGCTCTGAAAGGTGGCTTGTGGCTCTTGTGATGTGAGGGAGCCCTTCGGCCATGGCCAGGCC
This sequence comes from Cephalopterus ornatus, assembly GCA_013396775.1. Taxonomy (NCBI): domain Eukaryota; kingdom Metazoa; phylum Chordata; class Aves; order Passeriformes; family Cotingidae; genus Cephalopterus; species Cephalopterus ornatus. The sequence goes on from VZRE01009904.1 coordinate 835,163, forward strand.
CACCCCCACCACAAGGCTGGTTTGAGGATGACCACGGTGTGCCTGCGGCTGAAGGCAGGTTCCCTGTGGCACTGTGCTGCAGGAAAGGTCACTTCCAGGGCTGCAGCCGGCCTAGGCTTCACTGCAGCACTCGTAGATGTTATCCTCCATGAGCGCAATCACTTGCTCGAATTTGTGCTGGAGCTGGGTGCGCTTCGTTGTGGGGTTGGCATCCAGGGCAGCCACGATCTGTGGGTGACATGGGCAGGATATGGATAAGGCAGTGTAGGGGTCCCCATCTGCCAGTCCAGCTCCCACCACCAGCCCTGCGGAGCCCAAATCCCAGCCATAGCTGGAAAGCCCACCCTGCCCTACAGCCCCTGCACAGCTGTTTCCTAGGGCACAGCCGGGTTCTTGGTCAGGGCTGAGAGAGGAAGAGAATGTGGAGGAAATGCTCTGCAATAATAGAGCTGAGGGTGTAGTGCCAGCCTGTGGGGTGCAGGGGCAGGAGCCAGCCAGGGCTGCTGCCTTGGTGGGGGCAGCAGGTGCAAGTTATTTTGGGGGTGGGTGGGCTGTATCTGCATGTTCTGCCCTCTTGAAAGCACCTACACATCAGGCAGTCCCGCTTCAGTCCGGCCCAGTCAAACACCGTTAAGATCAGCTGGGAATAGCTCGCCTTCTCTTCCAAGAAGTTGCCAGCCAAGGGACATAGAGCAGGTGCATCTGCACCCACACCTACTACATATGTGCTGGGATTATGCAAAACCTGATCATCCTCGTTCTGTGGGACCAGATGCAAGTGTCTGACTGTGGGGTTACCACAGCGTCGGTTCCTCCCTCCCCAGGCATGCTGGAGCTTGAGTGCCCTGAAACCCACTCACCTGGGAGCGGTATCTCTTGGCATACTTGTATATCTCAGCCATGGCAACATTGGTGTTGAACTCATTCCGGTATTTCTTTATAAAGACAGAAAAAAGAGGGGATAATATTAACAGGATGCAGCATGTGAGTTTCAGCCCAGCCAGCCAGCACCGACTACATTAAAAGCAGGTTTTGCCTGGGTAATTTTATTACTGTTGCATTGGTACAGCTAGATTCTTGCTTTTTTCCTTTAAGGAAGGTGTGTTTGCTTACATGAGGACAGGTCTCCATCTTTTCAAAGACAGCCTTAAATACTTGCTCTGGGCAGCACTGCTTACCCCTCCATGCCCAAGGCCATTTCACAGGAGGGCAGCACATGAGCTGGGCTGCAGAATGTCGATGGAAAAATCCTGCTCAGTGCCTGAAGCTAGAACACCTTGGGGAGGTCTGATTTTGAGGAATCCATGGTGCATCACTGGCAGAACTCTGATCCAGAGCGTGGTTGCCAGCTCCTGTGGCTGGTACCAGGGCTGGCTGCCAGCGGCTGCCTGAGACTTGGGGCTGGCCCTGGCAGTTGCGCCCAGGGGCCAGCTGGCTGGGTGGCTGCAGGACTGCAGAGATCCTTGTCCAAACTTCCTGGATTTTTGGCACTGAATTTCACGCTCAGCTCCCAGTGGTGCCAGAGCTAGTTAGGCTCAAGAGAACTCGTGGGTGTTTACTGCAGCTCTGGCAGTAATTGAAGATGCTTAGAATTAGGTCAGATGAAGTTTATATGTGGAAGTTTGAGGCAAAATATTCTTTCTTGTGTGCTCCTTCTAGCATCCAAGCTGTAGCTGATTGCAGCCTCTCTGCATTCCCTCCTGCTCCCAGACACCTGTAGGACACCAAGCCTGCAGACCCAACCCCATCCCCTCCATCCACTTACCCGTGACTCCTCTGCGAGGTGGGCATTCATCTCCTGCTCACTCAGGGGGGACATGTCATGTATTTGCTTGTAGTATCGCTGCACTATCTTCCTGTACTCGGGGATCTCCTTGGCATACAGCAGTTTGTTGGTCGGGGAGTCCTAGAGCGAGGGTGAGAGACCAAAATCAGGCCCTGTGTTGTTCCTGGCTGAAAACTTAATCCTGGTTGCTTGACCAAAGTGCTGACCGTCCATCAGACAGGGATCTCAGCTACAGCTAGGTATGGGGAGCAGTTCTGCCTTTGGCTCTGGCTGTCACCAGACAGGATTGCAGGGGAATGGCACCAAGGCACCAAACAGCTCATGGCCTCAGATACATCAAGGATCTGCAGATGAGCACCATGTGCTTGCAGAACTGCAGCACTGTCCTGCTGCCCTTCATCCTAGCATGAGCTGCACATCTGTCAGCTCAATGCCAGAGAAGGGGGTTGGTGGGGATGCGTTTTAAGCTGCAGTAAGTGCAGGCTAAAAGCATGCTCAGGGTCAGGCAGGGTGGCTTGCTGTCAGGTGATGCTCTGCAGGTAAGGTAGCAACCCTGCTCCAGATCAAACACTTGTGCTCCATGGCACCATGTGTGGAAACTGGCAACAAGGGAAGGGCTTCTGCATGCAGATTCTGGGGTCTCTTGAGTAGGCAGCCTGATTTAAACCAAAGAACAAAGCTGTCTTACAAGCTGAACTTTGTCAGTTGAAATGTTGCTCTTGGATTTTTCATGTAGCTTTGATTTATTTTGCATTGGCTAACCCAGCCTGCCTGGCCTAAATTGAGTGCATGTAAAGTAATTAACAGAGAATACTGAGTACTCTTGATTAATGTCAGCTTGGACACAGCAGCCTTAACTTCCCAACCACACGACCGGGTTGTACCAGTGGAGGCAAAACCTTGCTGCTCTCCTTGGAAACACAGTATGAATGATTTTAACCTCAAGGCAATCCTGCCCTGCTGATATCATTACCCTGGGAATGAACTTGGCTGACTGGCCTAATGTTGGATCCCCAAGGGGCAGCGCCCCAGGCTCGGGCCATTGAGGGGGGTGAGATCACCGTGTCCTGCCACCCTGACACCAGTGTGTGGAACTGCTCTCCAGTGCTCTGACAGGTGGAGAGGGGTCCTGCCGAGGAGATGGTGCGGGGGGCTCTGGCTGCAGGCAGCATCCTGGGCTGTGTCAGGCAGGAATAAGGGAGCCCGGGGTTACTGTAATCTGCTGCTGCAATCTGTAGCGTGGCTAATGCTGTGGGAGAAACGGGCACCAGGCTGTGGCACCAGATCCCACAGCAGTTTATTTTCAAACCCAGAGACAAGGCATTACGGGAATATGGCCAACTCACAGAGCCTGTTCACAGCATTATTTTTTTTTCCCCTTGGAAGCACAAAGGAAATCCATGCTGCCTCTTTTTAAAGTTATTTTTTAATTTGTGTCCGATTTGTCTGTATTATGAAGAGATGGGCACTGGTTTATTAACTGCCTGTGCACTGTAGATGTATAGACTGAGTCTGCTCTCGCTTTTGCAGTATTGAGAGCAATGTAACCAAGGGAAGAATCTAGCCTGGAAAACGCTCAGTGATACATTGCGTGTACATGCAAGCTGATTTTTAGGCTGAGGATTTATTCTTCCCACATTACTCAACAATTCCTTCACTTATGCTATTGTATTCCTGAAAAATGTTTCCATCTGCTGTCTGACTCCAGCTGACCCCTCTTCCCCTCATCCGCTGCCTGACAAGGACAAACTGTAGATGTTTCATAACACATGCAAAAAAAAGACTAAAACCCAAACAAACAAAAAATCAAGCGCTCATTAGATCTTCCTCCAGCACTAACCTCTCCCAGCAAAGGCTTTCCTGCAGCTCTGGGGCTGGGGGCACAGCGCCCACCCCCACCCTCTCGCCGCAGGGACCCCCCCTTCCCACTCTGCCGCCGACAGCCTCCAGGGCGGGGGGGGGCGGGATTTACAGCGTTTCTTAATGAAACTTAGGTCGGGAAGTTTCCAATGTCAACACCGCGCTCAGCCAAGGCCGCGGGGGGAACAGAGAACACAGAACGTGCGCATGGGTCGTCCTGCCGCTGGCTGGCCCCGCAGGACCATGTGCAGGGCCTGAGGTGGGAGACGGGACCTGGCCTGTGCAGCCTCGCGTTCCTCGGGGCAGCTCAGCTCCCCCGCTGGTGTGCCGAGCCCGCCGGGCCCCGACACAGCGCCAGGGATGGCCAGTGCGGGATGGAGACGCTGCACTGGAGGAGAGCACCAACTGCAGCAGTGCTCGCTGAGTGCCTGCCATGTGCTGATGGATGGTGTCACCGGGATGGCCCTGGGCAGCCCCACACCAACAGGTGAGGCAAGCTTGCTCTGTGCTGCCTGGGCAGGCACAGGCTGTGTTCCTGGAGGACTGGCTCACCTCCTGGGCTTCTCACAGCTCTCCCAGGTGAGAGGTTGTGCAGAAACCACCAACAGTGATGACTGAAGCTTCACCTGGAGCTACATCATTTTCCATCCTGTCACTAGGAGCTTACGTTGTCCCTCAGCTGCTTTAGGGGATCATTATGCTGATGGTGATGCCTAAACCAGCCTTGACTGGGAACTGGGCTCCCCAGCGGGGTCTGCCCATGCCCCGTGCTGGTGCCCTGGCCAGAGCTGGCCCTCACCTGTGGTCACCTTCCCACTCTACAACCCTGCCTGAGACAACAGCAGAGACTATTTGCCTGCTCCAGCACCAGCTCAGCTGGGCCAGGAAGTGTTTTAGATGCAGTGCTGAGTCAGCAGGTGCTCTCCCACAGCTTGCAGGACAGCTCATGGAGCCAATGGGTAAACTCCAGTGCACAGCCCAGCAGCTGGTCTTCCCTGACCCTCAGAGCCTCCTAGCCTGGGGTCCTGCCCTGCATCAATCCTGCCTGTGACTGTGTGTCCCTGCTCCCTGGCCACTGTTTGTGACAAAGGAGGTGCAGATTTCTAGCTCAAGCCCGAATAAAGGGGTGGGGAAAGGAGGGGAGAATGCATCCCTGGAGACAGCCAAAACACAGCTGCATGAGCCCAAGCAATGGCTCCAGCCAGTCCTGCTGTGGGGAGGCCAGGCTGGTGACCTCTGCCATTCCCTGCCCACCCATACTGGTCCGTGTCTGTGGCTGCCCAAGCAAGAGTACCTTGCCCAGCTGCAGGTCGGAGAGGGAGCAGGCATCGATGAAGGCCTGGGCGATCACAGACAGACAGGCATCGATGTGGTCTGTTTTATCAATGTCGAAGACAAACTGCGGGTTTTTCAGGATGTTGACCCAAAACCTCAGTGGCAGGCTGCAAAGAGAAGGATCCAGGAACACACACCAGGGGAATTTTTGTGTTTCAGAGGGATAGGGGAGGAAATGCAAGAAAGATGATGATAGAAAATAAGTAATAGAGAGAAAAAACTGAGGAGCCAGGTTCTACTAACAACCCCAGTACAGACCCCTGCTTCAAAAGGGGGCAGGAATGCTCCCTCGCCCCAGAGACATTTCTACAGGTTGGAGGATGCAGCACATATGCCCCTGCTCCTTCGGCAGCTCCCAAGGCAGCCGTGGGCCTGGAGACACACCGGCAGCTTTGTCTGTGTGGAGCTGTTGAGTCAGGCTTCCCACCTTGCTGCTGTTTGGAGCAGTGATGTCACTGGCTTTTCCCTCTTCCCTGACAGTAACCATCATCTGATTATGATGGTGAGTCTGGTGCCATGAAATGCATTTCATGTGTCTTTTTTTCTGCTCTCTCATCATTTTCTTCTCCAATTACTTCACTCCTCATCTGGCCACAACACAGCTTCAGTCTATTGCTTGCCCATCCTACTGTCCCTCCATGGCAGCTGAGGAGCAAAAGCCACTGTAAGTCTTTGCTCAACAGGCCTAATGAAGGTAGCAAAGGGCAGGCAGATCTGTAGCCCAATGATTGTGCCTGCATGTCTGCTTTCCCAGCCAAATTTGGTTTCAGTTTCCACTCACTGGGCTGGAAACAGTTACTGTCCCCACAGCCTGAGAAGCTCTGAGCCTTTCCTTGATGCTCCCTCTGAGCTCCCTGCTCTTCCTGGTTAAAATCTCTGCTTTCCTTCCTGCTTTATTTCCCCTTCACTTTGGCTCCCCCATCCAATTCCCACTGCTCATCACATCCCTCAGCACCACTCTGAATGGTCCCAGTGCTTCAGTGCCCACTAGCATGCCACTATCACAGCACCAGCGAGAAGTCCCCCGTGCTAAGTCAGAGATAAGTCAGGAAAATTGTCCCCGAGGGCTGAAAAGCCAGAAAGCAAATAAAAAGGAGCCAAATATGCTGGTTTTAAAACATCCATGACTCAGTCTCAGAGCTCCAGTGCTTGGAGCTAACACCACTGCTGTCTCCTGCCATCCTGTTTCTCCTTTCATTATTTGTGTTAGTGTGCCAGTTCCTTCTGCCCTTTATCTGTCCATGCCTCCTCTTCCAGCTCGCTGTTCCCCTGAGCTCCATTTTTGTTTAACACTCTCCAAGCCTGTCTTTGGCCTCATCTTTTGCTGCCACCTCTGCCACCCTCCCTGTTTTCCAAGTCCCTCTTCTACTTTTAGCAAGCTAACGATTGGTCTGGGACACCAGGGCTTTGCAGCTGCTGCTCCCAAGAGATGGAAGGAAGAAAAGAAAGATTTCTTCTTCCAAACCTGTTGGTCTTCCAGATGTGCAGAGTGTCAGGGTCTGTGATGCCTCTCTTCTCTGCTTGCTCCTCTAGGAAGTCAAAGAAATACTTCACAGCCACAGGCGGTTTATCATCTCGGATACTGAGAATGGCTTTGAACAAGTCATCCAGGAACTTCTGGAGTGTGCCCTGCAGGACAAGGACATACTGGAGCCTGGGGAGAGAACTCGAGCTCAGGAGAATAGCAGAGGGGCTGCAACTGCTGTGCACAAAGGCTGCGACTTTGCTGCCAGTTGGATAAATCAGAAGAGAAAGTGAATGCCAAAGCAGGGAGGGAAAGGTTTGTTTGTGCATAGCGATATGATTAACTTGCATTTGGGTTTAATTTCTTTTGGCACTGAGATTTTCTTTTTTACTGCTGGGATCTCACATCTGTGGTTGTTCTGCACAGCACATACAAAGAAGACTAGAGACTGCTGGCCATCCTTGTGATCTCTGCTCCAGTGAGGCACCATGCTGGGATTAAAGATGGTCTGGATCTGACCTAAGATCACACAGACATTTCCCCTGCTCCCACAGCTGAGCATCTCCACCTCCTGTCCCAGCAGGATCTCTTGCTGGGGTTCAGGTCTCAGCTGTGCATCACGAGCTTCAAGGCAGACAACCTCCCTTTGCTCTGTACAGACCCCAGTCCAGGCCAGGGAGATCATGTGGGGCATGACACAGAAGTGAGGGCAAGCTGGGAAGCTGCAGGGACCTGAGGAGCCAGAGGTGCCTGGCAGCCTTGCTAAATATGCTCCAGCCATCCAGGACAGGAGTCCCAGTGCCTCCTGAGAGTGACCGGCCCCGCAGCACTCTTTCCCTGAAGCAGACTTCTCCCTACGGACCACAAACAATCCCACCTGCCACGAATGGGGGCAGCCCAGCTCCTACCTTGGTGGAGAGCAGCCGTGTCAGGTAGATCTCTGGAAGGACTTTCTTCCTATGGCTCTGCCTGTGGGACTTCTTATGTTCCACTGATTCATCGGTTGGGAGAACCTGGCCCCAGACAAAACACACGGTCAGAATACTCCTCTCTGCAGGTGTCACACTGAACTTTCCTTTCAGTATAGAATTTCAACTACATATAAAATTCAATTAAAAAGCAATTACTGTTATAGAAACACACCCTTATATGGCTTTTAAAAAAGTGATTTAAAATACTCAGGTTTTCTGCCACTTGTTTCTCCTGTGCTCTTTACTGCCTCTCTCATGCTAGACAAAGGAAATGAACCCGTCCATCTCCCCTTGCATGCTGGCCTGCTTGCCCCCCCAGGCTCTCCCACCTCTGCATGGCTGCACCTTGGTCTCCCGGCAGCAATGCACATGGCATCTGCAGAAACCAGTTTTCCTTGGATTTTGAAAAATATATAGGAGTATTGGCTTTTTCAAAACAAAAATGAATATTCCACTGGTCACGTCAGTGAATTACTGCTCCCTAATGACAAAGCAAGTCACTGACGTCCATCCTGGCATTGTTTCACATCTGAACAGCTGGTTTCCCATCCCTTTTCCCTCCTTGCTTGGTGCATGTGTGTGTGTGTATGTGCATGCTTCTATTTGACATGGAAACACAAGCAGAGGAAAGAAATCTCAAAACCAGGCTATAAAATATTGTTGTTGTCCATAACAGCTTTTAGCAGCATTTAGCACTCTGTGCTCCCAGAAAGGCAGAGCAGCAGGAACCCATGGACATGCCCAGCGCGGGAACCAGGCAGAATGCCAGGAGCTCCTGGCAGATGACTTAACCAAGGTGTCACAGGATAGTACTGGCAGACCTGTGCTATGCCATGCTCCAAACGTGCTTCTGAGTTCTCTGTGGCTGTCCACAGCTCAGTCAGGAACAACAATTTCTCTGCCATCCCAGTAACTCTTTATTGTGTCCCTCAGTACTAAAGTTTGTCTACAGATCACCTTTCTGCACCTCATTGTGCCCTGCTGAAGAGAACTAACAAGCCTTGATCCAGTTTGTTCATCATATCTGACGCTCCAGCCCACAGATATGATTTAAGTTAATGTCAGCAAGGCTGAGAGTTTCTCGTCTTTCAACACATACTCTGAACAAACAGGACCCACTGACTCCAGTGCAGGAGAGATGAGGGATCGCTGTACACTCTGTCAGCATCCTTGCTGTCATGGCAGTGGGACAGATCTGGGAGAGCAGAGCCCCCCACGTGCCACTGCAGAGCGGGTGTCCTGGAGCAACAACTCTGCTTTTCAGCAGCAGTTCCTGGAGGGCAGGAGGGGAGGGCAGCCCAGGCCCCCACACACAGACAGCATCCCTGCAGCCAGGAGCAGGATACTTACCAAGTGGAAGTACTTCTCAGTGTCCAAATCCTTCACTGTGAAGAAGAGAGAGACAGTGGCTCAGTCGAGGGATCCCAACCGAAATCCACCTGCCCTGGTGCCCTCTGGGTCAAGAGGCATCTGAACCCCCAGACTGAGCTGGTGTTCTCACCCCAAGTGACCTCAGTGTTTCTCCTTGGTTTGGGTTGTTTATTGTATTCTGAGACATGTGGCAGGTACCTTAGGAGGTACTTTAAGGGGGACCTGTGGTCTCCTAAGGGGTGTTTTAAGAGGGACCCAAGAGGACACAAGAGCAGGATGAGCACAGGGGCACTCCTGCACCGTGATGCTCTGCTGTGCCCTGCCGTGCCCTGTGCTCCCATGGCTGTCTCCCAGTCTCATCATCAGGCCAGCTCAGCCCCGAGTATCTCCTCGCCCTGGCAGAAAAAGGCTGCTAGGCTCTGTGCAGGTGGCCTGAAAATGGGGTTTGAAATTCCTTGTCCAATGTGGATTTTTGTCTCCCTTGGTTTTTTTGACTCTGCACACCCTGAAACCTAGAAATGTGCTGGCAAGAGATTGAATATGTGTAAATGGGAGGGAGAGGGCTTTTCCAGTCAAGCGGTTTCAGATTCTTCCTTTTTCTCACTCTGTCAGCACAGACAGGATGCAAACCCCCAATCAGAGTATGAGATAGAAGGTGCAAACACCTTGAAGGCTGGGAGAGCACTCTGCACCCCAGCAAGCAGGAACAGAAGGAGACTGGATAGCACATTTTTAGAGCCACCGCACCCCACCACCCACGCACGGGGCCTGGCAGTGACTCCCAGCATCCCTGGCCAGAGACAACCTCTGACAATGCAAGTGTTCCTGCCCAGTCACCAGAAGCAGGGGAAGAGGAGCGAGAAGTTACCTCTGCTCAGTGTTGTGTCCTTCTTGTCTGACAAACTCATGGCCAGGGATGCCCCTTCGGGGATCTGTGGAGGAAGGGAAGAGCAGGCATTGATGATGGGGGCCTTAACAGTGCCTCCCCAGCCCCCAGGAGAACCCAGGAGCTGGGGGATGCTGCCGCAGTCATGGTTCTGCCACAAATGTCCCCTGCACCCACCCTGCCCCGCCCCTGAGCCCAGGTGGGAACTGGCAGTGACAGCACTGCCCTATGTGGAAAAGGAATTTTCAATGCAAATACAAGATAGCGAGGTTCTCAAACCCGAACGGGAATTGGGCAAATATGTGTTTCCAACACACATCGTTGGATGTCAACCCCAGGTAAGTTGAAGAGGTGGTAGGGTTGTGCTGTGAAGGTGCTGGTTTGCCCTTCCCCAAACGGCAGAAGGGACACATGGGGCCAGTGCGTCCCCTCTGCCGCAGGGCACCACGCCAGCGCACGGCTCGGCAGCACGGCCGTTACCCCGATAACCATATTAATGAGCTCTCAGCTCCGCTTTTGTTTTCTATGCACAGCTTCAAACCAGTGAGGATTATGCTCCCAGGCATACCAGGGAATATGGAAATCATCTACGTATTTCTGGTTTCATTTAATTCTAACATAAAAATGGTCAAGGAAACAATCTGATTTGCCACATATCTCGCATTTTTGGCCTTGGCTCCTTGATGGCATCCCCAGCCCCTGCTCTTAGGGCAGGCATTGAGTCGTAGCTGTGATTTCAGCAGGAGTGCGGATCAAGAGCAGAGTGATACTAATCAGTCAGGCTGGTGGCCCTTGGGAATAGGAGCTTTTTCCCCTCCTCTTTCTGTTGTCAGTAATAACTTGTTTTGCATGAAGAGTGTTTAATTAGTTTCTGTGTGTTGCAATATTAACAAGATGCTCGCCAGGGCAGATGTCTATTCCCTGGAAGCTCTCACGGAGCTATGGCAACCTCCCTGCTTGTTCCCGATGATCCTGTTTTTGGAGGGGAACTGCAGCTCTCCCCAGAGGCCAGGCAGGCTCCAAGGAGGTGAAGCTCCCCTGCGGCACCAGCAGCTTTACCTTGTAATGTGCTAATGTGTTGAGTTTCTTCCTGCCATCCTCCACCACCGAGGTGTCATCGAGGTCCCGCAGGATGTAGCTGTCAGTGCTGGTGGCAAACCACTCTGAACACAGAGAGAGGAGAAATGAGACCTCAGTCTGAAGAAGGCAGGTGCCAGGGGGCCTGAGGCTCCAGTGACCGAAAGGTTGCCCTGATGTCTGCCCTCCTATCAGTGCTGCTTCACCCACTGCTCTGACAGGCACCAACAGCTGCTGCGCAACATCAGGTGCTTCATTTGGTTTTACAGACTGGTTATCCTTACCAAGGTCAACATCTTCCACCCTTGGCCACTGGGAGTAGGGGACGTTCTTGCAGAAGGCCTCCAGAATCTTCTCCTTCACTTGGCTGAGTGTGTCCGTGTCCATGGCCCTGACGCTCAGGGAGTCCATCCCACAGCCTTGGAAGGAGACGTTGAGGTTCTGCAGGCAGAGGCTGTTATTAGGGGTGAGCTGCCCAGTTCTGCTGGCTCCCCAGGAAGCTTGGAGGCTGTGGCGCCTACACAACTCTGGCTGGTGTGCCCCAGGCCGCATGCTGATGGAAATCAGGCTGAACTAATGTGGCCATTGAGGCTTTACAGCATGACAGGCGTTGATTTACAGCCCTGGGGGCTGAGGGCCCTGTTTGTTGATGGAGCCGGGAGGACACAGGGAGCGACACCGCAGCCCCCTCTCACGCTGTCTTGCTAATGGGGCCTGGCCCTGATGCAGAGACCACGGCAGGGCGGGAGGAAGGGTCACCCCCATCACCAGCCGCGTCCTCAGCTGCTTGGCTGCGACTGGTGACTAATGTGTCTGCCAAGGCTCATTGCTCAGCCTCTGCCTGACGCAATGGGCCGAGCTCCACTGCTGAAATGACCTCTAAGCAGGATGGGTCTACTGCACTGCTGGAGCCCACTGCCAGCACCACCAGTAACCAGATCGAGAACTACTGAACAGTGGGACAGGCAGCTGTGAGGGACTGCAGGCTGCCACAGATGCCTGCTCAGAGCCCAGGGAGGCACAGCTACCACCTCAGTTGCAGCCAAAAGATGCAGGGCAATGAGAGCAACTCTTGCTATCAGAAACCCTCTCCTCTTTGTCCAGGTTCCTCCTCAGTATACAAGCTGTGCAGACCCAAATACTACGAGCACAGCTCCAGCACGTGGGTACTCACCCTTGGCTTTGCCTCAATGTTCTCCCTCAGCAGCCACTCCTCGTTGAGGGTGTACCTGGCTTTTCCCGTAATGGCATCAATGGAACCTTTGTTAATCTGCTGTTTGATGGCACAGATCAGCAGGAAGAAGGGCTCTCCCACTGTCTCCTGGAGAAAGGAAAGACCAAGTCAGCAAACAGGACGCAGTGGTGGTGTCTACATCAGTGGCGTGGCAGGGACAGACTCTGCATGGACACTGAAAGTGCCTCCGCACACTGAGGAGCAGGACCAGTCCACCCAAGGTGCTGTGAACGCCCAGTGGGTGCCATCACCCCCAGCTCCCACCAGCATTTCTCTGAGGCTGCTCAGAAGTTTTCAGACTTGTGGCAACGTGACAACACAGATGGGGAAGAGGACAAAACAGCCGACAACAGCCACAGGCCATTTTTGGGGATGCTGTAATTGTCAGCATCAACATACTCCACCCAAGTTCTCCAGCAAGCACTGGAGCTGTGGAATGCCACTGACGGGCTAGGCCAGCCTCTGCTGTTTGGTGGGCAAGCTTGGGTGCTGCTCAGAAGGCAGGGGCATATGCGTGGCTGTGCTGAGTACGGATGTGCACGCACAATGCTTGGTAAAATACAAATGTGCATTAATTTACATGTGAAATTACACATGAACTTCATGGAGAATCTGACACACTGTGCTACAAAGATGCTTCCTGAATTCTGACAAGGGTGCAGGCTGTACAACATGCTGGACTCAGCAGGACAAGGAGGGGCTGATATGCACAAAACTCCAGGTCTGCAGAGATATTTGGGCAGCATCTGGCTTTCTCATGAATATGTCATCTGAACCCCTCTTTGCACTGCCTGGTTTGCCACTGAACTCCATGGGAGTGAGCCCATGGCCTCGGTCTGTAGCTCTGGGAATCAGTGTTCATACTTGTCATACCACAGGAGAGCCCTCATCACAGCAAAACAGAGAGGATCAAGGTCAACAAGCTGTTCCCATGCCACAGCAAGCAAACATATCATTTAACTCCTTACATTCATCAAACTTAAGCTCAATGGGAGAGAGGTGAACTGTGGCACTGCTGCAGCAAAAACCAAAAACATGACAGCTACACAGTTTATGCCAGATTTCTGATCCACTTCTGCCTGATGCATTGATGTGCAAAGAAAACATAAGCTATTTTTTTAAGGAACTTTTCGGTACTGAAGTACATCCCATTCTCCCTAATGTTTACATGCAATTTTCTTCCAATGAGGCAAGTGCAAATTCTGCACATTTATGTACTCCGAACATTCCCCCCACCCCAGCACACGGAGCCCTGCCATCTGAGAGCCTGCTCAAGACAACAGATACCCAACTGTTTTGATATTTCTCAGCTAGGAGCTGCTAAATCCTGTTCAATCTGCTTCTTAATTAAAACTTGGTGATTCTTTTATTCTAATTGCTCTGTAATTGCTAAAGCAATTAGTTCGGTGTCAATTTGGATGTGCTGCATTTGGCGCGGCTGATGATATGGTGATACAGCGGGGCTCTGGGTGGGCACATGCCGTATTGTGTCAGCCAGGCAGTCACTTCCTTTCCAAGGGAAACTTCAGGAACACAGGGAAGCTCCCTGGATCTGCTGCAAGGGTTTAATGATTACTGCAATGCTTCTCTGAGCAGGCAGCATGAAATGGGCTGAGCAGCGGGGCTGCAGGTGCTGGAATGAAGGAATGCACAGCTTCCAGAGCATAGAGGAAGGTGAGTCAGGGAGGTGGAGAAACTGAGGATTGCAAAGAGTGCAGAATATGTCAAAAGACACAAAGAGATCATTTTCAAGAGAAAGGCAGAAGCATGAAAGAACAAGCAAGGGGACAACACTGACACAGAGACCTCCTCACGCTGCAGTACCACTGTCCCCATACGATGACCTGCAGGTCAACCCTGCAACAACAGCTGGTTGTTGCAACAACAGTTAGTCAACCAACAGCCCCCAACGCTGGCCATACTACCAACAGGAAATCCATTTGTGTCGCACATCAGCAGGGACAAACCCGAGGCCAAATTCGGGGCCAGGCTCTGGAGCCTGCCTGTCTCTGCCGTGGGCAGCTCTGGCTGCAGGGAGACCTGAGGGGGCAGTCAGCAGCTCCACAGTGCCTCCACAACCATTAAAAAAGGGCGAGTCCTGCTGATATAGAAGCTCTTTATGGCTTGAGATGAGCACAGGCTGCTCGAGTCAGGGCTGACTCTGCAGCACCGTCCTGTACATGTAAAGCTGCCCTGGAAGCGGCAAGGCGGGCGCTATGCCACGGCAGGCATTGCGGGGTGATCACGGACCCGCTGCTGTGTGCACGAGCAGGATCAGCCCCAGCTCCCCCACAGGGGACACAGTGACAGCACTCCGCTGGAGAGATGCTATTTCTGTTTGGCTTTCTGGCTTTCAGGCTCAGGAACTGTGGGATGTTACGGAAATCTGCAAAAGTGCTAATCAGACAGCAAATTTCAAAGTGGGGAAAGAAGGGCTGGCAGGCAGGGACTAGAGATAAAATGGCAAACTTGGAAACCTCCTGCATTGTTCGGAAAAACTCATCTGGAAAGGAAGCAAAACTGTCTTTGGACTTGGCTAGCTGGGGGAAAGGAAGTTTAACCAGAAGAGATCAGTGCTGATTCAGGACAAAAAAATACTTTAAAAAAACACAGTCTGGGGCCTTTTTTCCTCCTATTGTGAATGTATTTTAATGAGACTTCATTTTCATTTTGACTGAACTGTTATGGGCTCTTAAAGCTACCCAGGGCACCGAAATAACTCTGCAGTAATGGAAAGCACAGTTTGGGCTGGCAGGACTTGAACTATTCCACGCACAAGGAGCGTGGGAGGGCTTCGTTTTTATACGCTTGGGAAAATAAAAAGGTTTAGAGCACAGACTGGATTCACATGTTGCTGCTCTATTAACACAACTCTGACAAGTCATTATATATGTCCTCCTAGGAACATGTTACAGCCATTTCCAAAATGTTTTGGTGAGGCTGGGGTGGGAAAAGCACAGAAAAGAGCCGCTTATCCTAAATGCCTGCTAATTTTGGGACAAATATCTATTTGCACTCTGCAAAGAACCAAACCTCAGCTCCACCCCACAGGCAAAACTTGGGGAAGCTTGGACCCAGATGTAAAAGCTGAATTTCAGGTTCTTACTTTTAACAGCTAGTTCCCTGATCTTGTTAGGAACTAGGCACAAAAGTGAGATACCATGGTATCTCATGGGAAAGGCTTTCTTTTTCAGTTATTTTAATCAAAACTGCACCACAAAATAAAAACATGGACCGTTTTATCTGCGATTCTCACTCAGTTCTGCAGAAACAGAGTTCTGCATTGATCGTGCAAATGCTGCAAGTTCCCTCTGAGCCCTGTCCCCCACAGAAAGCCCCTGCTGGCTCATCCCACTCCCTCTCGCACCGGGCCAGCTCCCATTAGTGGTGACTTCACGGCCTTCAGGTGCCCTCCACATGGGTAAGACCACAAGTGCCTGTGGCTGGCAGCTCCTTCCCAACTGAAGACAGCTCCTTCAAATCATTTTCCCCCAAAACACAAATGGACGGGCTGTTAGGCAGAGCATTAATGTGAAACAAATGTTTTGAGCATGTAGCGTTGACTTACAAGGGAAAATACAAGCACTTGGAATTTTTCCACTGCACGACGGCAGGGACTTTTGCAGCAGCTGTTTTGAATAGACACTGTGATTAATGGGGATAATTCAGGAATGAAAACCAGACCCATCGTCACACATCTGACAGAGCAGTGCTACAGGCAGGCGGGCAGCCCTCTTTTTAACCAAGAAATGCCTCTCTGAAGGCAACAGAGTTTGATCCCGAGGAACACGAGGCACATGTGAGGCGCTTGGCTATCACTAGTATTTAAATCACAGCCCTGAGCTGACACCAGCCGTGTGGAAGGAGGTGCCGTCTGTCCCACCGCAGGGGCTCCCTCCTCATTCATGTGGTGGAGAAGGTGCCAGCTCTGCCGATCCAGATCGAGCCCCTGTCCCTTTGCACAGCTTGGCTTGTGTCACTTTGTGACAGTGCAGGGGCCTCTCCTGACTTTCTTGTCTGACCAATTCTTTTCCCTCCCCATATTTCAGCAGCAGCTTGGTATCTTCTCTGATCAGGTCTCTGATCACTGTGGAGCACGTGTGATGTCAGTCTCTTGGAAATAACTTTATTACGCTCTAGTTTGGAAATAATTTGCTTTCAGAGATGGGAAATAAGCTGTGGTGATGCTCTGCACTGCCATAGCTTCAGGCTGGGCATAGGAGGTGTGGAGGGGACTGCAAGCCCAGCATGCAGCCTTAGACCATGCTGAGGACCCACTGGGGCAGATGGAAATGGACATTCAGCCAGTGGCCCGACAGCTCTGCAAAGGGCCCAGTCACCTCACAGACCTGCTCCCATCAGACTCCATCCTCATCCTCCCTCTGTGGGGCACATGGGGCCAAGAGCAGGGGGAAGCCAGCTCATAGCTCCCACCAGCACAGCCCAGCCCTGGGAATGGCCAAAGGCCACCCCATGGTCCTCGACCATGTGGCAATGAGCAGCTCCTAGACGGTGCCCCAGGGATGGGCAGTGTGCTGCACGTGGAGGTCCTCACCATTAATGAGCTGCGTAACGTGCCCAAGCCTTTGGGCCATGTGATAAAGCTCCACTTTCTTTCCTCTTTTTTTTTCCCTGAGAAAGCCTTCTTGCACAATGTCCATTTTTAGCACAGGCTGGAGCTGGATCAGATGCCTCACATGTGGTCTCCAACTCCCCAAAAGGACAGATCAGCACTTCTTTTTCTCCAGTCATTTAACTAAAGGCACAAAATCTGAAGATAAAAAAATTTCACTAATTCCCCCTTTTCTGCTCTTACAGGCTGGATAGCTGTGCCATATCGGTACAGCCATCCTCATCCACTCCTGTAACTCTTCTTTCATTAGACTGGCTAATTACGTGAGCTAAAATGAAAGATTATGAACTACAAAACCAGAGGCTTTAGGAGAAAAAGTGATCATTAGCTGGGATCAGAAGACACCACGATATGTATGAGAACAATAAAGAATTGCTTCTGTGGCTGTAGAAAACACTTTGGGAAAAGAGATTTTTTTCAAAGGCTTTTTCAAGGCTCTCCCCTTGGGTATAATGGGGTGTCCTCCAATTAACTGCCATGGAATCAATTAAGTTATTGCTCAATTCTTCTGGGAAATTCCAAACAGAACTGGCAAACGTTTGAGATAAAGCACTGAGCAGATGGACTGCTGATGGCTCTGAGATGCCAAACATATTCCTTTTTCTCACAGTCAGGAAGACAGTCAGGCTTCTGGGACAGACATCCCACCTTCTCCTGCTTGGATCTGTGTGGAACCACAAGGATGCCTCTGCCTGAGAGACCCCACACACACCAACGGGCACTGACATGGAGCAGCTGCTGCCCTGACACTCCTGGCCCTCCCAACTACCAGGGCTTCCACACCAGAGACAGACCCTGCTGGCCTGTGCCATCTGGTCACAGCAAGAACACAAAACCAGGTGGTTTCCCAAACCTCCAGCCATTCTGGTTATTTCTCAGCTCCCCTATAGCTCTTCTCGAGCACAGTGAAAACGTCGGTCTGTGCTCTGGCCTGCCATGAAGCCTGAGCTCACCAAAGCCCTGGGCAGAAGGGGAGAAGCAACTGAACTTCAGGTTGCTTTTTCACACCTGAACTTTTCAATATAACAGTTAGTGACCGTTCGAGTGGCACTGTTGGCAGGTATCAGGCTGTCCCCACACCGCTCACCACTGCTGCACACAGAGCTGACCCTGCACCCACCGCAACAGTGACTGGCACTCTTACTCTGAGATAGCTGTACATGCAGATGGACATCCAGTTAGTGAGCATCTTCTCCACCACTGATTCCGTCCTTCTCAGCATCAGCTTGGGGTTTTTGGAAGCTGAAGCATCTATTAGATCTACCAAGAGGTCCTTCATGATGCTAGTGTAATACTCCAGTTTCCCATGCAGTGCAATCGTAAGCAGGGAGGCCAGGTTACACCTGAAACACAGAATGTGTAGGACTCAAGCCCCAATCCAACGACATTGGCAACTGGCACTAAAAAACCCAGCACAAAAAGGCAGTCTCTCAGATAACTTTCATGAGCCTTCTCAATGGTGTTAGAAGTTCCAACACGCTTTCAGTGCTGCAGGACCTTGGGTCAGCTTGCACCCTCTTACTGGTAAGCCAAATGAGTGAGTACTCTTCAGGGTTTATGGCCATCTACTTCTAATAGAAAAGTGGGAGGCAGGTGTAACTCAACCATCCACTGAAACGCATGGCCCCAGACACTGGCTGGATTGCTACAAGTGAGGAAGCAATCAGTCTCCTCCAGCTTCCAGGTCTTTGGTTTTGAAGCTCATACCTGTCTCTGACAGCAAAGTCCTTCTGTTGCTCGAGAGCATGGACAAACACAATGAGAAAGTGCTTGTTGTTGAGTAAGGTGGAGAACAGCGAGATTCCTTCTTCCATGTTGGGTCTGCAGTTCTCAGGGATCTGAAAAAAAATTTAGAAAGCAGAGTGAGAAAACCCTGCTTGTTGTTTTCCTCCAGCTTTTATTCCCTTGGCTGCAGGGATATCCGTACTGAGCACAGAGGTACTGAGCAGAAGTGCCCTTCCTCCCTCTGCCTGACTAAGCCAATAGTCTCCCTGGCAAGGGACATGCAGCTGAGCCAGCGGAGCACTGGCAATGGCCCTTCCACCCAGTTCAGCACTCACAAGGACACCTGGAGCACTGTGGCCAGTTTGAGGCTCCCCAGTATGAGACAGATGGAGTGAGTGCAGCTGAGGACTGACAAAACAATCAGTGGGTGTACAGGAGAGGTAAAGAGGGCTGGGTTTGGTCAGCCTTTGGAAGTTCTAAGGGGAGATCTTACTGCAACCTCAGCTGCCCTGTGGCAGGGCAGAGAGGACAGAGCCAGGCTCTTCTCTGCCAACACAGTGCCAGGATGAGAGGCAAAGGATACAGATGGAGCATGGGACATTGACTAAAATATAAGGAAGGCAGTTTACATCTTTAAGGGTGTCATACACTGGAACAAGGCCCCAGGAGGCTGTGGGATTTCTGTCCTTGAGGATATTTGGTACAGCTGGATGAGGGCCTCAGAAAATTCATCTAGTTGGGGATGCTTTAAGCAGCTCTCTCTTCCAACCTTAGCAACTCTCTGACTCTTCAATCCCTACTCTCAGTCCTCTTCAAACTCAGCTCTGGGACAACAGCAGTTTTTACCAAGTCACTGCTTGGTAAAAGGAGGAATCTCACTTATGAGGAACTGTGATTGAGGCTCAAGTGATACACAGTATAACACATCTCAGGGAGAAGAGCCCTCAGCAGAGCTGGGAAGGGTCCCAGGCCAATGCTCCTTCAAGCAAGAGCAGATCCACAGACCTGCCTTCTCCGATCGGCCAAAGATGATCCAATGCTGGTCTGTGTTGATGGTTAGCAACACCCAAAAGCATTTGTTCTGTTAGTAGGTTACTCACCTTCCATTCCCCCACCAGGAGTGGATGTGTTTCCTGGACGTGGGATCCCACCTGGGAGCTGAGCTGCTGGGACGGGAGGACGTAGCACTCCTCATAGAGAGAGGAACACTGGAACCAAGCACAGTGTTAGGGGAGGGCACTGCACCTGCCCAGGGACTCCCTGTGTGCTGTGCACCTCAGGGGAATGGGATGGGAGCCATGTCATTGGCACTAAGACCACCCATCACAAAAATGGTTTGCATAGTTTATGAAGCCTTAAAATACTTTGCAAGAGCCTCCTGAATGAGCAAACACCACAAGGACGGGGAGAGGCAGACGACTGCACAGACACAAGGCTGTTAGGGCAGGGAGACTGCAAATAGACTAATGTGACAGCTAGAAAACTCCCAGAAGAGAAAGCTTTATAGAAGACAAAATCAAAATAGAGGAGTTCTGGGTGTTCTAACATATGTAACTTTTGAAACAGATGGGAAAAATGTTTAAATCTCTTACATTCATATAGCAGCCTGAGTCTCAAAGCCTCTAGCGTGCAGAGATATGGAGAGTGGATAACTGCAGAACCTGAGTAATAGCTACTAATGAAACACTCTGCAGTCATAAATCATCATCTCACTCCTCAGCACCGACACACAACTGCCTCAGGGGTGCAATACAGCTGCGGTGAAGGGCGCACAGCGACGTGGCAGGGCAGCCAGTGACGGGAATTATGGCACTGGCGTGTCTGGTGCGGTCCTGGAGAAGGACTCTGGGCAGACAGACTGGGACTGGGTACCCAAGGGACATCTCACTGGGAGCACCATGCACCCAACTTGGACAAGGAGGAAGGAAAGGGGGAGACAGAGACATCCAAAGAGCTCCTGAGGACCAGCTGAGCTGCTGGGAATACTCAGGGGCACCCTGCCTGGAATAGAAAGCCCTCCTCCCTGAACGCCAATGGCAGATTCACCCTTCAGCCACCCTTCAACCTCCATTGAATGGAATGAGGTGACACTGGAGCCCTTGCGGAGAAGGAGAAGTCCCCAGAATGCTGCTCAGACCAGAGCTCTTTCAGAAGAGGGTGTCCAATGGCTCTGAAAGGGAGAGCTGGAGTGACTCCCAGGACAGTGCCCCTGCCAGGCTATGTCATGTGCGAGCAACCCCAACCTTACTTGATGCCCCAGGAGCTGTGGCTCCACTTTTGATGGTAATTGAGGCTGAAATACATGACAAGTAAATATATAACAGTGGAATGATTTTGTGACACTGTAAAAGCCCTTTAGCAGAGCCCTGATCTGGTTGGGAAGGACCTCGGTGTGATGAGGTGCCCGTAACACACGCTGTCTCCTTACTTTGGGGAAGAACGTCCTGGTGACAAAGTGCTTGTACTCCAGGAAGGGGATCCCTTGGCTGCGGTTTAGCTCCTTGGTCAGGTCTGTCATGTCTGTCTGCAGCTCCGCGAAACCTTGCACAAAGAGACCCGCAGACAGTGAGAGCTCAATCCTCCACCAGGCAAGACATGCTGGCACCAGAAAGCACAGCACGTCTCATCTCTGCCTCGAGCTGTTCCCTGCCGGGGGCTGAAGCTGGGTTTTCTCTGAGCAGCAGATTCCCACTGGGGTTTAACCATCAGCACTGTAAACCTTGTCCTGAGCACTGACAGAACATTCCCTGCCCCAGGAGCCCAGCCCCATGGGGCTGGCAAGGCAACTCCCACAGGACAGGACCTCAGCCAACGTGGTGAGGTCATGGACTGTGGGATGGCAGGTGCCGACACCTGGGTCACTTCTCCCATTGCTCTAGCAGGAGTGTGCTGCAGTTTCTGTTGCACCCAAGTGTAAAGCACACTAAAGATTAGCATGGCCTTCAAGCAAACCTCTGACACAGCAAGGGGCCATTAACTCCAGGACAGGGAAGCTGGTTGCACTGCAGATCAGTGTCTTGCCCAAGTCAGGCAGCAGAACAGCAGCAAAGCCACACTTCCAGCCACTGAGCCTCATTCCCAAGCCCTGCTGAAGCTCACAGGCAATGACAGAAATTTTCCTATAAATAATCCTATAAAATTCTACAGCACAGAAGGTAAATGACTTCAAGCCTGCTATCCCAGCATCCTCCTTCTAGCCCTGGGTCCTCCTCGGTGCCCAGACGGTGACTTACCTTTGCGGATTTCCTCCCGGATCTGCGACTCCATCTCCTCCATCTGGAGCAGGGTTTTCTGCCAGTAGCGCTCAGCTCTGCGGCTCTTTGTGCAGAACACAAAGAGTGCTGGAAAAGAGAAAGGGAACAAGCCTTTTGGACTCAGGAGTCGCTGCAGCTGGGATCAGAGAGGTTCCCTCTGACACGGTGCAGAAAGTTAAACCCAAAGTTGGTTTCGCACCTACCACCAGTCTGCTATCTGCTCAGGCAATTGTCGATTTATCTGTAAATAAGTAAAACCAGCTGGAATTTAATGATCATGCTGTAACTGTCATCTTCAATTTAGATCTGGGCTGTCTGTATTCAGCTTAACTGTATACTAATGTGTTCCAGCTGATTAATGAATACAGAATTTAGGATGTTTACCACCTGTATTACACTGTTCATGTCCGACAGTCTTCCCATCCCTCCAGAAATATGTTTCCAATGATGAGTGGTGCGTTTAATAAATAGTGCGCATTACAGCCTTTATTAAAAATAAATTAAATCCCCATTAGAAACCACTCATTTGCTGTGAACTGGCAGGTTTCTTGCTGCACGGTCATGCTGGGCAAGCAATGAGCACGTACCCCAGCCCAAGGACAGAAGTGTGCTGCACAGCTTCCACCCAGGTTCGCACACTGGTGTGCCTGCTCCACCCCTGCAGCTAAGAATGCAGGCTCTGCTCTTCCTGCTCTGCCAGGCACCTGCCACTGCCTGTTCCTGATGACAGGACCTCAGGCTAGGAGCACCTCTGGGATGATCTGGGACAGTCATGCCTGTGAGTGAGCCCTGCGAGTCAGTACAAGACCAGCTTCTCACGTTCTTTTTATTTTGTATTATTGAAGCTACTAAGGTTTTGGGGAAAAGGGTAAGTATAAATATCACAGGCTCAAGTAACAGAGTTGAGCTGCGGATTCAGCCAGCAAAAGCTCTGCGCTGCAAGCAGCTGTTGAGCCATGGTCCTGCATGCCATACAAAGAGCAGCTACCTGCTGCATCCAGACCAACTTCACGTACCGCATAATTGCAGCACTTGGAGTCACCTTCACTACTCCACATGCAATGACAAAAACCTCGGCACAGCCTTGGAATGCATCATTCTTTCCCTTACCTACAACAGAAAGGACCAGCAGGATGCTGCAGATGACGATGGAGACAATGATTGCAGTCTCTCCTCCCCCAAGGTGCAGCATCGCAATTGTGTAGTTGAACTTCCCAACTTGGATCTGGAGAGGAAGAAGGAGGGAGGAAAAGCAGGAGCTGAGCAGCATGTTGCCAAGGGGCTGGGAGCAGGGAGGGACACAAGGCAGGGCTCAGCAGACCCTTGCCCAAGGACGCACTGACCATACTGGCGCAGCCCCCTGGGCTCCATGGGGGGCCAGGCTGTGCCTTTCACTGCCAGACCCTGGCTACTCCATGTGTTCGAGGGAGCTCAACTCACTTCCTGTGCTCCTGGGGACACTGAGGCTGCTCCTGGCAGGCTGTGATGCTGTGCAGCAGTGCCCATCCCAGGGCCACTGTGGGGCTTCAGTGGCAGAGCAGCAGGCCCACAACACAGCCTCACCATAGCCGTCCTGGAATGAGACAGCCCTTTCCTAGAGAGCCCAGGGCACCGTACAGGACTGCCTGTGCTGCTCTACTAGAAAACCACTTCCACTAATCATAGACTTCTATTATGGCTCTGAACAGCCTTTGGATCCCAGCTGCACTAGTCTTTCTCCTCCAAAAGCAGAACTGCTGCCGCCACGCAGGAGAAGGAGGGTTAAGAAATTTTCAAGTCCTTGAAATACAAATAAACTAAGGGAATAAAAATAAATAATAATGAGACCATAGAGGAGTAATGATCTTGTGGCTAAAGCAGTGAACAGGGTGTCAGGAAGTGCTGGCTCTGCTCCCAGCCTGTACTTCTTGTGACACCAAGCACAAACCATTTGAGCTCAGTCTTTGGGTCTCCTGATCTCCAGAAGGGAAGAGGCCAGCACACATCACAGGCTGGTGAGTTACTGGGCACCGTTTACAAACAGCTCTTTGGGCCCTTGGGATGAAAGGATTCCACAGCATCATCTGATAAGGAGAACTCATGACCACACAAGGCTTTCACTTCTGGAAATGTGAGTTTCACTTCTCTCAAGGAACGAGAAGTAAGAGAAACTTGAGCAAAAAACCCTGAAACAAGGTAGGGAAGAGCTGGAATAATCTTACGATTACATCTGTGTCACAGAGCACCTCCAGGAAAGGTGCCCCCTGAGCACCCTTGGTGTACCACCTGAAATTCCAGCAGCTCTCAGCTGCTGAGCCAAAGCCGTGCCACAAGTGGGGCCTTCCCACCACCTTCATCACCAGACACCACATCACACACAGTCGCATCCTGTGGAAAATCCAGCCCTGGCTCTGGGAGCACTGGCACAGGCACAGCTGCTGCCAGCAGAAGGCTCCAGACACTGAGAGCTTTGGTCTCCATGCTGGCACATTGTCAGAGAACTATAGTGCTGGACAGGGACAGGAGCCACAGCACTGCCCAAGCACCAGGTCTGCTCAGCAGTCTCACAGCCACTTACCTAGCCTTGGGATATCCACCTCTTCCCTCTGAAATGCTGCAATGAGGCTGCTCCTCAACATGATTTGAGACTTTTTTCCCCCCCATCAACTCAAAGTTTTGCATTTGTCAGAGGAGAAATCCCATGCCTGCTGTTTAATTCAGTATTTAAACAGTTTGGTCATGAACAAAGATGGGTCTGAAGGCCTTGACAAGCTTCTGTTGTGTATCTGGACAGGTCTACTCAATACTTGGCAACACCCAGACAGGGACCCCTGCACACACCTGCCCTGTGTCACCAAAGCCATTGCGTGTGTTATAAAGCAGCAGTCATCCACGGAGCAGCTAGCAGGGATGGCCTGAACCGCATCTGCAGGTTTAGCAAGGGTGCACAGGTGTGAATACAAGCAGATTATTAGCTGCACTTTCACTGCTGCTGCACTCTGAACAGTCTTACGATATTTAGGACTGGGTATCATTCTCCTGCTTCCAGGGGACCCACTAAGGCACTGCCCTGAATGATTTATGTCACACCAAGACCAGCAAACTCATAAATTCCTTTTCTTCCCCAAAGGGATTTCCCTGTTTCTCAGTTCTTAAAAAAAAAGTGCTGTTTAAAATTTCCATTAAAATTACTTGGGAAATTGTGCTACTTCTGCATTACCACATTTCCAGTTTGCAACAGAATTTCATATACCTCAAACTGTTGCCAGGAAACTGGACAACCCCGTCAGCAAACTGGTGGTGCATCCTCATGCTTTTCTTCTGGGCTGCTCAAGTCCACAGCTCCTCAACTCCCTCCAGCCTTCCTTCTCCTCCCTGCCCACACTACAGGCTCCCACCCACCCCTAACCCTAATCCTGCCAACAGAAGGACTGGGAGGGGGCAGCAGCGTCTCAGACCACAGAGGTGGAGGCATTTTCTCCCAGATACAAAGACATAGTCACACCCCTGGATGGCAATGGACTGTGTATGACATGAGGGAAACTGAGGGCGAGCACAGCAGTTCAGTCAAGCCCTCTGGAAAAAGGGCAGTACCAAAGCGTGGTGAATTTTGCAGACACAAAGAGAAAGAAAAGCCCTGAACACCAAACTCTTTGCAGTGACAAAGCAGCAGCCCCTGGAAGCAACATGAGGCTGTCCAACCCCGGTACTCCCCTCACGCTCCTGGTCACACGCAGGGACCCAGCTTGCTGAGGGTCGAACTGTCACGGCCATTCGTGGCCCTTCTGCTGGTGGGAGCAGAGCAGCTAGCTGAAAGCTGTAAGGAATTCCCCAAACGTACCCCACAGGGCACGGAAAATCACTGCAAGTGACAAAATCTCACATGCCTGAGACCTCACCGAGCCTTAGCAGAACTGAGCAACCTCCCCCTGCGCACAGTGCAGTACCTCAGCAGGCAGCTGTCAGTGTCCCGTGGCTTGGAGCGCAGCAGCCCCTCACCACAACTTGGGCAGCCTTCATCCCACTGACCAGCTTCCCTGGGACAGCTGCCAGCATGGCGTGGTTTGTCCACCCTTCCATCTGTGCAGCCTTGTGCGGGGTCACCAGTGACTGAGCTGGGCAGGTCCTTCGCACACAGGGTTTACAGCAGGACCCCTCTGCCCCACATGCTCACAGTGTGGAGGCTCTGGAACTCACCGTCACGGGTAACTGCCTTTCTGAGGTGCTCAGCGACTCATTGACGGAGCAGTGGATGACTTTGTCTGAAACAATCTGGATCTCACATGAGATCAGGCCGATTTTCACCTGGTACTCATTGCTCTCCAGGCCCAGGCTGTCAGGCTCTTTCTAAAGACAGAAATAGAATTAGGATGTCAGGCTGCAGAGGAGCAGTTGGAATTGCAACTGATCTTCCTGCTTTACTTTTCACATTTCCTACTGTTTTGCAGACCTGGGAAGACTCTCCCTCACCAAGGACATTTTTCCAGCACTCCACAGGAAAGCCAGAACCAGGCCATTCCCCATTTTCCTGTTTCCCATTCCTCACTCAGCATGGGGCAATGGGATGAGCAAGCCCCTCATGGAACCTGGAAAAATCTGCTTTTGATCTGGCCTGCTGTGCACTGAAGATAAGGACGTAAGCGCCCACCTGGGAGGGAGAAGGATGTGCAACAGAGGGGAGAGCCAGGGGATGCGCCTGCAGAGCCTGAGAAAGGGGGAGCACATTTCTGGAGCACGTTGTAAGCAGTGAGGATATCCTGCAGTGAACAATGGCCTTTGAATTACTATTGCTCATTGTCCAGGCCACTCAACTGCTGCACCCCGACTTCCTTGTGAGCTGAGCTGAATTCAGTAGTCAAAAGAGAAGAATGCATGAGCTGTTTCTGCAGGAATAAACACCTATTGTCAGGCTCATCTGCAGCACCTGCCCTGTTTCAGGCCAGTGCATTGTCATTCTTTTTCACACATCCAGTATTTCATTTCATCTCATGCTATGACACCCCCCCAGGCAGCTCTGTCTCAGAGGGCATCCTCAGGCCAGGCTGCATCTCCTGGGACAGAGAGACGCAGGAGCAGCATGCTGAGCCCAAACCACCTGCTCCTGCCTCTCCAGTCCCCAGCTACCCACTTCTCTCTCCTCTCCCTGTGGATGGTCACTGCACTGGTAATTAGGACTGCGGAGCTGCCCATGGGGGAGCAGGCAGCACCCCAGGAGAAGCGGAGCTGTAACTCTCTTACGTGTATGACCAGAGTCAAAGGCTCGCCGGGATGGTGCTTGATCCACTTCTCCTTCTTGGCTGTGGAGAACTGGGGGTCAGCATAGTACTCCAGGCTGAACTTGCTGAAGTGCAGGGCCTCCTCAGGGTACATCTCCTCATCCAGAGCTGGGCGGTCATCTGCGTAGAGGCGCCCATTGAGGTAGAAGTCGACGGGGGCAGGCTTGCTCCCCACAGTGATGTTGGAGGCAGCTGGAGAGGGGCAGGTGATCGTGGTGTCAGTGTGAACCTTACAGTGCTGCAAGGAGGAGAGCACGAGAACATCAGAACCCAGCACCCCGAGTGCTCTCAGCCCATCCTGAGGCGAGGGCTGAGGCCTCAGCTTCACACCGCAGCCATCCTCTGGCAGCGGACACACAGCCCCACTCTGTCACCAGGCCATACCCAGCCAGGACACCCACCGTGCGTTCTCTGCCGATGCCACGGACAGCCATGGACACGTTCTGGACCAGCCCAAAGCCTCTTCCTTCCAGGGTGACGATCCTGCCCCCACTTTGAGAAGGGAAGAAAGAGAAGGTGACTCCAGAGGACAGTGCAGCAGCAGGGTGTGATGGCTGAGTCTACCTCCTGTCCTCATCTCTTTTCCCAGAGATGCTTCCCAGCTGCTTGAGCAAAGAATGTGACCCAACAGTCAAAGTCTTCTTCCTGCTTATAGCAAGGATCCACACTGCTACCACAGTATCAGGGAAGCAAGGAACGAAGGAAGGAAGAGCAGATGCTGTGGTGGAAAGCGGGAGGGCCTCTTCCAGCAAGCAGGAGACATCCCCTGCCACTATCCATGACTCTGCCCCCGTCCCTGCCCCTCAGAGACCTGCAGAGAACTGTGAGGCTTGAAGAGGCAAAAGTCCCTTAGAGGCTAACAGGGATCCTGCATCTCCTATGAACTTCTGATTTAGATCAGAATGTGAAAGTTGCTGTGTTTTGTACCTGCTGGGGGGAAAATACGACCCGTGGACCTCTCACCGTGCAGTCAACTAACAACACAAATGAGCAGCACCGATGTGCACAAGGCAGAGCAAGGGCTGGAGAACCATCACTGCTCATCTGCACCCTGGATTTACCTTCCCCTTCCTCCATATCATATTTGACCTGATTAGAGTATTTGCCAGGGAACAGTCAGGATTCACAAATCCTATAATGTGAATAGCACTCCAGGCACAGTGACTTTGGCTGTGAGACCCCAAGGTTCTCTGAAGCCTGTGGATATCACAGGTAGTTATGATCCAAGTTTCTAACTAGGAGCCTGTCACATCTGCCGACTAGCTTACAATTTCTGTTTTGGTTTAAGTTTTGCTTATATGAATTATTTTATCAATACGGTAACAGAAATCGGTTCCAGCTAAATTTTTACACAAGTTATTGACCCCCTTGTGGTTAACAGCCCAGTAGCATGGCGTAGCAGTCAGACTGCATAAGCCACCACACAGGCTGTAGAAGTCACAGTCGCTGTGCTCTGAAATTTGGGAACAGCTGTAAGTGCTAAGGAAGCAGACTAAGGTGATGGAGAAATACCCCAGTGGTTTCCCTTGTGACTACAAGCAGGGACATTCTTCCCCGGTCTCTTTTTAGACAGCACTCTCAACACTCAGCAGTCGTGAGCCTGCGAGAGGCTGAGCCTGGATGAGTCATGGCTCTGCCTTTCCACTAATTCCCACAGCCTGTGGCCTTGGCGCTGCGCTTGGGAATGCCGAGAGGCGGCTTTGTTCCAACGGGATCAGACCACCAGAGCCTGCTTGCGCTCGCCCCTGGGTGTGCTGCTTCCATCAAGGTCCTGCTGCCACAGCTGCTGGCATCCCAGATTTCCTGGTCAGCCCTGGATTTTCCAGGCTTCACAGCTGAGGAGGGTGGGATTTCACTATGATATTCAAAGGAACAGAAGCCTGAGTGCTCCACAGAGAGACGTGAAATTAAAAGCAATACACTTTAAAAATTAAATACTGTGACCTCAGGGAAGGCTGAAATCCAAAATTACAAATCTCATCTTATCCTCCTACAGTTTTACTGCCAAGAAAAATCCTCAGGGTCTCATTGAGCCCTCACCTGATACCTCCCTAAAGTACCCACCAGGTATGCATGGTACAGTTACTAAGGCTGACATTTTTCCACTCCTAAATGCATCAAAACAAGCTATGGACAGTCCTGGTGTGTGACCTCTTCTACTCCTATGCTGGGGTACCCTGGAGCACCCTGAGAGCAAGCTGCAGTGCCCTCTGTACTCATCTGCAAGGCAGTGTGTCCAGCTCCAGTGTTGAGAAGCCCCTTTCCCCCAGCAGGACTCTCTCCCACCAGCCTGGAACTGACCCTCTCTTTCACAGGCTGTCTTGGCTGGGGCAGGATCTCACCTGATCTGGCTCTTTTTGGGGTTGATGTCCGATATAACCGGGTTCTTTTCATACTTGAAAGTGATGTTGAGGCTGGCGCAAGACTTGTTCTCAAACTGCACGCAGACTGGCACAGCCATGGTGAGCTCCGCAGCGGGCATGGTGCAGGTGATGGTGCTGTCGGTGCGGCTGCGAGGGAACAGGCAGGTGAGCTGCGACACAGCCAGCAGCTGGAGCCTGGCACTGTGAGCTTGGGCAACCCCTTGGCAGCCAGGCAGGTGGCAGCTGCAGCTGAGACGGAGCTTCCAGTTACATGCCAACTGCCTGTTACACTTGGCCTGCTAACGAGCAGCTCCCAGCACAGACCATCCCGGCTGCCAGACCAATTCCTGGTACAGCCAGGGGGAAAGGGCAGGCAGGGGAATGCTATGCCAGCATGGAGTGGTGCCCCCCACCAAAACACCTGCCCTGCTTGACCACCTGGAAGCCAATACCATCCTTCGTAACGCTTTGTCTCTTGTCACTAGCCCAGCACCAGCCCCCAGCCCTGCTCCTACCTGAGGTCAGTGCACTGCTTGGAGGCGTTGATGAGGACACGGAGCTCTGAGCCAACATCCAGCCTGCTGCCTCTGATGGTCACTCTGGTTCCTCCAGCCTTCGGGCCATTTGGGGGAGCTATGGACTGCACCACGGGAAGCTAAAAACAAAGGAGAAATCTGTTTCCTAGCCCAGTGAATCCACACCTGGATACTCCGCACTGCACATGGGAATTGATTCAGAACATGTAGTATCCAGCACTGTGAGGCTCAAACAGCAGCACAGCAAAAGCTTTCACTGCCAGGGTTTCGGAACTAGAGGAGAGGTACAAGCGCTAAGGAGTGAGACAATACAAAATCTCTGTGACTCTCTGCGGTCTCTAAATTCTGGCTATAAATGAGACATGAGGCTGAACAGAAGTCCAGGATCCCACCAGTCCCTTCAGTTTTCAAGCAGGGGGGTCCAGAGCCAGCAACAGCTCAAGGCCCATCAACAAAAGGAAATTTCTCATTCATTCCCTCTCCCACCACTTCTGCCCTTCCAGACCCATGTCCTCCTAAATGCAAGGATAATGATAAAGCCCCGCTGGATGATGGTTTTGAGATTGCTGAAAACAGACACCTGGGTCTAGATAATTGAATACCAAACCCCTGCTTAAGGAAGCTTAAAATCTGCATCTCTTGAGGTGACAGGAACTAAAGGGGAAGTTACTTTGCCTCTTACCATTTGCAGCAGAAATTAGCGTGTATGTTATCTGTGTTTGCAGCCCCTGGAAATCTTCCTGAGATTCATGAGCTGGAGGCTTTGATAACTCACGTGGCGCTGAGCCCTTGTGTCTGCTGACAGGCACTCCAGGAGAGACTGGCAATGTCTCTGCTCCATTTGAGCAGGACAGCCAGGGCAGAACAAATAATGATCTCAAGACCCTTCCATAGGGCAGTGGTAACTCCCTCTCAGACAGCACATGCCCTGAGGCAGGAGCCCCATGGGGCCAGTCCTGCTCACCCCGAGGCCGTCCCTCAGCGTGGGCAGGCGGCAGAGCGCAGGCTGAACCTGCTGCTAATGCCTTGCCTGGCAGTCCTCACCACACAAACCCACGTATTAACAGCTACCCTTGTCCTACACTCCGATGGCTTCATTCCTCTATAGTCATTTTCATTGTTGTTTCTGACCATCACCCATTTCCACAGGATCCATTTTGTATTTCTCTGGGTATCTGTAGGCAGCTGTCTCCTGCCCTTGGCCCTTAACCCACGCATTGACAAGTGCAGCTACAACATCAGAGAGGATTGTTCTTGTTCCCCAAAGCCCTCCAGCTCTTCCCCTCAGCCAGAGCCAGTGGCTGCTGCTCTCGGTGCACTGCCAGCACCAATCGCCTCCAGCGCAGCTTTGGCAAATCCAGCTCATCCACAGCCTGCTATAATGTTCTGTAGGGGCCTCTCCCTCCTCCTCAGTACAATTACAGCTGAATCCTATCTCTTCTAGACACATCTAATGGGGACTATGAAACATGTAGCACAGAAACAATATTTGGTATGTCACAAGGGACTTTCTTTGGAAGGGTAGCTCTGAAAGTCTTTTAAACTTTTCCAAGAAAACTGTATCTGTAACCAAGCTCAGATCTTACCAAGACCAGCCTTGCATGGTGTAGGCTACTCCGTCTGCATGCCATTGGATATGAGAGAACCAAGAAAACCAGAGTGTTGCTTGATCTGCAAATAGTGCAGAAGCAACTTTTTTGAAAAGTTGCAAAGCAACTTTTGGTGTGACACCCCCCCAGGAATGCATCATGTAGTGTCCCTCCCCATCACACATGTGCACAAGGCAGGGCACTTCCTCATCTCTGCTCCAAGCTCTGCTGAGACACAAGACTGAGAGATAGACAGGCAGGCAGCTTTCTGCCGTGCCACCTGACCGGGAATGGCTCCTCTCTCGCTCAAGGAGGGGGGACTGCCTGCTTCCCAAGCCTGCCCAGGAGCTGCCAGCACAGGGCTGCCACGGAGCCAGGCTGAGGTCAGGGACTGGCTTTGTTCTGTGCTGGTGCTTCCACAGGTGTTTCCTGAAAGGCTCTTCCTCATGTGCTGAGAGCTGGACCCTTTCCCATGCTCCGTGCCCCTCTCCCCTCTGTCAGGCAGACAGTATCTGGCAGGAGGGGATGTGCCAGCTGAGCACACGCATCCTGAGAACCCCCAGACCCTGGGGCCATCATTGGATTGTATCCCTGTGGCACCTCAATCCACTCCAGATTGCTGAATCTCCTGCTGAGACTGACCTGGCCATCGCCTTGCCAGTCTCTCCCTGTGCACTGCCAGGCCTGGCTCTGCTGGGTGCTGGGATGGGCCGTGCCTGTGCCAGCTGCACGCTGTGTAACCCATAACTATCCCTGAACTAAACACCCCATCTCTCATCGGCTATGGGGTGGGGAATCACACTCCATGATCTGCCCTAAATTCTTCACAATGGCCACTAGTAATCAAACATTGTTTCCTGGGGCTTTGAGTCTCCTCCCAGGCCAGCAGCTTGCACCATAGGCTGTCCTGACCCAGCTGAAGCTGGAGTGGAGGCACAAAGGCTCCGAGCACTCTGCATGCCCTTGGCACCCACTGAGTGGGGCTGCCCAGGAGTAGCATCTAGCCAGGGACAAGGGTTGTGTAGGGAAGAGAAGAAATGCATGGATTTCTCTCAGGTTTGTAGAGATGAAAGCTGTCTTTGTGAGATGGCACAGCACAAAGCTATAAAGGGCTTTTCTTTGAACAATGACAGCGGGTTAGCTCCAGTCTAATCCCTACACATTACTTCATGCAAAAACTAACACAATCTCTGCAGCAAAAATATCAGTTCTAAACAATGTGAATTCATGGAATGTAACTTACACCTCAAAAAGGGACTTCACAAATCTCAAAAAATCTCACAGGTTGTAACAGCACTTTAGCAAAAGAGGCAGAAGAAAACTGAGCTCCTTTTATAGCAGAACTGTCAATTGAGCTGGAACAAGATACACCCCTGCAGAAGCTGAGCCTGGGAGCACGGCTGTGCCACCAACACCCTGCTGAGATCCTGCCAGACCTCGCTCAGGTAACCACAGGTGAGGAGACACCTCAGGGCTCTTTGAGGACCCTGACATGTTAAATTGTAGATCCTGTTTCCCAGCCAGCTGGGGAAGGTGGGCGGAGCTGCAGGCTCACTCTAAAGGGTGCAGAAATCACCAAAGAAACACCCAGGAGATGGCTACTCACCACATAGGAGTATCGCTCCCTGGACCTCCCTTCCCGGCTCACATTAACCGTTACCACATCTGAAAACGCCTCCTGAGCCTCTCCAGTCTGGCACACGATCCTGTGGATGGATGAGGCAGGTGGCAGCAGTGCCAGGGATGGGCAGGCACAGGCAGGGGACACGCAGGGGACAGGGCCCTCCTCCCCAGCTCCCCCAACTCACATCTCAGAGACGATGTATCTGTCGGGCAGCGGTGCGCAGTGCACGCTGCCCACCCGGACGGCGGCGAGGACGTCGCTCAAGCGGCGGCCCAGGTTCCTCCCACGGATGGTCAGCAGCGTGCCCCCCTCCAGCGGCCCGTGCAGCGGCTCGATCTGCAGCACCAAGGGACACGGCATAAAGTCAGAGGATCACAGAATCCTACAATGGTTTGGGTTGGAAGAGACCTCAAAGATCATCTAGCTCCATCCTCCCTGCCGTGGGCAGGCAGACCTTCCCCTAGACTAGGTTTGGGAAGAACCACCATGAGCTTCTGGCCTTCATCCCTGAGCCAGTTCCTGTGTCCACAGCCCACTTGAGCCCCATGAAGCAGACAGAATCGCTTCTCACACTCCTGTTTCCCTAGCACGCCTGCCACCACTCTCCCCTTGCTGTAGCTTGGCAAAGGAGAATCCACCACACTCTTGTGCTGGGTTTGGCAGTGCGGTTTGGTCAAGGATCACTCCAGCTGCAAATACATCTGGGGCGAAATATCCTTCCTTCCACACCCCTGCTTTTGAATCCATCACCTACACCACTGGTTTCACCTGGCAGCTGCTGTCTGCAGTGCTGTGAGGGGACAGTGTGCTGGCTGCGACATCCCAGCACTGCAAGGGGACAGGGTGTGACACTGTGCCAGCATTAAGAGGGGCACCGCCAGACAGAGTGATTGCACTAACTTCAGCAGGTGAAACAAACCCCTTCCAGCAAAAATGGCTCTTTTCCCTTTGCACAGGCAGTGGCACACAGAGCCAGGGCTATACTCCTGGTGGCACCAGCTGGCCAGGGCTGGTGGGGACCCACTACCAGGCTAGGTGCCCCCTTCACTGGCTGAGGTGCCCCTCTCCGGAGGGCTCTGTGAGGGCTCATCTGCTCGCATGGCTCTGGAGGGTTTGGATTTACCAGCCACTATTTGCTAAGGAAATAGTGACAGAGTCGGTGACACTCTGCAACCTGAGCTGTGGTTTCCTTCCATTATTTTCTGGGGAGTGCTGATAACACTTGATGAGTGCGGGGAAGGACAGGCTCAGGGGGAGCACCTCTCCTCCACGGTGACGAGAGAGAAGCGGCAGCAATGGGGATCCTGCAGCCCCTCTGTGCAGTGTTACAGCACTGGGATCACCATATGCCTCCCTAAGAGCAGAAATCCCATATCCTTGTCAATTCTGATGTTCATATCCTTGCCAGTTCTGATGTCTTGCGTCTCCAGCTTCTCTTTTTGTAGGGGATCCCATTTTAAGGTCTAGTCTATGTATTTTCTTTGCTACTTGTCAGGGATCAATTTGTTGGCTCCTACCATACCTCTAAGGAGAGCCCCAGATCCAAAGGCCTCCAATAAACATTCATTTAACTAGAATTTAAGTAAAATACATTTCAAAATGCATGATGCCCAAAGGTCCCTCTGCCACTCTTAAATCACAGCAGAACTGCAGAACACATATGCCTGGAGACAGGGCTCACAATCACATTTCAGCTATGCTCCATTAAATGCTTTCCTGATAAGGATCCTTCAACCAATCCTACATATACTTCTTGCGTTTAGCAACCCTTGGAACTCTGGGGCATTTGAATTGTGATGTTGTTATGTTTCCCACTAACACAATGAATATTGAATCCTGTCACTAGCAAGATGTCCTTGGCACTAGGTGACTCAACAGCATAAAGTCAGTGAGTAATTCAGTGCTAGTCTTGACCCTGTCCTGTGCCAGGGACAATGCCTGGATCCTCCTCTGTCCCAGCTGGGACAGGGTGGCTGGTCTCACCCCTCAGCACCACCCACCATGCCACGCCACGCCATATTGCCTTTGGGTCTTACCTTCCTAATCTCGGGAGCTGGGCAGACGTTGGAGACCTGGGGGGGCTCCGTGTGCAGCCTGCAGCTGGAGCTGCTCTCGCTCCAGAGGCAGCGGTGCCCCAGGTCCTCCCTCCCCAGGCACTGGGAGCAGTCAGAACTGCCGGTCGCACAGTTGTACACCTCCACTGAACCATCAGAGACAAGAGAAAATGTGAGCTCTGGGCCTGAGGCTTTCACAGCTTTGCTTAGCCTGAGGCAGTCAAACATCCACCCCCGCTCCCACCACCCCCGGTTACATTAATCCCAGTAACATCCGAAATCCAGCAGATGAGCAGAGCACTTGGCTGCCATCCTGCAGATTTCCCAGAAGGCCTGGGTGCTTGTTCTAACTGCAATATAATTTAGTGCTTTCTTTTCCGTTTTATTCTCCTTGAAAAACAAACACACCCAAACTTGAATCTTTTTGTCAATTTATGCTACACATTTCCAACTCTCAGCAGCCACATGGGAAGCTCCTTGGCAAAGCTGGCTCCTTTCTGCCAGCAAAGCAATCACACTGCTTCCACATTGACAAAAATGGAGTGATTTGTACTTTGTACAGTGTTTACAGTTCCCTTCCCTCCCCCTGTGACCATAGGCCCCTTTCATTGACTTCTCCCTTCAGATCTGCTCAGCTCAGCTTCCACATCTTTTTCTTACACCGCCTTCACCTCTCCATTAGTTGGTGCCCTGGGTTATGTTTCCTCTCCAGCCTAAAGACTTCTGCCACTGGAGTGTGGGTATCCGCTGAGATAACAGCCACAAACGCTCAGGAAGTGTGGCTTTCACACCCTTTTCCCCAGAGGAGACTTCGCAGGAGAACATAAAACACAGAAACAGTCACATTTGGCACTTCTGCTCACGGGAACATCTCAAAGCACTTCATGAGCAACTAATGAGTCCCTCAGCGTCAACACTGCTGTGCCATGCTAACAAAACTTCACCAGCACCAACATCCTGCCTGTGCCATGCTAATGTAACATCACCAGCGCCGAGGGGCTCTGCTATTCTCCATAAAAAAAAGCTTAGTCTACCTTGTCTGCAGTCCCCCCAGGGAGTTACACTGGGTGGTTTTCCACCCAACAGATATTGTATTCCTTCAGTGGACTATCAAAAAAATAAAAGCTAATAAATATTGAAATAATAAACACCAATATCAGTGATTTCATTAAAGACTCTATAAAAGATGCCCACATTTATAACTGGCCTGGCAGATCTCTGTCCCTGATGCTAGGCAGCCTCTCTATTGTGACTCACACCAGTGTGAATAATGCAAGGAGCCAGAGCAGCCAAAGGGTCCCATAGGAACTCCAAATATTCTGGTCAATTCAGACGGACGAAACACGGCCTGTGTAAGTGAGCTCCTTCACACAGGAGAAGGGGGAATTCCACCATGCTCTTTCTGCTGTGGTTCCTGCTCCCAGCACCAACCACATAGAGAACTGAGTCTCCTGCATATCCAAAACCCAATCTCTCATCCCAGTCTGCAGGATTACTGCTGTATCTCAAAATTACGGACACTACCTTCTTTCTGCAGGGAAGCCACGTGTCATGCCCGCCCATGTTAGTATTTCCAGTATTTATTTTCACTTTGCAAGACAATCCTCCTTCATACACAGGGATTTACCACAGGGAAACCTTCTTATCCTGGTCAGTGGCTGTTGGTGCTCATATCTCTCCCTGTCACAGCCATTCTCCAAAAGGAAGCCTCCCTTCAGGTTCTCCTTCTCCTCTGCACCTCGAGTAAATCAGCCCCTTCTGCCACACCTGCTGACACTGTTGAGAGGGGAAAGAGCCTGGGAATACTGCCTCCAAGCAGAGCCCATGGCAAGAGGCACTGCCAAACCTCTGGCTACACAGTGAGCCTGGCTTCTTGATCGATCCACTGGGCTCGTCCTGCCTAGGTGCCTCGTATGAGCACACTGAGTCTGACTGCCCACCTTCCTCAGCCTGTTTGTGTAGCAAGGGCTTTTTTGGGAATCCAAACATTCTTCCTAGAGAGCAGGTCAGGGATGGTCTGTGTTTAGAGATTTTATTGTTTCTCAGTACAGAAGGCAAAAAGAAGACTCAATTTTCACAGCATGTGACACCACACTTCTGTGAGAGCTAAGAGAAGAGCCCTGCCCCAACTCCTTCTCCTCTAGGAGGAATTCCTCTCTGGCCCTGGGGGCACCCCACATCCCTGCTGTGACCAAGAGCTGCCTGCACTCATAGATGGGGCTTGACCTTCCCTGGCTGTAACTGGGATGTCAGAGGCGCCAGTCTGGGCTCTGGGCTCACATTCACGGAGTGGGTAAGTATGCTTTTTGCACGTGCCTGAGAGAAGGAGCTGAGCTGTGCCCAGCAGAGCCATGGCCTCTACCCTTTACCCATAAACTCTGCCTGGGTTTGAGAGTCATTCAAGCCGATCAGATGAGAAGAGCATAAACATATTTTCAACTCAGACCTGTCATCATCTCCGGACTGTCAATAAATCTGTCGGGTCTGTCCTTCAGCTGGAGGTTCACTGGGAAGTGATGGCTTTTTTCTGATGTGTGGAGCTGCACACAAAAAACAAACAAAAACTTAGGAAATTTAGTAAAATAGAAGGTCCCATACCCAGACTACATGGATTAACCTTCCTTGTGAGGCTTCTCTGACCATTGCTTCCCCCGACACGAGGGTCTCATATTTAGCAGAAGGAGCAGGATGGCTGTTCTGTTTTAATCATTTTGCTGAGGTCCTAGCGAAGGGCACCAGGACACAGCATGTGCCACAGTGAGAGCAGAGCCCTGGCTTGCTGCTATTTTTAGCAGAAACGGACAGGAAAATGAACAGCCTAGGCTGTCTGCGCATTCTCAGTGCTGGGCTGTAATACAGGTGACATGATGGGAAAGTGCTCCTCTCCAGCTTCCACTTGCAATATTCCCACTGGTGAAGCCCAAACATTTGCTGCATTTTGGAGGTGCAGTCTGCCCTCTGACAACCACACACAGGTCTCCAGTGAGCAGCACAGCATTTTCTGAGGCTAATTCTTCATTCAAAATAAAAGCTACAGAAATAGCAACCCTGAAAGGTGGCCAAATTTTTTGCCTGAACTGAACTCTTCCCATTTAGAAAGGTAAACAAGCAGCTCCTTCCCAAGCCCTAGGGGAGCAGGGGTCAAAGCCACTGCAGATCCCCATGGAGCTGGGAACACAACAGCCGTGATGCATGAGTGCCCTGCCAGCACTGGTGCACACAGAGAGCCTCTTTCTGGAGAGGGTAAACCCAGGAGGGAGGAAAGAGGGCAAGCAGTGTCCCACTGCTGAGTGGGAGGTTGGCAGTGAGACCCTCCCTGCCCTTGGACCTGGCACTCACCATGGGGGAAGCAGGGCTGGCAGCCTCACCCCCGACTCACCAACACATGTACACACTCCACGGCAGAGGAGTTCACCCACCGGGCTTCAAATGTCCTGTCTGTCCCAAAATGGCACTCCAGAGCTGTCTCCTGGGAAAGGGAAGACAAGGCCAGAATGGCTGCAGCAAATGTTTTTTGCATTTCTCCACCTGTCAGCCGATAAGACAGGCATTGTGTTCAACCTTTGTTCTGCTGTTGGTACCTGAACTGTGTCCAGGTCAAACAGGAGATCAGAACCCAACACAAAACGTGCCTGGCCCGGGACACATGCAGATCAGAAGCTGTGCCTGGCTGGGCTCTCGTAACCCTAACAGCAGGGTACTGGGGTTCCTTGTGGCTGGAGGTCTTTGGAGCTCATGCTGCAGTGCAGACCAAGAGCCACCACTGTTCCAAGCCACCTTGTGCAAACTAGCCCAAACCAGCCCATGATTTGGGCTCAAAGTCACCTTCCTCCTCCTCCCAACAACTACACAGAGCAAATCACTAATTCAAATGAGGAGCCAACTGGAAGCATGTTTCAAAGACAGATTTCCTGATAACACAAGGATGACATCCTGCCTCGAGTTACTGCTGTGCCTCCATCCTGCAGAAAAAAATCCTGTCTCCAAGAAGGTTGACGCTCCACCACTACTGAGGTCTAACTACCCTTTGAAAACTGGCAGATCTGATAAAAGACATGAAAGGAAGCAACAGATTCCAAGGCAGGGAGCTGCTGGCTCAGCGAACACACGGGCAGAATCTCACCCAGTGCATTGCCTGCACCCAGGCAGCTCTGACTCTGCAGACTGCCCATACCCCTGGCCTCGTGCCCCTGCCAGGGAGTGCCTACATTGCAGAAAAGCCACATGTCTCCAAAGCTCCCAGATCCAGCAGCACTCGTAAGCTCCTGTGGAGAGGAAAGGAGAAGGAATCCCAGCTGGCATTCCAGGACAGGGAGCAGAAGGTGGCAGAAGGAAGCTAGAATGCCAGAGCCCCTCCAGCTGCCCCAGAGCAGAGGTGCTATGGCTCCTTTCCTGCTGACTCCATTTCCTATGGGTTCCACATGGTATTGCTTCCACGTCAGCCACCTCCACCATCCAAAGAGGAAGAAGGATTTCTGGCCCTATTTTGCTGATTATGGACAGCACATCCTCCTTCCCAGAGGCCAGAGTTGTACAGGAAAAGACCTCCCCATCTTGGTGGGAGGGTCCACTCTGCCCCCGCACCAAGGGCAGGAGGTATGGTGGAAGCGTGCCTCCAGAGCTCCTGGCAGCAGCCCTGGCACCCCAGAACAGCTCCACAAGTACTTCCCAAACTGTTCTCTCCTGCAGAACAAGAAGCTGCCTGGCTGCCCAGTGTGCTGGAATCATCCACAAAGACACAGCAAACCCAGCCCCATGGGCCCTGCTGAACTGATCCAAAATGACTCAGGGCGGCTTTCTACAAATACCAGTGCTTACTCAAGCATGTTCCCAGTACCTAGCCTCCCTGCCCCAAATTCCTCTGGTTCCTTCTGGTGTGCAGTGCATCTCAGAAGGCACCACTCAATGTCCACTCCTGCTTTTCACCCTGTTACAACTTGTATGTCAGAAAATTACAGAGAAAGGACTTTTTCACACCAAACAAGCTCTGCACTGATGACCTGAAGCTAAATTAAACCAGGTTTCTGTGTTGATACTCAACCTCGTGGCTCTGCCAGCACAGTCTCCCTGTGCCCAGCTCGGGGCTGTGTCCTTCATTCCTCAATGTGGGCGCTGAGGCGGGGCTGGCACGTGGCGCTGGGAGAGCACGACACTGGCACGCTCTGCAGCGGAGCAAACACCCACAAGGGAACTGGGAGTTTTATTT
This sequence comes from Cephalopterus ornatus, assembly GCA_013396775.1. Classification (NCBI taxonomy): domain Eukaryota; kingdom Metazoa; phylum Chordata; class Aves; order Passeriformes; family Cotingidae; genus Cephalopterus; species Cephalopterus ornatus. Next base: position 875,387 of record VZRE01009904.1, read on the forward strand.
CTCCCAAACACCTGAACCTTCCCAATCCTTCTAGGAACTCTTTTACCTTAGAGAAAGTCGCATTGGCCAGTGAGATCGTGATGTCCCGAGATACTCCTGTGGGCACTGGCTCCAAAGGGGCAGGTACAATTCGAGGACAGTCAATTTTCTTCTGTTAGGTACAAAACCAAGGAAAAAAGAGGTTAGCTGGGTGCGTGCTGAGCATCCTCAGTGACAAGACAAGAGGACACATCAGTGCCCTTGGTAAGACTCATTTCACTGGGAACTAGGTACTGCCAGGTGCACAGCAACTGCATACCCACGCCTCAGCTGCTGCTCCAGCAGTGACAGGGCTGGAGTGACACTGAAGGGAGCTACTGCCACCTCCAATGGCAGATCCGCCAGCGTGACCCTCTCCCGCCTGCTGGAAGCCACGTCCCATGCACTGCATCGCGCACTCCTGCCAGCCCCCACAGAGAGCCTGTGTTCCAGGGTCTCCATCCTGCACGGCGGCACCACAGGGCATAGGGGTCTCGTGTGTGTGTGGAAGGAGGGTACAATGAGCCACGGGGGATCCAGTGAGAGGCATGTACTAGTAGGGCAGCTGCATTGAAAGGCTTAAATGAAGCTGAAAAATTATTTTAAGAGGACATCTGTCCCCCTACTTTTGTTCTCATTTTAAATTGATGCCTCAGACACTGGAGCTGACTCAGAATTCCAGCCCGTATGACAAGCCTGTCCTATTCTCTCATGAGATGTAAATCACACTGCAAAGCTACAGCAAAAATGAAGCCAGTTTCTCTGTGGCCCCAGGGTACATCCAGAGTAATGCCTGTGACAGTGGAGCCATTGGTGTAAAAGACAACAAAATACTTGGCCCATTATGCAGAATTATTTGCAGCAGGCAGGATTTCCTCTTGCTTGCATTAAAGGTTACCTTACTGCAGCTCCACTGATGCCAGTGCTGCTGCTGCTCCAAGGAGAGGCCAAGCCTGCCCTCCCAGCACCACAATGCCTGTCCAGACACATTCCCGGGGCCAGACACATCCCTGGGACCAGACATGCACTGAGTGGGAGGTTTCTTCCCCGCCCTCCCCAGACCTACCTAGGGGTCAGGGAACTACCTGGAAGTGCCTGTTTGTCTGTGGAGAACATGCTTTACTTGCCACCTAAACAAGGAGATTAAATAACAGAGATGCATGTGATAAGGGAAGCAAAATACCAAAACAAAGCACAGGGGAGAGATTTCAGTCCCAAGCTTCTTCCAGGGGAATCAGAAGAGTTAAAATAAAACCAGCAGGGCTACAAGAAAATTCATGCAAAACCTCCTATGGCCTGGTGTGTCCTTGCATGTCACTGGAGCTGGCATAGCTTCCCAGAGAAATACACTTTAGAGGACTGATTAACTTGTCATCTTGCAGCTCCTTCTCCTGCTGTTCACCAGCAACCATAAATAAAGCTTCCAGCTGACTATATCCTTCGTGTCTGGATCAGGGCAAAGTGGCTGAATGTTTAAGATGCTGTGGATGGAACTGGTCTGACGCTGCTTTCCCAGCAGAGCTGCGCTCAGGTGCAGTCTCGCCAGCAATCGTTTGTTTACTGAAAGCTCTAACTACACAGAGAGGCACCGTGTTTCCTGGGCTACAGAGTAGCTCATCCTGCAGCTGCTCACTGAGATCAGCAGAGAGAAAACAGAAACATGACCAACCAGGTGAGCATCCAGCCCAACTGTACCTCTGGAGTAGGAGATCTGAGACGATAAAGTCAGTCCTTTGCTGATCTAGGACTAACCCAGGGCAGTTGCCAGCCAGCCCCACAGCCCTGATGTCACCTGATGCCACTGCTGGAACCGACACTCCCAAGCCCCTGCCCCAAGCAGCAGTGCCAGTGCCTGGCAGCACATGCAGCATGAGAACCCACAGGCCCCATAGCCTGGCACACACCAGACCTGCAGCACAGCTCCCTGTGCCCTAGCACAGAGCAGACACCCCACAGGAGTAACTGTCAGGATGGTTTTCAAGCACCCAGCACCCATCCAGACAGCCAGAGAAAACATCAGACACTGGAACCTGGGAGGTGGACAAAGCAGAATGTGCTTCCCCAAAACAGCTGGGTATGCACAGGGAGGCACAGCTGATCCTGACACACAACCCTGCACTTCTGGGAGCTGCCACCCAGCACAGACTTCTCCGTTCCCATTTCCCAAAGATTTACACTAGACATGATTTTGTGGAGCTGCAATGTGGTGGCTCCAGCTCCATCGCCATCCCCATCACCCGCGCTCACAGTCACCCACCTCCCCTATCACTGGAAGGGAGTGGATGCCAGGGCTGGCCCAGCGGTCAGCCCAGGGCTGAAGGTGGGACATCTGACACGGGGCCAAACTCCTCCCAGTGACAAGCATGGGGAACACTGGAAGAGCTGAGCCAAGAGCAGAGCACCAGTGCTAAAGAGATATTCAATTTACAGTTTAAAAGCTTGGCTTGGATCTACAGCAGATTGATTGCTAAAAAGCCAATTTTATTTAAATTAACTTCAATTTAAATTTCAGAAGCAGTCTCGGTTATTAAAGCTACAGTTTGGAAAGGGGAGATTTTCTCCTCTAGACAAGCACCACCAATTTCTCCAGCATGTTACTAACATACAGCAACCACACGCCAGAGCCTAGGGAATGGTGGAGTATGGCTGCGTTTCTTATACTGAAACCCAGGTGGTCCAGGATGTGGAGAAGCAGCAGCATTGCTCCAGATATGAGAGGTGATGGAGAGCCAAGGGACAGAGCCCACTGAGGGCACCAGGACAGCCGAATGCTTTAGCCACACTGCCAGCCTCCCACGCACACCTAAGCACAGCACAGCATGGTGCAGTGCAGCTGCAGCTTTACCTGCCTGAACACATCCCTCTCCTGGACACCAGCTGAGAAGGGTGCCCCAAGTGCAGCTGGGCACAAGCCATGGCCATCAAGTGGCAGCCGCTGCTGGACGAGGCTCAGAGCCTGAGCAGCAGTTTAATGGGCCTCACCTTCATTTGCAGCATGTTGTCACACTGCGAGTGGTTGGAGACGCAGGTGTAGGTGGAGGGGCACCAATGACACTTCCACCTGGCCGAGAGGCAGCTGGTGCACCTGGAATGGCAAAGGCATGGTGAGAAAAGCAGAGTTTAAGGTCCTCAGAGGAGGCACACCTAGGCCCTGCAACCTGTCATCACACAGTTCAGTCTACAATGGTGCCCAGAAAAACCCATGGCAGGTAATGAATTTCGATCTCCTCTCCCTGGGAGCCAGCAGGGGATGTGGGCAGAGCCCATCACCCCCAGACATCGTCTCCCTGCTCCAGGCCACAGCAGGCCAGAAGCCACTCTCTCCTGCTGAGCGTAAAATGCTTTTTTGCCAAAAACAGTCTTTCCCTCCATCCGTCTCTCCAGGGAGCCAGGCAAGTCAGGCCTGATGAAGGCTCTCCCTGCTGTTTGCACAGGCATGGGAGTAACAGCAGGTAGGACACAGGGTCCCTGCAGTCTGGCCTTGCTGTTATACTCCTGAGAGGTGGATGAATTTTGGTGGGTGGCACCAGAGTCCCCCTCCAGCCCATCCTGTTGATGGGGGTATGTGGCTACTCCCACCCAGGGCTGGAAGGGGCAAGAGAGAATATCTCTCCCTTCCCCAATGCCCCACAGATGCTCCCAAGGATTGCTGGGGAGGCTGGTTCTGCTGCTGAAGGGTTAACAGAACAAGCTTTATATAAAAGTATTATTCATGTTTAGAAGAAACCCAACACGTCCAGATGGCTTCAGACGGCATGGGGACCCTCCTCTGTAAATCCTTGGTATTGCATCCCCCACGATCCTGTCAAATCCTACCCAGGTCCCCAGCCACCCACTGGCAGGGGCTGTGCTCTCCCATTAACCCCACCCAGGGAGACCCTCATCCCACTGTGTGCTGGCACCCTCCCATCTCCAAACCACCCCATCTGCCTCCATCACCCCAGTGCCACCCGTGCCCCGCCACCACCTGCCTGTGGGGCCCACGCTGCCTGCACACTGGGGTCACTTACGCTCTCTTTGGGTAAATGTTTCCAGTCCTTTTGCAATCATAGATGGTGAAATTGGCCTGGATAATGTTTTTGCTGTTGACCCGGAGAGCAGTTTCAACGACTACGTGGTCTGAGGGAATCAAGCAAAAGAATATTGGGTTGCAAGAGCCCCTCGCTCACACTTATGACAAGACAGTAGACAAGACAGACCTTTGGGAAAACAAGGGCTAAATCTGATTTGTTTTCCCTAGGGCTTCCTCCGAGCTGCATTTCACAGCTCGGACCAGCCATTCTTTGTCCTCTGACTTTCAGCTCTTCCCTCCTAAATCAGTGCTTTATACCACCCTCACAGAAAAGAACATTGTGACTTTCAGCATAAAATTGCAGCATGTTGTGCAAGTGTTAATTAGCAGAGTTAATAATTGTCTTCACGTACAGTTGGTGCTAAATTATATTTTAAAAAAATGTGGTAATTTAAACATGTTAGTTATCATGTTTTAAAACCCTGCTCACTTTCCCCATGACAACAAACACCCAGAGGAGAGTGGAAATCTCTTTTTTGGCTGCTCAAGATGCCACACTAACCTCCCCTCCCCCCAAAATTGCTTAATTTTTTTTTCTTTACTATTTTGCCATATAAGCACCAGGGAGAATAGACAATGCCTCTTTCAGAATATGGACAATAAATCAGCGCATTGGATTCCAGAAATTCATTTGGACATTGCTGTAACCAACAATACAGAGCAGTTAATGATCTCCCATTCTTTGGATAGCTGGGGAGAAAAACAACGCAGCTTTACAAATGGGCCTAGGAAAAGTGGGATTTTCAAAAGGACTATCTAATTCTCTCTCTACTGAAGTCAGCCATCTTCAATAGTGCATTCACTCCAGGCTCGAAGGATGAAAATTTAACAAGCACTCAAGTCTGGAATGAAGCACTGAACTTCTCTGAAGGCGCTCTGAGAGGGGCCGACTCCATTGCTAAGTGGCTAGTCTCAGATCTGCCAGCTCAGCCCCCAGCTTGGCCTACTTCAACTTCATCCACAGGCGCTCGCCCCTCCACTGGCAGCTCCACGGGACCTTGAGACGGGCATCCCATCTGGTACCATCAGAAACCAGGGGACACAGCCTCCATCTGGCTTTTGATTTCAAAAAGGGGACTAAGAGTTCCTGAGCTCTTTTAGGCACCCACTTGTTCTTTTTCCAGAGCTCCTCCTGAAAGGCAGCACGTGTTGCAGAGAGCAATTAAATAAAGCAATTGAAAATATCAATATAAGGAGCAACATTATTTTCCCAAGGCTAAAACATTTTTGGCTTACTACTTACTAAATCTAAAGCAAAAACTCAAATCAGATAAAAGTAAGTCCATTAACTGACATTTAAATTCTGATGTTTAAAACAAAAATTGATAGATTTGAAATACTTTGTGTAAAGATGGTAGAACTCCTACGCTTCAGAGTCATACACCCTGTAAAAGAGAAACAGCTTTGGGCTTTTCTTCCCTGTATGTATTATCTGCACATACAAATGGAAAAAGATATAAAGTCTATTAAAAATTATGTCCACAAAAGTGGTTAGAAGGAACCCAGCTTGCTTGCCTCTACATACCTTGGTCATCAGGAAATGCTGGATATTTCTCACGTGGAAGCAAACTGCAATAAATAAATTGGTTTACATAATCTCCAGCAACTCTGGCTACCGTGTGGATGTCGCTTCCATAGTCACATGAAATATTTGTTCCATTCAGGTTTGGGATAGTTCCATTTATTTGTATTATCAGGGCCTATATTAGACAAAAAAAACAGTTAGTATGTCAGAAAATTACACTTAGAATTTTTCAACATTTTAGAAGCTTTACAGAGGTAGATGACTCCAAAACAAACCCACAGACAAGATCTGTCTTTAAAAAAAAATATTTTGATGAAAACATTAAAAATATAATTAAAATAGTCAAAAATAGCAACAATACAAAACCAGAAAATGAGTTGACTCAGCCATCTGCAGCTGATCATCTGTGTTTGAAATTCTGCTACCCTCGTGTGTTCAGTGCAGCAGCTCTAGGTCCTGTTTGCTACAGACATCCAGCCAGCTCCAGGGTGCAGGAGGTTACCCCCAGCCCTCTGAGAGCCTTGGCCTGACACAGCAGCTCAGCAGAGCATCCCCCAGACCCACATGTGAGCCTTGTGGAGCCATGCTCTCCGCTGGAAGAGCATGGAGAGTTACTCGCCCTGAGAGCAGGTAACGGCTCTACAGACGCTGCAGGTGATTGATTTATTATTGGCATCAAACGCACCGGGTTCTCTTTGTCAATATTGATCTCAGGCTCCAGGATGGTCATGGAGGGGCACTGCTGCACTCCTCCACTCGCACTCGCCCAGAAGTTGGCCCCTGTGGAGTTGGTGCACTCATGCTGCAAAGAACACCTGCAACAAACAGGGGAAGAGCTCATGGTTGATGAGTTTCAAAATAGGTGATAAAAACATTGAGTTCCTTGTGAGGGAAGATCCTGAGAAAATCCTGTATCTGCATCTTTCTCCTCCACCCATGCAGCTAAGCCTCAATGTTTGCTGCTATATTTAAAGTGTCTGGTTGCCACGATAAGAGCACGTACTCCCACAGCACCAGTGGAGCACCAGGATTGAGGGAGGCAGGAGAAGGCCAGGCTTAACCCAAACTGAGGAAGAGAATGTGACATTCTGTCCAACATCTTCAGCTTGCAAACATGGAATCTAATTTTGAGTATCCCTTTCTGAGTGTGATTGTCTTCTACTCACAGATGAGAACTGCAAGGGCAAAAGCTGGTCTTTCACAGGGTGTGGGCTCTCCCAGTCCCACAGTTGGATGCTGGCAAGAGATGCTCTGCACTGGCAGCTGCCTGCAGTGTGACAATGCAGCTACAGTGAAGTCCTGGCTCTGAAGAGCATCCCAACCCTTTGGGCCAGATGCAATTGTTTTTAACAGCATGCATTTCATAAGGAATGGACAAAGATTTATGGCAGTGTGACTGCGAGGAAATACAAAAGACACCAGAAATTCTTGCCCAGGCTTGAGGGCCAAAGGGCATGCTGAAGTGCACCAGGACACGGCTGGTCCTACCTGGTCTCCATCGTACACCACCCGCAGTAGGCGTCAGCGGCGGCCAGGCACTCCGTGCACGTTGAGTACTGGCTGCAGGCAGCCACCTTCACCCGCGTCATCTGCACAACAACAGCACGACTGCTTCCAAATGTTTTACAGCAGCACAGGAACACCCGCCCAACTGGGACACGCCAGTATGGCCACGCGCAGCTGGGCACGATACACCAGCGCCTTGGGCTGCGACACCCCTCAGCCTGGTTGCACAGTCCCTGAGCAGCAGCGGGAGCAGACCCTGGCACCACTTGGAGGCGGGTGCTGTACCACGGCCACCCGGTGCAGGGACCAGCCCAGGTAGCCACCTGCTGCCCAGTGGGGACCTCCAGAGCCTGTCCCAGGACAGGAAGGACACCCAAGGGTTCAGGTGCCCCACAGTGTGCGCAACCGGATGGGCTGGGCTGAGCCAAGTTGTGCTGAGCGGATCTGATCTGGGCTGAGGTGGGCTGACCCTTTCCAGCCAGTCTTTGGGCAGGAGCCATGTGATGGCCAGGCTAAGGAGAGTGACACTGCACCTTTCAGAGGTGTCAGATGGAGGTGGCTTCACAGCTTGTTCCTCCCTGTGAAAAGCTCTCATCCAGACCTGCAGAAAGCTCCTTTCCAGGCAGAGCCCAGTGCTCTCTGGCTATTTACACAACAATCAGAAAGCAGCACCACTCTAGAAACCTTGATTTGTAAAGAAATCAAAGTACCTCTGGGGACTCACTTGGCAGGAGCAGTTGCAGAGAAAGCATATGTTGGTTTCTGCTTTCTCCTCCTTTGATCTCTGAACATTTGGGAAGGAAACCTGAGTGGTTTGGTACAGCAGAGACAGAAAATATGAGGTGCCAAGAGCTCTGAGGTCACACTAGGCAAGCACACCACAGACCCTTGAGCTTCTTGGCCAGACCTCTACTTCACCCACAGCACCTTGCTGCTCCCTGGCCCTGTGGGGCTTAGCAACCCCAACCCAACCCTGTCAAGTCCTGTGGAGCTTCCCAGGATGCTAATTCCACCCAAAAAAATTAACTCCTCTGATTTATTGGAAAAGCAGCAGTCAGAGGAGGCACCACAAGCACCACACTGGGTGTTTGATCAGCCTGAGCAGGGAGCACAGCCTAGCTGGGGGCTGAGATAGTCGAAGGCGTCCTGGGAGGGGTCTGTGAAATGATAATGACCACTCTGCACAGAATTAGGGCTCCGAAAATACAAATACAACATGTAACATTTGTGGCTGTGCATCTGTTTTGACAGATTAAAATGTAATTCAGGACAAACCACTAGCGCCTAGAGCACTCAGCCCTCATCTTCCTCCTCTGTTCACTTGACGGAGACGAGATTGTCTGTCTGTACCTGCTGCAGCTTCTCCAGGTCTCTGCAGAGCACTCCTGCCAAGGGCTGAGCAGAAACCACCCCAGGGACCACTTCTGACAGACAGACTTTTTGTCTGCAGGATCTCCTGAAAACCTACCTAAAGACCATGCACTCTCATCTTGGGGTTTCTGTACAGGAACAACATCTGCTTATTTCTGCACTCCCGTAAGTGCAATTGCTTTCATTATCTCTCACTCTCCTGTCTACCTGGCCACCACAAACACCTGACAAGCCAGGCTGCATGGTCTGACCACCCCACGCAGGAGAATGGACAGGCACAGGTACCTCCCCAGAAACTCCTTTGACATTCCAGCCAAAGCTCTGAACTTCTTGTCTCTGCCCATTAATGTTAAAGCAAATCTTACTGTCCCTTCCTGCTTCCAGCTCCGTGCTAAATCAAATGTGTGAAGTGCTCAAAGGACTGTTTTGTTGAGGACTGAAGATCTTACCTGGTAGGAGGTCATCAGGTAGAGATAGGTGGGATCAGAAGGGTCAAACTGCATGATGGGGTGGACAGGCTCTCCGTAAGCCACTGAAATGGATCTCCTGCTAATAACCTTCATGGTAGTGTCCAGGTTAATCTGTAGTGAGAAGAAGCCACTAAGAAGACACTCACTGAGACCATTTTTCAAACACTGGGGAGAAGATTATTTCTCCTTGGTACAAAAAAGGACCAAAGTGGTATCCAGTGGTGCCCCACACTGTCAAGCACTGTAAATCTCTGCACATTTTGCAAGCTGCACACACAGAGCTTTCCTGGAAAGCCAGCTCTGTGCCACCGGGCAGGCACACCACGGCCCAGAAAGCCCCAGCCCTGCTCAGTGATGTAGGAACATCACCGCCCGGAGACCCCCTGTTTGAGTGGCTGTCTGGAAAGCTCCTCGACTGAGGTTCTATCCCTGCATGCCTGCATCCAGCAGCCACAGCAGCATTCCTCAGCTGTGTCCAGCAGCCACAGAAGTGTTTCTTGAGTCACCCTAATGCAAGCGGCACCAGCCTTCAGCCCTCATCACATACATATGCACATTTCCATACAGAGAACAGTGAGTTTTGAAAGCCTAATGAAAAACAGTGAAAATCAGCAACAGGGCTGTACAGCATGGCATCCCCTGCTCCCTGCACATTTGAAAAATAAGTGCTGTCACACCCAGCCAAAAGAAGCTTCTATCCCTGCTGACTCCAGAAGACCACAGCAGCTGCCATGAGAGTACTGAGCCCTACCTTGCCTCCTGAATCACCAGCTGAAGTGCCGGCAGTGATGGAGAAGGCTGCACAGCATCAGCCTGCCTTTCAGATCCCTGAATGTCTTGGCGGCATTTGACTTGAAAACTCAGTAAATTAAATGTGGCACTGCTGAGAGAAAATAACAATGGGGCTACACAATTTCTCATGACAGTCACTTTTCAGCTTAAAACAGAAGGGGAATGAGGAAAATTCCTGCCTCCTTACTAGCAAGGGAAGGCAATAATCGTAAGGATCAAGTGTGTCTCTCCCCTCTAAAGTCTGGATTAATTAATTAACATAGGTTAATTAATTTGTACACTAGAGCAGCACAGACGTGCCCCAGTAAGACAGCACAGGCTCAAAGCAGGGGCTTCTCTCTGCTAAGAACCATATGCAAACACTGCAAACTATGCAGAAAAAGCAGGGAACTGCCATTGTGCCCATTTTAAAAGCTGGCTAGTCAGAAGCTAAATGATTTCCCTGGGATGACCCAAGATGCCCATGAACCAAGCCCTGACACCCTCCACTGCAACCATCCTCTCTACCTTCCTGCTGAGATGTGCTCCATACATGGCTGTTTCCAGATCCCTGCCCCTGTGTCCCTCTGCCTCCTGGGCACATTCACCCTTCACCCTCTCTATGCAGGCACTTTCCCTGGATCCCGGGGGGCTGCAGACCTGGCAGGAGAGCCCCCACAGCAGCATGGAGGAGTAGTGACCACCAGTCCTCCTGGTGCACCAGGCTGGGGCAGATTGGAGGACGTGAGCTGCCCTGGTGCTGGTGGGAGCAGAATGGGTGAAGTCCTGTGTAACCCCACCACGCACTGTGTCTGTCTGTAGCCTTCCAGACCTGAACATGTGAGGACTCAGCAGGACAGACACCTCTTGCCCATCGTTCCCCTCTAAGGCACTGTGCCCTGGCGCGTCTCGCCCCGGCCACGCTGCCCAAGCGCTGCTGTCCCTCTCATGACTGCTGGACGTGCACTGGCCCTCACCAAATGCCTGTCTGCAGCCACAGAATCTGATTAATTTCCCATACGTGCCCCTGTCAGCCCTAATCGCTGCTGGCAGGAGCTGGGGGAACACTATTTCTGCCCCTTTGCTGTCTTTTCTCAGGCAGCAAATCTGAATGATAACTCACACAAAGTATCTTGTGTCCCGTGCCAAAGAGCAAGTAGCCCTGAAGGTAAAAGGGCTTCTGGTTATGCAGCTGTGTTGCAGAATTAGATTACAGCCATCTGAGCAAATTATCCCAGCAAAGGGTAGCCAGGAGCCTCTCCCTAATGGAGGCACCGCAGATAAGGCTGCTCTCTCCGCGATGATAATGGAGCAGAGCTGTTAATGCCGTGTGAACAGGCTGCACTGCGTGTGGCATGCGCCCTCCAGCCCACTGCACCCAGCTTGGTGCCAGCTCCCTCCCACCTGTCCAAATTACCTGCCCCTTTGGGCAAAAATCAAAGCAGAGAGTTCCTTTGTGATCATTCCCACACTTCTGCCAGGAGCATTTGGATGCAAGGAGAGAGACTGGATCAGTTTTCTTCTCTCCAAGCATTTTGATCCAATATTCCACATTATGCACCACTCACTTCAGGCTGAGACAAAACAGGTATCAGCTGTCTCTGATCCAGGGCTTTTCTCCTACTCTACGGACTTTTGATGATGGTAGTACACCAAACTGCTATGCCTGCCTAGAATCAAAACTTTCTTTGGCAAACTCCAAGCGCTAAAGTTACTGAGAGTTTGGCCTCATACCCTGGCTCCGGAGCTGTGGCGCTGCATCGCCCTGCCATCACCTCCAGCACGTTACTTAGAACATACTCCACCATGGGTTCACACCTGCTTTGGACTCAGCTGTAAGGAAGCATCTCTTGGTGATTCCCCTGTCTACATGGGGTCTTCAAAAGCCAGCAGCTTGGAAGGAGAATTTATTAGAAGAGCTGTTAATAATTAAATGCTGCACAACAACACTCCCAGCACAGGGTTCATCAAGAACATCCTGCTCGCATGGCAGCCCTGAGCAGTAATTAACAGCCACCAGTCAGCAGGCAGTGTGTATCACTGTCCAGGTTGCAGCAGTACCCAATAACTTCTTCATTGCCAGATGGAAGCAGGTGCTCAGACCAAGTCGACAACAGATACCATCCTCTGGGCAGAGGAAAGGTGCTGGAAGGGGAGGCCCCGACACCCGCCCTGTCCCCCAGCCCTGCTGCCCCATGCTGGTGCTTCCAGGCCCTACTTGCCTTCAGGAGTCCTCCGCTGGCGGTGCCCAGGAACACCACAGTGTAGTTGTTGACGCTGGCCACTGCCACTGCGGTCAGGCCACTGTAAGTGAAGATGGGGGTGGCTGTGACGGGGTTCACGATGGCCAGTGGGTGCTGGAGGTGCGCTGCTCCACAGTCCAGCTGCTCCGGCTGCAGCTGTGGAGAGACACAACTATCACTGGGCTGCACAAACGTCAGTGGGTTCCCCCACCATCCCCCCTGAGGCACAGCAAGGTCAGACTGCTGAGAGCCCCGCTCTGCCCTGCTAAAGTCCCTCACTGCTGAGTCATAGAAAAGCAAATGGCCCTGGCAGATGACCTGCCTGCAAGGGCTGGCACATGGGGCATGAGGCCAGTGTCAGTACTCCCATGTCGATTCACTGTCAAGTGCCAAGGGGCAAAGGCAGAGAACAGTGGTTAAGGACTTGCCAGTGAATCGTGTCTGTGAAAAGGCATTTGGCTTGTTTGGCCCAAAGCAAGACAACAGACTTGACTCTTCTATGCTAAATTAATTAGTGAAATTGCTGCATGGCAGTAGCATTTGCAATCAGGACTGAATGCCTTATATTCCTCCTACCTTGCTGAGACACACTCAAGATTTATGACCCCTCTCACCTCAAATCCTCTGAGATTCTCATGTAATTTCTGCTCAGACAACTTGGATGGATTCAACAGCTGAACATCGCAACAGTCTCACTGCCAACAATTCACCTGCAGCAGGTGCAGTTGGAGCTGTTCAAATGACAGGCACGTTTCAAGGGCCATTATCACATCACCTACGGTGTCATCCCAGGTTTAGCCCAAGAAAGGCCGTGACCGCACTGTAACCCTCCCTGCGGCAGGCAGCGGTGGCAGGGCTGGCATTCAGGCAGTGGCAAGTATCTGCAGACCACCTGTGCCCAGCCCAGGCCCCAACCGTAGGAAGTACTGGTACAAAACTCCAGCAAGACACAGCAACCTACACCCCAAGGACAAAGCATGTTTATGCCTTTCTGAACCCAGCTGTAACACTGATAGCCTGGCCACAGAAACTGTCAGGAGTGTGAATTTAAGCAGAAGAGATGCACATATTTGAGGCTGTATTTGTCAGGGAACCAGAGCACATGCCTCCACCAGGTGACCACCAGCCTGTCCAGAATAGTCCCTCCCCCTGGGCTGCACCCCAGCCTTGATGCTAATTCCTTTGCTATCATTACTCTTTCATCGATGGAATCAGGCTAAACCTTCAGCTCTCTCCAGATGGTTCAGAAGATTAAGCAAATCTTTAGGTTTTGCAGCAAGAGCATGAGACCAGGCAAGACCTCCCCTCCTCTTCCTGGACCCTGCTTTGGGGTGCACCTCCTGCCTCACGCCCATCTGCCCCCCAGCCACCACCATGTATCTTGGGTTGGTGCAACACATTCCTAAGCAGAAGTGGGAAAGAAACATGCTAAAACCCAAAATGTACACAAAGCAATGGTGCTGTGCCTGCAGGAGCAAGGGATGGTGTCCCCACACTGGCAGAAGAGAAGAAGCCTCCACCAGAACCCCACAGGGCTGGTGACCTCTCTGCCATGGCCACAGCCCACCCAGGGGTCAGTTGGCGTGGGACCACAGGCCATGGCACTGCCCACTTCTCCTCTTTGTATAGGAGAGGACATCAGCAAACCCCTTGGTGTTGTAGCAGCCAGTCAGCAAACAGCACAGGCTACCTGAGCACCCGGAGCCGTAACACCCCACAGCATCCTCTGCACAACAGCATGTACCTCTGACTACAGGGATCATGCTGCTGCAGCCACATCCAGGGCTCACGTCCATGCTGCTGCACCAGCACAGCCATGCTGCTGCACCAGCACAGCCATGCTGCAGTCAGTGACAGGCTGTGTCCTCTTCAAAAAACCACCCTGACCTCGGTCCCCTGCACCCCAGCAAACACTGGACCCTGTGGCCACCACTGGCTGCATCAAACATGGAGTAACAAAGACTGAAGTGAAAAACTTCTGCTCAGACGACTGCCAAGCAGGAGTAAGGGACGGTTGCACTTCAGCTGCACTCCATTCATAGGGGACCAAGACAAAAGGAAAAAGTTTATGGATGCAACGCTAAATGCATTTTGCAGTTTTATCACAACTCATTCTATTAAAAAATAAAATCACAGCCCAAATTCTGAAGTGTGGATATTTGCCCCGTCACTGGGTGACACTTTTTTTATATCATACGGCAAGCCATTCATGGCAAGAGAACACGGCAAGCCATTCATGTTTGTGATTTAATGGTTCCTTCCCTTCACAGCCAGATCTTTAGAAATGCACTTGGGTTTATTTATCTGTCTTGGGGATCATTAACTCTTGCACCTCTTCATTGGTCTTTACCAATGTTCACCACCTGAAGCTCACAAAGGTCCTTCCTACTGACAAACTGAGGCAGAGAAGCACCTCTGGCCAGCTGGGACCCCAAGGGATACTCAGCACCTCCTCTCCACAGAGAAGCACAGGAGCCAGGACCGGCATTGCTGCCTGTCAGTCTGCTGGACACAGCCCTTTCTTCTCACAGGTGGCCAAAATCACAGGAAGTCCCTTATCTGCAGCGCCTGCCTGCTTATAAATCACGCATTTCAGAGCTCAGATCAGCGCAAAGTGTTTTCCACAGTAAACAGGATGCAACTACTCTAACCCAGGCCAAGCTTTATTTTGGCTGCACACATCCTTCCTCTAAAACACCTTTCTTCAAATGACATCAGTTCTTCCAACGGATGGATGGCCAGGAGACATATGGTATTTCCCTCTGCTGTGTCCCAGGGAGGGATGACATGCTGTGCTGCTGCTGCCTGTACCCCACAGCACCAAGGGGACAGCTTAACTCCCTCATGTTACAGTAAACAGGATACGGCCAAGTCACATCCTTCTGCAGGCACGAGGCAGTCACCACAGCTGGGGAACTGCACTGGATGTTTGGGATAGAATGCCTTCTCCATGTAGAATGGGGTTAAATCTTGCTCTATTTTAAATCAAGCTGCCCTTCCCTGTCATAGGGAAAGCACAAACATTAAGTTTTCTTCCAAAACCAATCTCTTCCTATAATCTGCATTTTAAAACACCTCGTGGGCATTTACTTACTGCCTCTATTTTTCTGTGACATGCTCTGGGTACTCAGTATCTCACAGAAATATGGACTTAGTCTATATCTGAAACCTTCTGCACCCAAAACGTTTGACTCTGCCACTCTGACACTGATGAAGAGCCTCCTCAGGCACAAGTCAGGGACAGCCACAGCCAACTGTGGCTGAGCAGCACCACTGTCACCCCACACACTGTGACAAGGGAGGGGTTCACCCTGTTGTGCGCCTACATGCTGTGACAAGGAAGGGGGACACACTGCTGTGCCCCCACGCACTGTGAGGAGGGAGGGGTACACGCTGCTGTCACCCTGCACACTGAGATATGTGGTATTTCTGCAAAATTTCACAAGTGATGCAAACTAATTCAAACCAAGGGGCCACAGCTAAGAGGATGGTTAGTCAGATTAACCCATGAGTGCAATTGCAGAAACAAAGTGGGACAGAGATAAAAGATCATCACATCAGACTTCAAGAGTTTAGTTTTCTTCATGGTGCAAGTTCATTTCTTTATCCCAGGCCTAAAAGAAGCAGAAAAAGTGATTTCCCAGAATTTCCATTACAGCACCCCAGCCCCGGGCATGCAGGATGTCCCTTCGGGAAGGAAGTCGGCTGGAAACAGAAGGAGGAAGAGGAGTGGTGAGGCAGCACTCAGGAAAACCATGAAATGCGCTGATTTCTGCATCCTGTGTTTGTGACCTTAAAAATAGTTCTCAAGCAAAGCTGGAGCTAATTTGTGACTCAGAAGCTGCAGTGCAAGGAAAGCCCTGAGCTCCTGCCCTCCACGAGGCCGTGCTGGCTGTGCTGCAGCGGCTCTGGAGCTCTGCAGTGAGGGGAAGGGGAGCCCGGCCTCTTTCAGATGTCGTATCAGAGGGGATTAAAGTGTTGGCTTCCAGCATGCCTGGAGTCCTGGGAAAATGACACAGTCGGCATCCGATAATCCGCTCCAAACTTGTTGATTTGTGGGACTTACCCATCATCTTCACAGGCTCAAAATTTGGCAGCTGCTCCCACACAACTGACATTTTCAGGCCATTAAAGGCTGTGATAAAAGGGCTCTAGTTTTATCTCTTGCCTTCCTTAACATAAACCATTAGGCTTTTATTAACATTTAGGTATGACTCAGGGAAATCTCTGACTGCAGAGAGAATATTCAGAAGAATTCGGATACTGTTTGAAGAGAATAGCAGGACATGGACTCGCCCAGAACAGTAGGGAGAGGCTAAAAACCAGTGGGGAAATATTGCACAGGAGAACAGACAAAGCCAGAGATGCCAAGCCAGCACAGCTGCATTACGCAAACAGCGAGTACAAGCCCTGCTGTGTGTCGGACAGAGCCCAGACCAACTGCGTACCCCCAGCAAAGCCCACTCCCCCCAGATCCTTCCCGTCCCCCAGCAGTTTGTACACACAATCACGCGTTTATCTGCTGGAGTGTCGCAGCCAGACCTGTCAAAAACAAGCTTCTTGGGATGCCTGGAGCTGAATTTCATCCTCTGAAGAGGACTCCACTGTTGAGGAACTTGAGATGTAAGCAGTCTCCAACTGCAGTGCTGCTGCAAGGGCAGGCATCAGCACAGAGCTCCTCAGACTTCCCATCATATTTTTTAGGCAACAGGAGGCAAATCAGGGTGCACTTGTGGCACACTAGAGTGCACACTAGAGGCACTTAGGCTGAGAACCTCCAACAAAGTGAATCTGGACAAATTTTTCTCAAGAATTACCAACACTAAGCAATGAGGACCCCCACAGCACACTGGATGGTCTTAAAAACAAAAATAAAAGGCTTAATATGAGACTTGCACCCTGGTTTCAGTTTGCTTAGACCACAAGTTCCTCAAGCAGGGAAGCAGTGGGTTTGTTGTGTTTTACTCATTTGCACAGTGCCAGCATTGGCTCAGGGTGTTCTGCAAGCCACCAGTGTGACACCAGTAACGGGCTGTCCCAACACCCCTCCATGTGCTCCCAGCAGTCACCCAGACCATGTCCTTGCAGGGAGCCACTGCTCTTATAAAACTCATTCTTCCCTCTCTCTACTCTTGACTAAAACCTTTTCTTTCCTGACAGCTCCCAAATTTCACTCTCAGCAGCCTCACATGGGACTGATGGCTGGAGGAAGGAAGGGCACAGCAAGCACAGGACCAATGGAAGGCAGGACAGAGCTGAGTTGGGCCAAACCACTGCAACTCGGCGGCAGCAGCCACACTCACCTCTGCTGCAGCCACAGACCTCAAACCACCAGAGGTGAGAGGCTTTCGATGCCGCAAGAGGCTCTCAGCACCCCAGATTATCTCAGTAGGGGAAACCCAAGCTCCGGCTGCTGCTCCTGGAACAGCAGCCCTGAGCAGACAGCACGTAGAGCTGCTGCCTGACAGAACTCACCTCAGAGAGAGGCCACAGAGACTGGGACAGGATCGAGGGACCTATGGGCTGCAGGCACAGCCAGTCAGTCTGCTATGGTGAAGCTGAAGCCTGGCAACAGCTTGAACAACCATGGGTCTCTGCAGCCATCCATCCACCTGCTGCCATGTCACATCAGGTGTGGGACAGAAGGACAGGAGGATCTATGGCAGAAGCCTTCCTTGGGGTACTAGGGAGTATGTACGGGCTCCAAGAAGCCCCCAGAGGCTCCAGCCTCAGCTCCAGCAGCGGCACTGAAGCTGGATACCTGCAGCTGACAGTGTGATTCCCCTCTTGGTCTCTTCTGCTCCCTCTTCCAGCTACAACTGGCCCAGCTTGTGGCCACCATCACCCAAACCCATGATGCTGACCCCAACTGGAAAAGAAAGCTGAGGGCAAAGAGGACAGGAGACTGGCCGGACCTGCTCTGCACAGCCCCCCTAAAAACACCTTCCCCCAACCCCGGTAGCCCCAGCATGGGTCCCCTTTCCTTGCTCCACACAAGTCGTGGGTCTAGCACCTCCCAATGTTTCCCCCAGGAGGGCACTGAAGCAGCACGTGCAACGGCACGGGGAACTGCTTAAAGCAGAGAAACATGAAAAACATAGCAGTCTTTTAACTAAAATTGCACATCCTTCATGCCGCCAGGAAGACTGGTCAAGCTTATTATGTTAGCCTTCATCCTGCATTAAATACAATACTTCAGATTATACAATCAAATCCCTCAGGAATAGGCAGGCAGAAGGATTAACAAACAACAGGCTCCAAAGGGGTTGTCACAGTCAGAACAGCACGCGTTTGAGCAGCAAGAGCTTGCATGTCCTTTAAATTCACCCTCATTGGAAACTCTGCTCCTCTTCCCACTCCCCAGAAACAAGGGGACTGAGCAGATCAGCCAAGCACACCTCATCTCAAGGACACCCATTCCTGCTCAGGGGCCCAACAAACGCCTCCCCCTTAGAAACTGCTCAGAGTAAGACACTTGGTTTATTCAGGCTGTACTTTCTTAGCTGCCCTTTCCCAGGGAGAGCCCCCGCCTCCACCACTCAAGCTGTGTTTCTCATTTACGTTGAGCTTTGGCTTCAGTAACCAACCTCAGACTATTCAAACTCCTTCCCACAGGGAGGAGTCCCTGGTGAACTGTAAGTATGGCTCCTCGATCTTTGGGCGTTATTATTTTATTATTGCTTGTACTAACACTTAGCACTTCACATGCTCAAAGTGCTCTGAAGGCGTATCTGTGTGAGTCTGGGCTGAAAAAAGCATCCATTAAAGTAACAATTTACCTAACACAACTGGTCTTTTGCATGCGTCAGTTCAAATCTGTTTCATTTAGCAATGGTTTATAGTAAATGTTTTCGTGTATTTTCCTCATTAGTTTGCTGAATCAATTAAGCCCTGAGATAATGAGCAGAACTCTACTCTTCTTTTACGCATCCTCACTAAAACCTGTCTCTGAGAAGCAGTGCCGTGCTGCAGTGCCATCCCCCTGGGCACTGCCTGTGCATTGCTTGCTCCACAGCCTCAGCACCAGAGTCCAAAAAAACAAAACATCACCGCTTGCTCTCCAGCACCCAGCCCACTGGGGAAGCTTGACATGGAAAGGTTAATAAACCCCTTTTTACTCATTACCTGAGCACTCCAAATGCAGAAGCGACCAAACCATACAGACCTTTCTTCCACTCTAAACCCTGCCCTCATTCTGGGGACAGAGGAAATTCAAGTAAAGAGGTTAATCAGATGGTTATGGAAGTGCAAAGGATGAAGGTGTGAGTCAGGCTCTGCTGGCCTGTGGCCAGCCCTCATACTCAGAGACCGTCTCCTCTTGCAGGCGGCACAAAGCAAAAGGTGTTCTCCAGGCATCTGAAAGCACTGTGCCTATTGGCATCTCTACAGCTTCATCTCTGGAGGTCCTCCCTCCCCACCCCTTCCTCTCCCAGTTAGGAAATTAGGATCATAATATTTTTATAATTCTATTTCAAAAATTGTTACAAATCAATGGTCCTACTGGATTCAGCAACAGAGCATTGCTCTGATTTAGTTAAAGTATGGAAGGCTTTCCTTTTCAGTACTGTTTTGTATTTTGTGCTCAAGATTTGTAGAAACCGCTGTTTTCACAGCTTTTTGAAAGGACCCACTGAGCTTGCTGTGATAGCAAGTCTCAGCAGGAAATAACACTACAGTTAGGAGATCCCAGGGACGTAACATTGCAACCCCAGCTCTTCCCAAAGCTTGACACCTTTCTCCAGCAGCATATGTGGCCAAGTCACCGTTCTACAGTCAGACAGACCCACCACCAAGGATGCTTGCACACTGCCCAGAGCAGTGTCCTGGTTGGGAATCCCAGGAGGGACGCCCACCCATCTCAGCTAGCTCTTCGCCCCTTGGCTTGTCCCAGGGACATGCAGAAATCAAACCAAACCAACAAGTGCGGCAAAGACATCACCTATGTGCTCTCAGGTGCTCTTCAGATGTGGATGTCTGTCCCTGGAGCAGATATTTACCCCTAATTTCCTTCCCATGTAATGACCTGCCATACTAGTTGCCAAAAGCCCAACCTGAGCCCATGCCTGCAGATCCAAACACGCGCTTGCAGCTTCACTGGGGCCTGGGACTTCCACTTGGGATTTGTATTCTGGACTTTACCATCTCACCAGAGCTCCCTGGTTCCCATGGTGGCACCCTCGGGAGCATGGCAGCAAACCCAGGACTGCGACTCTGGCCGCGTTACCTTCAGAGTAAGGGCACAGCAGAACGAGCTCCCTACCATGGAAAATAGCTTGAATAGCCAAGTTAACACCTATCCTGTTGTCCACTGGATAAAAAGCCCAAGCTGAAGAGCCTCTTGCTGCACCCTGCAAGGCTGTGGTTGTCCACAGATCCAATAAACTGGAGAGGAAGGCACAGGGGCTGGTAACAGCAGATCAGGTCTGCTCAGACCATGGACCACCACTGGCATCTCTGTCGCTGCAGGGTGCCACAGACCCCACACGCCCCTCCCCAGAGCAGTCTCAGTCACAAACCCCATGAACCTGCACAAGGAGCCAGCACACACGCCCCACGCTGGACAAGCCCTGCTGACACTCAGCAGGTATTGAGGCAAGATAATCATGAGCTTTGCTGTCGCCCTGCTTGCCAGCACACCACATCTGATAAGGGCTTATCCCAACTCTGTTCGACCCGTGCCTTCCCGGGCACGAGCTGTCCCACGCCCCCACGGCCTCGCTCTGCCGGAGCAGTGGCTGCCAGCAGAGCTGCTCTCCAGATGTTAGAAATTAGTACTGCTCCTTCTGCTCAAAAACATCAACAAATTCTACCGGCCTCTCCAAGTGGGAGATGCCATACACACAGTCTGTCACCTCCTCCACCTGATGCAAGGTGTTAAAGCCCAACTTGAAAATAAAGACTTACAATCTTTTCTTTACCAACCCAAGAGGATTCAAAAGAAAAAACAACAGCAACAAAAAAGAGAGAAACAAACAAAAAGAAATAGCAAACTGGATCCCTCCTGCAGATGTGGGGGTTGGTCCCCTGCTACGCTGTGCCCCTGGGGATGTGTGCTGGGGACAGTCACACAGCAGCACTCAGGACCTCAATTCAAACCCTGACGAAGCCACTCCTCTTATCAGAGGCATTGATCAGATGGACCTGAGCACTCACCTCCCCACCATGAAAGTGGGTAGCAAGGCTGCCCTGGCACAGGGACTGCAATGCGCCCAGGGCTCACCATGCCAAAGGGACCTCGAGTGCACGGGGCTG
Organism: Cephalopterus ornatus; assembly: GCA_013396775.1. Taxonomy (NCBI): domain Eukaryota; kingdom Metazoa; phylum Chordata; class Aves; order Passeriformes; family Cotingidae; genus Cephalopterus; species Cephalopterus ornatus. The sequence continues at coordinate 896,615 of VZRE01009904.1, forward strand.
CAGCACCACTGCAGGCACAGCCCTGTGGCTCCTCCACCTGGGCCATGGCAATGCCTCTGGGCAACATCCACCCGCCCCTGCCCATGGAGCCGCTTCTTCCTCAAATCAAGAATGCCAAGCATCATCCATCCTGTCCCCAGTACAGAGGAGCAGTCACACGCCCCATCCATCCTGTCCCTGGTGCAGCTGAGTGGTCTCACGCCTGTATGCAGCCCCTACAGCTGGGAGCCACCGGCTGCCATGGGCCACCCCGGTGCATGCCGAGCACAAGCCTGGCTGGGAGGCACAGCTGCGCTGCTGTAGGTAGCATGCAGTGGCGCTCAGGTGGTTATAATTGATTGTTTCCAACCACCACCGGTTCCAGCTTGCCCAGTGTTTGCATTAAGTTACCACAGCCAGGGGCTCAGACCTATTATGTTTCCAACAACTTGCTGGGAGAGGTCATCAGAGCAGAGTGTCACAACGGTACAGCTGAACAGACGCCTCTTGGGTTTACAAGGCATAGCGAGGTGTTTTTACAACATCCCCAGGTGCCCCTACACATCTCATGGTGCCTTATTCACCTCTCCAGGTGCCCCCAGCCCCATCAATCTTCTCACTTGATCACTGTAAATTAGACAGAAAAATGAGAAAAGAGATGGCAAATCCCTTCATTTCCACCCACTGAGGTCCCGCAGATGAGCCTGCACCCACTGGACCTTCCAGGAAGTGGATTTGCATTCTCATGTGGGAGTCAAACATTTGCTCTGGAAAACACCTGGGGCTACACAAGCAGAAGTGGTTGCAAATCTCTGAATGAAGGGATACAGTCAAAGTCTTCATGTAATTGTACGAGAAGCTCTCCAGAGTGCATTAGTGTCCTCCCCTGATGATGCACTTTCCAAATCCAACAATGGCTTTAGCCAAAATGACCCTTCTCCTGTTTTCCACCTAAACCATTACTTGGGTACAGGGGATTTGATGAGCTCAATAGACCAAATCTAGTCTGCATATCTAGCTACCAGGAATGACAAGGTCTGTGCAGCTGGTTGTTGGCACACCTCTCCAGAAACCAATGGGGTGACTACGACCCCTCCTCTGACAAGGGACTGGCACATGCCTCTCACACCCAGCCAGCACCAGCCAGCAGCACTGGCCCAGGGCTTCCAGAGTAGGCAGGCACTGTGCCACAGCCAGGAGCTGCTTTCTGTTCCCTAAAGCAGCACAACTTCTGGTTTCCAGGCACAGAAACTTTTGCTACTTCAACCGAATTTCCCTTTGCAACTTGGGACCTGTTTGAGCTTGAGATGCAAAGCAGTGACGAGCCCTGGGGCCCCGTGTAAAGCATTCCCACCACCCACCTTCAGCTTGGGAGCACCGACCCACTCCCCGTGAGACTCCCCTGCTAAGCACAAAGTGCCAGGACCATGCCAGCCCTGGCAGTGGGAGAGCCCCCAGGCACTGACAGCCTGTGGAGCTGCACCTGCCTTCCCAGGAAGGACACGGTTCACACGGCTGCAGCTCTCTGCTCCCCACTGCCTGTGCGCACCTTGACTGCAGCAGCAGGTCACATTTCCACATAAATTCTCAAGGAAAACTACCCAACAGCTGACCACAGCCCACCAGTATCAGGTGAGAGACAGAGCAGGTAAGCAGTGCTCAGCGCTGGATCCAAAGCCAGGCAAAGCTCAGGCTGTGGCTTAAACCTCTCACCTGGGGCATCCCGGGCCTCACCGGTCCCTCTGCTGGCAGCCCAGCCCCTCACCCCCAGCCCCTGTGGGGAGGCTGGAGTGACACAGATCTTCCACTACCTGGAAAGCAACATCCCAAAGCAAAACTGATGATAGTGACAAGGAGCACGGTGCAGCTCTGCAGTACTGGGGCAGGGGCACCGTGGGGAGGTGCCAGCAACAGCAAACACAGCCTGTGCTGCAAAACACAGAAACTAGGCCTGCTACAAGAACTCCTGCCTCATTTTTAACGAAGAAATTAAGTGTAAATTCCCAGTTTCCTTTCTGTGGCTAATCCTCTGGATTTATTTGAGTAGATGTAAGGTTAGAGCACAGTTAGTTTCATGTTTGGAATTTCTAAATTAGTATAAACCAGCACTTCAAAGTAACTCAGCTCCTATAAAACCCAGTCCCACGGAGATGCCACAGTATATTTGGACAGTAAGTAGATGCTTTGTCATATTCCCACGTGTATATGAGGTTTTTTTCTTTGGGAACATTTTCTGACTGGTTTCAAACCACATTTCCATGCCCAGGCACACATATATACGGAGACTGTTTATATAGTCTACCCAAGGAGTTCGTTTTATTTAACAACCCGTTACAGCACAGCTCACTGATGGGTATCTCATCATTACACCCCCAAACGCTGTGTTCAGTGACCATGCAGGATCTGACACAAAGCCACAAGAGCCAGAAACTTGAGAATTAATGCTGAAACGCATCATTATCCCATGCCGCTGTGCCTTTGGTTTTCAGCAAAGGAAATAAACAGCAAAGGAAATAAACTGGATTTTCAGCCTTTTTTGAGTTGGAGACCCCAGAACATTTCCCATGAGAGATGCGGATCCCTGGCCAGCAAACCTAACCCTAATGAATACAAGTCTGCTTTCCCAAGGTACCTCTCCGGGAGTTTTTAGGAGAGCATGGGGCTCATGCAGAAACCACAGAAGACATTGAGTCCAGCACAGCCCCAAGTGTGCGATGGGTTTCCAGTTCAGCTTTTCCTCAAGTGAGCTTCCTCATCTAATAGCGCACTTTATCTTGTGCTCAACCCAGACACCCCCCTCAGCCACTACTTGGACGCAGAGTGGGAAGGTCTGTAGAGATGCCTGGAAATCCAGTCATTGCCCTTCTGCCGCAGCTATGGCCGAGAGAGTGCGGCTGGGGCTGCCACAGCCATCCTCCCCTCCCTGCCCAAAAAGGCAGCTGCTGGCTGGAGCAGCACGAAGGTGCTCAGCTATGTCCCCTGCCAAAACACCCATGGAGAGACAGAGCAGTGGTGAGGGCTGTCAGAGTTCTGCTCCCCTGGGACATGGCAGTGATGCAGCGTGGCCAAAGGAACAGCCAGGCAGACCTTTGGTTTTGGTGGCTCCAAGGGGGACAGTGCTGGGACACCCCACACGGCCACTTCCTGGGTCAGCGGGAAGCTGGGGATGGGCTCTTGCCTACTTTACTTTCACAACAGCTCCACCATCCCACAGCTGCGCCGCACTCCAGCCATGCAGCCAGCATGACCTTCAAACCCACTGGGCCTTGATCCTGCTGGGGCAGAATAGCTCAAATATGAAGTAAACTCACAGTGTCCTCGAAATTTGATAAGCTCTGTCAGCATGTTGCTGCAAACACTGTTACAGGCAGTCTGCTCCAGAGAGCTCATACTCCTCTTCCCTTATGGGGACTTGAGTCCAAATTCCACACAGGCTTTGAGTGGGCAACACATCACAGCGATTCCATGCAAGTATTCCATTTTAGCTGCATGTGTTACAAAGACCAGCATTTGACACAAAATTCATTATAAAAAGCTATTTCTGTTGAGGGGAAGCAATCCTAGAGCTCACCCACTCACTCGTGGTGCAAGAACCCAACCAACTTAAATCCTTCCCTCACACATCTTCCTTCCCCTGAGCTGCGCTGTGAAATCATCTCCTCCGTATGTGATTTTTCAGCAATGCTCATTGAGAAGAACCAACGCCCCTCACTCCTGACCCAGGCCATCCTCCTCTGCACATTTTCTCTGCATCTCACAAAGCCGTTAAGCTTAATTGCAAGTTAGCACTTCTATCAAAGCAAGGGGACCATTCCCAGGCCGAGCTGGTGGCTCCCCTTGCGCAACCTGGGGAACACAGGTTGACCAGCCAGCTGGCAGAGATGTGCTGTCCCCAGGTCCACCTGCCCCATCCGCCCTCCACAGCCCCCTGTGTGGCCAGTGCCACATGGTCACAGTGGGAGCCAAACAAGTGATTGGCACCACATAAATGTGCACAGAGACAAAGCCCCTCGTTCAGTGCCAGCCTCCCTCAGACCTCTCAGCACAGTGCTGAAGGATAAGGAGACAGGCCCTGCATCAGCTGGCACTGAGCAGCAGTGCTGTGGGGATGGACAGGGACGGCTGGCATATTAACTGCCCACTCCCCAAAACCCTCACTGGCAGGCGAGCACCGGAGCTCCGTGGCTGAGTCACAGCAAGTGCTGCAGCAGAGAAGCATTCAATTAGACCGGAGAGCACACAAGGGGGCAATGATTTTCCTTTCACACCGCATTACGCCTAACAGCCCGTGCTCCGGATTTGTAACAACCAACTACTTCAGCTGAGCACGCGCTTGGAATGAATCAGGCCAACATTACAGCGTTTTTTCTTCCAAAAGGAGCTTAAAACCCAACTGCTTGGTTCTCAGAAAGAACTAATGAACCACACTTGCTAGCACTGGAGCACTTACCAGTGATGCACAGGCAGAAGGAAAACTGGAAACACACTAACAGGAGGAGAAGTGGAGCTCACAATGGGAAGGCAGATAGACCCTGATTTGCTCCACTAGACCAGCTGCTGCTTTAATACATTTTCCTGCTGCGTTTCCAGGGCTGGGACACAAAACATATTAGAGTCTTCACTGTCTTGAAGGTGGAAATTGATGTTAGGTTTTCGCAGCACAAAGACACAAAATATTACAACTCTTCTCTTGATGCTGCCACTCTGGGACTTGAAAACAAAATCAGCTTATTAACTTGTTGGCAATTCTAATGATTAAGTAAAAGGCTCTCCTTCTGACTGGTAGGACGGCTTCCCAGCAGGCTCAGTCAGCGGTTTTAGAGGAATATGCTCCAAATAAATGGGAAGTGTAGAAATACTAGGCATGAACGAATATTAATGTTATGCTTCATTTATATCCTGCTGTACTTGACATCAAAGGATCTCAAAGCAGCTTTACAAATGCAGTATGACGCTACATGAGTTGGGTTTCTGAATAACAGTAAGAAATACAGGAGTATGTAAGAAACTGAGGTACCTCAGGTTAAACAACTGGTTCAAGGCCAGCAGCAGTGTCAGCTGGGACTAGAACCCAATCTCCCCATCCACTGTATATCACCACCAGTCATACTGCTCTCTCCACTGGAACAAATTTTCTTGCAGTCTGATCTCGCCACAGTGGCAAACACGGAAGGTTTCCAGTGACTCCCAATGGCTGGCAGCGCTCAGTGATTCTAGCTCACATCCCTGACCGTTGTATCCCCTGTCACACACCCCTTCAAGAACACAGTGTCCTTCTTAGACAGCTTTTGTGGCATCACAGACTCCTGGTCTCCTTCCCTGCCTTCCCAGGGAGCGCTCAGAGAGGAGGGTGCTACCAGGAGCACGCCTTACAGTGGAACAGCATGACAGGCCAAGACAAAGACGGAGTGAAATCTCATCTGTGCCAAGTCTCCCTGGAGTCACTCGGGAATTAGCTGTCTAAATACCTTACTGCATACAGCACTTGATACTTTCAACATCAACAGACTGGTATTAATCATGATTATCTTCTTTACTGAAGAGAAGTTAGAAAAACCAGTATCTCCCCAGCAGTCCTGGAGCCCTGGGGGAGTTCGAGGGTGATGGGTACTTCTCCCAGAGTTTCAGTTATCACCAGGTTCACTCTCCAGGCACCTCCAGCGGCCCCAGCCCTGATGCTATCGCTTGACTCGCCTGGTAGAAACAGTTCAATCCTGCCAGGGGATTCAATTCTGACGGGCTGATCTGCAGGGATGCTGAGCATCAGCCACAGCCAACAAGAGCTGAGGGTACCTTTGAATCCTGCAAATAGGATTCCTGACTCCCAGTGACTCCTCTGAGAGCCATGACCATGCCCAAGGTGTCAGGACTGAGAGTGTGGAATTAGCTCAAACTACCAGATTTCCTGGCTGTCAGGCAGCTTTTACTTTGCCATCAGGGAAAAATTGTTAAACTCTGCTAGAGTAGGTCTATGAACCAGTGCATTAAGACTACATATTTTACCACACAGCGTGGAGATGCCACACTAAACACTCCGGTTACCATGGGAAACCTTTCTCTCTTTGCCACTGGCATTGCACAGGGAAGCCCGAGCCCGAATGCTCTACCTCGGCTTTGAAATTAAACAGATGTTTTCACGATCTTTGATGGAGCTGAGTTGTGCACACTTCCCAGAGGAAGTAAAAAATGCAGCATTAAAGCAGACCTTTCTTCTCTCTTTTTTCTCAAGTATCACATGTTTTTAGTGAAAAGGGAAACAGACATCTCTGTCTGGCGCTAACATTTACGGCCACTCGGTAACAAACTGTGACAGTGGCCAATTTCTGTCCCGAACGCAGGGAGCCAAGGCACCCAGCGTACGGTGTCTGGCAGGGCTGCCCGCCGCGGGACAGGACGTGGGGCCGGTGATGCCCACTGACCCCCATCGCGCAGGGCACCCATGGGGAGCGGGGCACCGGGGACGGGGCGTGGGAAGGACGCTGTCCCTGGGCAGGTGGGGGGATGGTCTCCGGGGAATGCTGGGCGAGGAGAGCCGAGCGGAGAGAGGAGCGGGGAGAGCGGGCTGTAGGGCTCAGCCGCCCGCCCGGAACGGCCTCCGGCCACGGGACGCGCTCCCGCCCGGAGGAGGCGGCAGCAGCGGCGGCGGGACGGGGCCACTGTCCCGCCACCGGCCACCGGCTCCCCGCGCCCCCCCGCCCCGGCGGTACCCGCCGCCC
>VZRE01009904.1:904850-919763 GCA_013396775.1 Cephalopterus ornatus
CCCGCTCCCGCCCTCCCGCCGGTACTCACCGGGTCCCGGTGCGGGCCCGTCACGTGCATGCGGCGAAGTTACCGATGTCCCCCGCACCGCTGACCGGGTGGCACCGGGAGGCTCCGGACAGGGCGGCTCCCCGCCGCAGGAGGGGCTCCTCCGAGCTGTCCCCGTCCTCTCCGCTGCCGCCTTCGCGTTTTCGAGCAGGACGGGCCGGGGGAGGGAAGGGTTGGGAGAATAAGCACTTTTCCTAGCTGCGGAACAGCACGGCGAGGCGGAACAGACAGCCTTCCTTAGCCCTCTCACAGCCCACTGCCCCCCACCCACAGCCCCTGCTTTCTCCGGGCACCGGGCGGGGAGCGAGGCGCGGCCCCACCCCCGGAGCGGCTCTGCCCGCACCACTCGTCAAAAGTGGAGCTCAGAACGGCCTGCGCGTCTCCTCTGCCCTCCAACGGGCGCCGCTTTAACTGTGGAGACAAGGAAGATAGAGAGAAAGAAGCAATGTTTTCCGAAATTAGACCCACTGCGATGCTGTGGGAAACGGCCCCTGAACCACCGCCCGATCCCGTGGGATCGCTCCACATCCGCGGGAGGAGATGCCGCTTCACACTTCCCGCTTTCTTCCCCGTCTGCAGGGGTGTGAACTGACCCCTCGTCGTGACAGAACGCGTCTGAGACCTGGGTGAGGCTGTACGGAGAGACAGGGTCCGTCCCGGGATGGTGGCTGATCGGGCCTCGCGCCCCCCCTACCACGGGATCGCAACACAAGGCAGAGCCGTGGGCTCAGAGGTCACCCAGGAGGGACCGGGCTCCCTGGGCAGCCCACCGAGTTCCCCATGCAGGAGGGGACATAGGTGTGCCGCAGTGCACGGCACGCTCGGCACGGTGTGGACGCTTCAAGCCGAAGCAATGGTAGAGCCCACGGCCAAGAGGAGTGGCTGTGAGATGTAGGCACAGTATCGTTGTCTCCAGACTGAGTTTCCACTAAGAGCAGAGCAACCCAGCACTGGAGGAAAGTCAGGGGGAAGCTCGTAGACTCCGTCTCCCCGTGCAGCTGCAGCAGTTACACCAGCGTAATGGTGAGGGTTGAGCGTGGAGGCACTTCACCACAAACAAATAGCCAGCAGCATTTCACTAAAATGTGGGAAATGGAGGCTGCTGTTTGGTTACCAGTGCCTGGAAATGCTGTACAGGCGAGCCCCGAGAGCTGTCCTCCCTCTCCCCAAGCTGTGCCTTACTGCCCTGTCGTGGATCTTTCGTTACACAAAACATGCTAGTGAGGCTGATGGGCATTCCGCACGACTTCTGTTCTGGAGAGAAAAATCCTGTGTTGTTGTCTAATCTCATTTCTACACCTGCCAATTTCCCTCTCCCTTTCCTGTTCTCCTCGCCCTCTTCAGAGCGCTAATTAATACACAGCTGCCTTGGCCATGCCATGTCCACTGAAAATCTGCATTGAATTAAATGCTATGCTTTCGTGCTGTCTAACTCATTGTCTCTGCTAATCATATCCTTAATTAATAGAGTTATTAGCTGGTTTTGAATATGGGACTCCCAGTTGTTAGTAGCTTTTTTTTTTCTTAAACTACAAGTTAGCAATTTCTAAATGTGATCATGTCTTTAATTGCATAGAAATAAACCCCCATGATCCCAAACCCTTAATCTGCCTATTTTAAGATTTCTTATGGCTGCTTACCCTGATAGCAGAGCATCTTCCATGTGAAATCAGCCTTTTAAGGCATATCATATTAGTTTCCAGATTACAGTGAATTAAAAAAAAAATAGGCCAAAGAATATTGAAAAATGCGTGTCTTACCCAAAGATATCCACTACTGGCTCCGTCAGAAAAAATCCCCCAGATCTCTGACTCCCATTGCCTATGCTGAGAATTTATCTACACTGATACAATTAAAGACAAAATATTTGTGGTATTGAAGGATTATTTGACAAAGATTTTATTGTTGTTGTTAGGAAACAATTCTCTGGTAAGATGCTTTGAGGGGAATATTTTCCAGAAATGTTTTCCCACCCCTATTATCTGAGCTGTTAGAAGCTCCATTGAGTATTTCAGGGTAATGCTCCTAATGGAGTAGTAGAGATTTTTAAATCTCTCATACACAGATCTCACCATTATTTTTTGTTCAGGAAGGAAAAAAGGTCAAAATTAAACCACAAACATCTTGTCACAGAGCATCACCCCCTGCCAAAATCCCTTCCCATTTGACTCCTGTGCAGGTTGAAGGATACCGGGTTCTCAGACAGCTCTGGTGGGGAGAGGGGCTGCGTACACAGGAACTCAAAACCACTTTAATTATTAATAAATATATTTACACAAGAACAGTTTCCCTTTAGGGGAAACATGAGTTCTCATGCAATTACTCAGGTTATATTGACTCAACACTGTCAAAAACTAAGATTTCATTGCTTTAATACAGGAGTATAAACATCTATTTATTTAGCAGGTACCTGCAAGGTACCCATAGAGCCCATGGATTTGGAAAGGAAGTCCACTCTTGCAACCGGAGATGGCCAGGTTTTTCTTGGCAGCTCTTGGCCAGCACCAGCAGCTCACGGTGGGGCAGAGGACAGGTGCTGCTCAGCAGTCAAGCACGTGGGACCCATTACTGCCTCTAGGCCTGGCAGCAGGAACCCCCGGGGACCTGGGAGAAGAGCAACGCACTTCGTGTCTTTGCATGTGACACTGAGTGCATTGAGAAGGCCTGACCAGGCGGCACGTGCTGGCGCATGGAGCAGCTGCCCCTCCTCTGCCCACAGGGCCTTGCAGAGAAAAGGCCCAGGGGGTCCAGTCACTGCAGAGGGGCCACGGGGCACCATGGCAGAGGAACAACCACCCCAGAGCTGCTGCCGAAGAGCCCTGGCTGTGCAGCTGGTCAGAAGGTGTGTCTGTTCTTACCCAGGCAGCCAGTCCCCTTTTTTTCCCATCTCCTTCACATTTGCCTCTCTGTGTGCAATTTGGGTAGTTTCTATATGATTGCAGGTTGTCAGGAGACCACAAGGTGCCTCTCAGAAACCCATACTGATGGAAAATGGCAATTGAATAGCTGTACTGCATCAGAGCAGTCCGGCCACTACCTTCTCCCCATCCTGACAGAGGCTGTAAGTGGTTATCTGAGAGAAGAAGGGTAACAGGAGAGAGTGGAGTGGTCCCACTTGGTCTCCACTGTCCCAGCCCAGAGATGGTCAGGACAGGGCTGTCCCTGGAGCATCGTTTCTGAACAGAGAAGAGCCGTTCACCAGGGAAACAGAAGGGGAGATGAGGAGGAGCTGAGAAGCACTTGGACATAGAGAAATCATTGCCTAAACAAGAGCTGTTCCCTGATCACCACACTCATCAGATTCTCTCCAGCCTTGCCTGTCACCCTGCCCTGATCCAGCCAGTTGTTAAGGTCTAGTGTCATCAGGCTGGACACATCAGCAAGTGCTTGCTTGGGGACTTCAGGGCACTCAGAAATAACAGAGGGCTTGGAAATAGACTGATTAGCAAACTTCAGTGTGTTTTTGGATGAGCATGGACGAGTCCCTCTTTTGTTGTTACTAATCTGTATTGCAGGCACTGCTCATAGAGAAGGAGGCCAGATTATTGTTACTGCTATTACTAAATGATTTAGCACCCTGGGAGTCCGCTAGCTGCTTAGCAGAAAGACTAAGGCAAGGTTGCTTCCCCAATGTCCTTTAATCTAAACACATGCTCCAGTGTGGTCCCAGGCTCTGCTGCAAATGGCTGTAACAGGAACCACAGGGGCACAGCACACTCCTCTGCCACTCTGCTCCCAGCCTCCAGCCCTGTTTGAGCAAGGGTGAGAGCGATTTATGGGGACCTGAGGCACTTTCCTAAGTAAAATCACCCTTTTATTCCTCAAGCCTCTTTGTTGTCAAATATGAGCCTTTCCCAGTGTAATATAGAGCCTTGCTCTCCTCAGAGTGTGTAATGCAGTCATAACCTTGTCTGTAGCATGCAGCCAGCTGACGTGTTCACCATGAGGGATTTGCCTCCAGAGGGGAGCTGTGCAAACTGCGGTTGTGAGCACAAAAAGGTTTCCTTCTAGGTTAATGACAGATAGTGCTGGCGAAAGTTCACATGCACAATAACAGCAGGACATTCTGGACTGGTAGGTTTATCAAAAAGCATTAAAGAAATGTGTCTTTGGTAGCCTGTGCTAGGTTTAACCTGGGCCCTGCTGGTAGAGAGGAGCTCTTTCACCACCTGGACCCACACTGGATGCAAAAGCAGCAGGTTCCCCAGTTTCCCCCAGATCTCCTTGGTGACCTGTTGCTTTTGTTTTCCTTAGAGGCTTAAGAAGGGCTCAGCACTGAATTGCCCCAGCTTTACACTGGTCAGGGCTGGAGACGTGGCTGGTGAGCTTTAATGCAGCTCCAGCTCTGATCTGTGGGAAGCTCAGCCTGTGCTGGTGTGGTGGCCAGGTGAAGCACAGTCCCTTCCACCCTGGGTGCCCTGATGGTCTCTCATCCATACCTGTCTCTTGTCAGCGTGGGCATCACAGGCAGGTACAGGTGCACGTGTGCATGGCAGAATAGGGCCCTTCTTTGGCTGGGTCCAGCCAGCACCAGCATTAGGGGGTTTCTGTGAGCAGCAGTGGTTTTTGCACCGTTTTGCCTGGGCTGGCTGAGCGGGGGCTCATCAAGTCCCCCAGGACTGCAGGGCAATGCCCACAGCATTACGGCACAAGGGGGAACAGCCACGTCCTGCCCATGCCAGGCACTGCGTGTCCTGACCGCCTGCCAGCTGTGTAGGACGCGGGACTTGGCTCCTAGCAAAGGAAGCAAATGCAACATAAAGCAGAGCATCCGCTCATGGGATTCCCAGCAGGGGCCATGCTGATTGCTCAACACAAAGCTTGGTTGCCTTGGAAGGGAGCCTGGTTCTTACCCTGGAGTTCACACATGAAGGCCCCAGCTGACCCACACAGCAAAACCCTGCAACAACAACCAGCAAGGCTGATCCTACTAACTTTGTTCAAACAGCCTCCACCAAAGCCTGGAGGAGGTTTTTCCTTATGAAGTCAGGCAGGATCATGCTGCACACTCTGCAATATGCTAACTTCTCTGTGAGCAGTTGCTAAATACGTGCTTAAGTAGACAGGCCACCACTACTTGTTAACCAAAACAAATGGGAAAGGGGGAAAGCTTACAGCACAACAATTGCTTTCAATTAGAGGATATATCTATTGCCAAAATATGTCAGCAGCATTCGACAGACTACATTTTTAAATGTGTACTACTGAAGCACTAAAATGCAGCCTAAACTAAACAGAGGTTTAATCCCTTCCCTTCCTTCCCACAGCATAATCACCAGGCTGTAAATATATTATTACAGCCCACACTACCCTTGTTAATTGCAACCAATTTGACTTACCTCAGTGGCTTCAATGTTACTCTCTCCCATGTTCACTGATATTACTGAGTCTTCAGTGCTGATGCTCATTTTGTGCTTTGAAGTGAAAAGGTTAAATGTGGTTAATTGTAAATCTATTGTTTGTTTTGTATGTCTTAATACAATCCTGAACATTTTGATTAACACTTCATGTTGCTTTAAAAGATATACCACGTTGCACTGAGCTCCGAATCATTTGGTTTGACCGTCTCTGAGCACCTTGCTGAACAGAGCAAACCTCATACCAGCTCCGGATGTGCCCTTACCTTGGAGGACCCGTTGCCAGCAAAACTCTGTACACCTCAGGTGGCACCTTCTGGTTCCATCTTATATCCCCAGCTCCCTCTGACAGGCTCCTCCCTATTCCTAGCTGGGCACGTGCAGCTGCCTCCTGCCCTGAACCAGCTCCACAGGCACTGCTGGACCCAGAGCTTGTGCAAGTTCATGGGCTTCTGCCAAGGTCAGTCCCAGCTTCAAGTCACTTATCCTTGCTGTGATCTTTGGCTAGGCATCCAGCACTTGCCCAGTGCAGCCCTGTGTGCTGTCCCATAGCTTCTGTGTCCGAGCTGTGGTGCTGACTCTGCCAGCCTGATTGTCAGCTGGCTTTAACCTAAGTCTCGTAACACCAGCAGCCCCAGCCTCAAGCCTTCAGACAGCCCTTGACAGCATCATCTCCAAAACCTACGCAAGCAGTAACTACTGCACCAGCACCCTAACTTGCACTCCCTGCATTGTCCCTGCTTGAACTTCAGCTCAGACGTCCATCCAGGCAGCCATCTGCAGCCAGCCCCAAGCCCTTCCCCTGCCGCCCAGCCCTGCCCATGATGTGCCCGTGCCGAGGCAGGCAGTTCTTGTCCATTGTGGGCAGACCCTCCTGGCCCTCACTGCCTTCCACAGGGGCTGATCAGGTCCTGCAGTGCTTGCGCTGTGTTCTGGCACTTGAACAGAGGTGTAGGGTCAGCCTTTCCCAGTAACTTCCTAGCAGGCACTACTCACAAATGTGCCCACTGCTTTTACTAGGAAACCTGAAATGTTTTCATACCTGTGACTTGCAATGGTTTGCTAGTTGCAATCCTGAGCCATAGCTCTGGCACGTGGCACACAGCAGCACGTGGTTTACGTTGCCTCTAATAGCTGTCTCTCAGTGTAATGTCACTTGTGGATGTCAGCCGGTGTATATTTTTGGATGTATTATAGACAGCAGTCTCATTCTTGACATTTCCCTGGTGACCCCAACAATCTGAAAGGCTTCCACATTTCTCATGTGCAGTCAACACATTCATTAATCTTACAGATAAATCAAAAGTTGAAAGTCACACACAGACACATCCGTGTAGAAAAAAGTCATGTATGTACACACACATCTAAAATGTCAGCAAGCCCTGTGCTGGACTAGTTTCAGCATTTTGAATTTTGTAGCACAGAAAGAGAGTTCTCAGGCAGTTCCAGTTCAGCTTGCAAAGATGCTGTCCGTGTACAATCCCCATGTTTCGGTGCACAAATATGTATTTGTGTTTGAACTCATCACAAATTCAAGAATGTAAAATATGTGATGTTACCAGTGTACTAATGGAAACAGTCACATGAATCTTTATACAAGTGAAACCAGTTTTTCCTTTGAGCTATCTGGATAACCCAGTGGAATGGGCATCCAAAGTGCTTCACCCACCAGTGAATATGACCCTGAAACTGAGCAGAAGTGTTACTAAAGGAAGGACAGATGAAGCAAGGTCACCTGATATGGCTGAGGAAAGTGGGAAAGGTAATCAAACAACATAAATAATTAAAATGACCTTTCAACACTCTGTTTTAAAGTATAAACACCATACAGTTAGAGACTGGGGTAGGTTTATCACTTGAATGTCAGCTCAGCTGTTCCATCTTTCTATCTGAGCAGTTGTCTTTGTGCTGTTTCACATCTACCTGTCACATTGTACACAGGTGTGCAGTGTATTTCAGAGGTTGTAGGTGTCCCTGGTATCCCTTTTCTCAGCCTCTTCTGCTCCACAAGGGGTAGAAGGACTCATACACATCAGTCTGCAATCTTACTATGCTCCATGCAAGTGACATAGTTGCTTACACAGTGCAAAGTGAGAGCTCCAGTGAATTAAATGCCTATTAGCCCTGCAGAGGCTGGGGAACTGCAGCAATGCTTCCCTTCATGGGGTTTGTCTGAAGAGAGAGAAATAATGAGCTCTAATAGAAAGAAGGACTGACGAGCCACAGGCACCCACTGCAGGCGACAGCCTGGGGCTGAGCTCCTCTGCCTCTCCTTCGGAGGTGTGGATTGGCAGAATTTATTCACCCAGGGCTGGACAGTGGCAAACTCCTTGCACACACACTGTCAGGTCAGATTTGGGCTCCGTCAGCTTTTGTGTCCTTCCAGACCCAAACCTGAGATCAGTAGCAAAGCCCCCAGCTGGGGCAGGACTTGTGTTGGTGCCCCTCTCACAGCCTCAGCCCAGGGCTGTTTCACTCCTCCCTGGTGAGTGCGTTGGCTGCCCCCGCCAGCCGGGGGAGGTGACCAAGGGTCTGCCGGGGTCACACTGGGAAAACATGCATTTCACTAGGTGCCTTGAGGACATGTAATGAAATATGGGGCCATTCTCCTCCCCGAGAGCAAGTCCTTTCAGGCCAGGCAGCTAAATACCCAAAATTTGTTCCCACATGGAGGGCCACTGACACATAGGAATTAGTTGACAGGCTTGGGTCAGTTCCCGGAGGAGAGGTGTGAGCAGCACCAAAGCCATCACAGCCAGCTCTTGCCTGCAACCCAACCAGAGGTGCCCAAGGTGGAGCAAGTTGCTGAAGTTTCTGTAGCCTGGAATCTGACCTCCTAATCCTCTTATCTTCCTCTCGGTGCTCCCTGTCCTCTCACACAGAGAACAGCTTGTCATACAAGGGCAGGCTCCTGTAACCTACTTAATGCTACTTTTCACCTTCAAGGTTCTCACATGCACTGGGTTTATCTTTCCATCTTCTTCTAAGTGATGTCTATTTAAGCCTGGGTTTAAAAAAAAACCCCAAACGCAAAACTTACTTCTGTTTTCAGTCAAAAGTGTCTATCAGTCACCTTTTTCATTGTAGCCTTGCTCAGTGGTGTTTTGACTTCTCTGTGCAGCACTCATAAAGGAGCTCAGGGGCTGGCACACACAGAGAGGCTTCCTAGCTCACGGCCCCGCTAACTTTATCAAGCTCTTTGCTGAGCAGTTCTGTAACCATCGCTGGCAGGGACACAGACCATAGCCCATGGCAAAGAGCACTTTTGTTTAAGCTTGTTCCTGGGACTGAAAAAGGACAAGCGTGTGGTTTCCAGGAGCTCTGACCGTTCCGGGGCTCTCAGTCAGACACCGTACGGGTCAGGCACCGATTCGGCTTCGCAAAACTTGGTCCGCACTGGCAGGCCCAGGCCTGGCTCCTCTCTCTCTTGCAGGAAACCTGCAGAGTAAGCACTGCATCAGGAGTGGCAGGATCTGGCCCGGGAGCTGTTAATGCAGAAGATTGAATAAATATTGGTGGTTAAACTAGTAATTAAGCCACCAGTTGAAATAACCAATAAATCTTGTGCTTTTCTCACAGCTGATGCAAATGAGAGTTGATTGTAAACATCTCATGCCTAAATTATACCTTGGAGAATCCAAGTGACACAGTTGGCCTTGCCTGAATTATTTCAATGCAAACAAGGCAGACAAACGAGTGTAATTGTCCAACTTCTTTGACTCACTGGCTTTCACCCTGCTTGGAAACTCTTGCAGCTGGACGTTCATGCAAGGTCTGGAATGTAAATGTACCTCTTTGCTCCAGATCTCACACTATTAGCAAACCTGTTTTCCTTTCATTTTTTTCTAAGCTAGAAAGGGAGAATTTGTTTTAAAAATGGGAAGAGCCTGTTTGTGGCCTGTATTTCAAAAGAACATTACATTCCAGCTCCCAGATGATCATTAAGAAACTGGTAGCCAATACGTTTGTTACTGTCCTGGGTCTCACACTTAATCAGCTTAATCTCATAGCTCTGATCCCATGCAAAAGATGGGGAACAACAGCATGTAAAAATATATCAGTTTCCCTGTGCCACTTTATTTGTCACAAGAAACTTTGCATCTGTTTCACATGAAGACCTAATCAGGCCAGCTCCTGGCTGGAGTTTTTTGTTCCGGAATTGGACAAAAAAAGAAGAAAATAAGCCGAAGTCTGCTTCCTCCCTAAGGGGCCAACTCTTCCTTCTTTTCATGTGAATATCCTCCATAGACACAGCCTTCAGAGCGAGGGGTGAGAGAAGCATCAGAAGAGGCAACTGAAGAATAAATGGATTTAGGAAATACCGAGTAACTGAGGAAGTTGGTCCCAGCACAGCTTTGGGCAGTGGTACATCTGTACAGAACACGGTAAAGGTGTCGGACGCAGGCACTGCCTGCCAGCCACACAATAGGCTCCAGAGTTGGGTACCCAGCCAGGCACACCCAGGTGTGCTGTGCTGCTGCAGAACCTGGCCAGGGGGACTGTGGGGCTGGCAGGCAGCATACACACAGACACTGGATTTCAGCCTCCCTGTTCACGCTGCCAACAGGCGGGCTCTGCTTGCTCAAACAGCAGGTCTGTGCATGGTGTGGGAACCAGAGTTTGGAAGCATCAAAAGCCTTTACACCAGCTTCAGCAGCTCATCCTCACATATGTTGTTTACCAGGATTGCAGCAGGCTGCTGTGGGGAGCTGCTTGTTGCAAGGCCAGGTTAGCATTTTCTTGGGCAGAGCTGAAGGGTTGGGCTGGCTGCTTCGCACCAGGAGGGGACGGATTTCTATAGAGTGTTGCTCAGCCCCAATGTCGCAGGCGCTCCTGGAGCCACAAACTGGCCAGGCTGCACAGGAGCCACAGAGGTCCCTGGCTCTGTGTGTACCCAGAAGAGGAGTGGAAGTCTGCTGAAGGGAAATGCTGGAAAAAGGCATTTGGATTGTAAGTTTGTACTCACTGCCCCTCTCATAGAGAGCAGCCATCTCTTAAGATGTCTAATGATGCAACTCTGCTGAAGAAAACAAATAATTCTTTCATTTCAGGAGGCCTTATTGTGAGCTTAAAGCTAAAACAACCAAATACCTTCCTGGTTTGAGAAAGGAAAAGACCAGGACAGTATTTTCCAGCAGCACAGTATGGGACCCTTTCTACTTAGGAAAAACAAATCTCTGTCTCCTTTTCTTTTCCTTTGCTGCAGATTCATTGACTAATAAATTCTTACCAGCTGTAACATTCATCTGCACATTTAAAAATCAACCTTGTAAAAGTCTACTTGCCCACAATGAGTAATTCTTCGATGGGTGAGTAATTTGTCTCCATGAAGGGGCTTATGTTTGGTTGATGCTTTTGCTGCTTAGGATAACATGTAGTGGGAGTCTGCCTGTTTTGCATAATTGTGTACTTCAACTAAGTGTCGAGGGAACTCAGTCAAGGGTAGGTAATTTCATTTTTATTGTCCTTAATGGCAACTGAATAAATAAATACAAAATAAATTTAAAAAATCCCACAAAAATTATGATCTGAAGCTTTGATTTTTCTCAAGATTATCCCAGTAAAGGATGCAGGTGACAATATGATGTCTAGGCTGGGAAATTTCCATCACATATTTTCAGGTGCTTCCTAACTGTTCCTAAGTTTTCCATTAAGTGTCCCTAGAGGTCCAGTATTTGGTGATTATCAGAAGGAAGAGGTCTTGATTTTTCTTTCCTTCTTTGGTTTTCCTTCTTCTAATGGCTCCTTAAGGCTCTGCAACCCACATTTTTCTTTTCAGAACACAAGAAACAGCATCCCTTGTTTTCACACTTCAGAGAAGAGACAAAAGAGACCTTTTGGCAAAATGTCAGATTGTGTGACTGATAACACCCCCAATCATTTCAGACTATGACTTGTGGCCATGTTAGACTCAGATGTGAAAACAAAACACATACATTTTATGTTGGCCACTTTGCTCCATTCTATTAAATTAGAACTAGTCATTAGCTGGTGGAGAGGGAGAATCATTCCCATCAAGAACCGGGGCAGGGGGGGTTGCATCTGACATTCTCTCTTCTCCCTCCCCCAGTTTTCCAGCATTTTCCCTCCAGAGATGTTGGTGTGAAACCAGCTCACATGACAAATTAAAGTGATTCATAACCCAGCTGCAGTCCCTGCTGACAAGCCCCACTGCAGAGCAATCATGCAGATTTTATGCACCCGGAGCCCAGGGAGGGACCTGGGTTGTGGCACACACTGCTTTTCAGAGCAGTCTGACACAACTTGGCTGAATTCATTCACAGCACGTGAAGGCCAAATGGCTCTCACTTGACAGCAGTTAATAATGTAGTTTTAAAAGGGATATTTTCTGTGCAAAATTAAATTTTCAAGACATCACCATGCATCTTTTTGTCTGGATTTTTTTTGGCTCTCCTATCAGTCTTTAAACACACAGAGATTACACAGATAAGCCTAGAGTATGGCTCATTCTGGGAGTGTCTTATCAATCACAGTTAATTGACTTGGGGGATCCATAAACTGGACAATCCAGCTGTGATTCTGCTATCATCATGATCAAGTTAGAAGCAGCTCAGTGCCCCTTTCAGAGGTGCCATTGCAGCCCGCGTTGGCATCATGGCAGGTGGGAGGATGCCAGCGGAGTCTCTCCCCACACTGAGCACGGGGGAGCAGCACGGGCAGCCCCCGCCCTGGCAGAGCCCTCACCAGCCAGTGACAGCGGCTGGTGACAGGGCTCATCAACAGCCCCAGACAGGGCAAGCAGTGCAACAGGTCCAGGGCCCATCCAGGGGATCCCATAAGGAGCAAAAGCAGACAGGTCCTTTAGCCACACACTGCAGTGTAACAGAGACCTTGGCTGTCCCACTCAGCAACTGGCAGCCGCAGGAGCCATGAGACAGAAAGGACCATGCACCGGGCTCAAGGGTGCCCCCAAGTGCCTGGGGAATGCCTTTGGAAAGATTGAAGCCTGCTAGTTTAAGTTGTATCCAACATGGGATATTGGTGCTCCTCCTCAGACCACGGGAAAGTCTAGAATGTGGGGAACACCTTGTCTGGATCTCAAACGTCCATGTCATGCCAAGTGCATGGTGGTTGTTCTGGGAAGACCCCACAGGAAGAAGTATGTGGAGGTGTTTTCACTGGTGCCTCCAATGAGGAACAAAAGCAGCAGCAAAAATTCAGAGGAGGAAAATGAGGGATTTAAAAATAATGACCTAAGCTGATTTCAACTCTGGAGTAGATGAAGGGAACAGAGCTGGGATCCGCTCCCATCAGATGGAAGCAAATTGGACTCTTTCCCAAACAGATTGGCCC
Source organism: Cephalopterus ornatus (assembly GCA_013396775.1). NCBI lineage: Eukaryota > Metazoa > Chordata > Aves > Passeriformes > Cotingidae > Cephalopterus > Cephalopterus ornatus. The sequence goes on from VZRE01009904.1 coordinate 917,569, forward strand.
CAGCTGGGAAAGAGAAAGAAGGCAAGGAAGGAAGCTGGTTCAAGTAGGAGAACAGAAGCTCTGAGATACCAGGCGTTTTCAAGAAAGTCAGATTAGATATATTATCAAATCAACAGCATTAGATACGGCTGGCAGTATCCTGGGAGCCGAGAGACAAAGCTTGTCAAAACTGATAGTAAATCAAGGTGCAAAAGCAAACAGACTTTGTGATTTTTTTTCTGACCAAAACGGTGGTCTGCCCCTCATGGGACTGAGGAGATGCACTGGATGGCTGGCAGGGGCTCCAACATCTCTCCCACCTCTCAAAGAGACCATAGGCAGTGCCATCGGTGACCTGATGGATGCCATTTCACTTCCCTGTGCCTGGCTGGAGGAGGACTGCCCTGCCAGGCTGCTTGGCAGGAGTCCCTGAATATTAATTAATGCATTCTTAGCAGGAGCTCCAAGCATGTGTTAGAAACTTCCTTGGTGAAAAACTTCAGCTCTCCCCAGACACTCCTCTGAAAGGCCATGGATGGATTATTGTCACAATCTGTATGTTGTGACAACTACCTGCACTGCCCGAAATTCTCAGGGGTTCCAGATGCTCCAGACAAAAAAATCAAACCTGGGTGAGAGCCCATGAGCTGAAACAATGAACAAAACAAACCTGACCACTGATTAGTGTTGGCTTGCTCCTTCTCAGGAGGCAGAGGGGCAAGCAGGGATTAGGGGAGCACCGGCATATCTTGAACCTCAGCCTGTGTCGGTGACCTGACAAGTTACTGAGACTGCTCATGCTGGAGGAGATGGAGCACAGCGCAGCAGCCCCTGCTCCATCAGCCTCCAGGATGGGAGCGCACAGAGGGATGTCCTGCAGCATTCCCAACGGCATAGCGCTGGGAAAGGAAGTGAGTCAGGGCTGGAGTGGGCTAACAGAGAAGCAAAACCAGCACCTTTAAAAACCACGATCTGGTCTCGGACTGCAGGGATGGCCACAGGTGGCGGAAATGGGAAGTGTGGCCAGAAAAAACAGCCACTTCCTGCTCTACTCTCCTGCTCCCTGCCCAAAGCCCACACCCATGGGTTGCTGGGCCCCAGCACTAGACCTCCCACCTCTGGGAGCAAACAGGGGCTTGTCCAGCGGGACATCAAATGCTGCTGCCAACGGGGTGAGCAACGAGTCCCAGGGCCCCCTGGCCAGCCACCAGGACTTTCCTGGTCCTCAGCCTGCACCTGGAGCCTGGATGTGGCCCTGCCTGGTGTCACTAGGGGGAGGCACTTGGGGCACCAGTGCTGTGTCCCCACTCCCGCACTGGGTCCCAGAGCTGCTGGTTGGCCGATGCACCGCTGGGGCCTCAGCAGGGTGCTAGCTCCTTCACTACACAGGGGTACCGTGGGCTGACCTTGTCCCACCCTGTCCCTGGTCTCAGTGTGGGGAGATGGCTCAGCAAGTGAAAATCCCAGTGTGCAGCCTCTGGTCTGGGTGGTGCAGCCAAGAGGACCATCATGGTCCCGGCTGGCCCTGGCTGTCCGTGGGCCTGTGACCCTTCTCAATATTTTCATCTCAGAGGGAGGCAGCAGTCCACCACCAGCTGAGCCTCATCATCACCCTGATGAGATCTGCAGGGACAGCAGCTACCCCATATACATGCTCCAAGGGAAATCTTAAAAATAGAAGGCAGCAGAGCGTGTGCCATTTCTGCCAGGTGCCACAGCCGCAATAAAATCAGCGCGGGATGTGAGCCAAGCCAGCCAGGAGGGGCTTCACCCACCCACAGCCTCCAGGGAAGCTGGCTGGCATGTGAGGGGTCCTTCGGCACTGCTGCGCTGAGCTCGGGCTTGACGCCCGCACGATTCTGCTCCGACCACCCCGGGGCAGCATCCGGGCAGGTCCCCGCGGGGCGGGCACTCGCTGCCCGCTGCAGCCTCGGGGCCGTGGGAACTGCAGAGCGCTGCACTGGCAGCGCAGGAATTCAGCGCTGGGTATCCAGGAAGCCCTTTGTAACCCAGACAGTAGCAATCTATCTACTCCGCTGCCGTTATGAGTCCTGTCACTGGTACGTCCGTGTAAAACATGTTTAGGTAAGCCTAGCAAGGGCGATTATCTTGACCTACAAACCGTGCCTTGCCGTGTATTTGTATCAGGCGTGGAGACCAGGCAAGGCTGATTTCGCTGCCCCCCTTGGTGCTTATCAGCTTGCGGAGAGGAAAAG
>VZRE01009904.1:921944-940060 GCA_013396775.1 Cephalopterus ornatus
CCTGAGGGCGCGGGCGGGGCGCGGGGCGCGGGGAGCGGAGCCGCCCGAGCCACGGGGCCGTTCCGGCAAGCCCGACGGCGGAAGGGACCCGGGGAGCCGGTCCGGGGCCCATTCCCACCCCTCCGCAGCACGGGCGCGCCCCGGTGCCGGGCAGGCGGTCCCGCTCCCTCCCTTCCTCCCGGCCGCCCCGGCTCCGGCGGAGAACGCGGGATTCCTTGCCGCAGTTCAGAAGAGCAGGTTTTGTCTGTATCCACCCGCAGGCCGGGAGCTGCCACGGCCTGCATTGCGGGACTCGCCGGCCCAGGCACCTCCCGGCCAGCTCCGTGGGCTCCGGTTGCCCGGGTCATCCCGGCCGCTCCCAGCAACAACCACCCTTTCCCAGCCGGGAAAGCAATGGACGGGACAGATGGAATGCCAGCTGGTCACCTACCTGACAGTCTGTTTCCAAAGAGGGAGGGAAATACCGATATGCCCATTGCAGGAGCAGAGCTGATCTGAAATAAGCAAAAGATCTTTTAAAGAAGCATTTTTGGAGGAACATACCCCAAGTTCCTGAGCAGTGTGGGACAGTAACTGGACAGTAAGTGGTTAGTAACTGTCTCAGCATGCGTGAGACAACGATCAGGAGGGTCGGGGGATGTTGTTCTTTGAAGATGTTTTCTGCTGAGGAGTGAAACGTGACCTGCGCCTCATATGATCCCTTTTCTCTTCTCAGGATCCCTTGCCCAGGTAAACAGGATGTTGATTTGTAAAACATCCCACTTAGCTCTCAGGGTGTGCCTGAGAGGAGATGAGCCATGCTTTCTGGTTACAGCTCCCTCCCCCTCAGTCCGCTCTTGTGTCAGCACCATCCTCTCCAGTGACGTGTTCAGCAGGGCGGAGGAGGAATGGGAGGTGGCTTGGCCCAGAGCTCATGGTCACAATTCAGGGCTGAGGAAGCACGTGGGTGATGTGCAGGTGTGGCAGCAGTGCCTGAACTGGGTGGAATCGAGGAGCTGACTGACAAGATGGAGCAATGTAGTGTCACACTCATCTGCTTCTCTGCTGGCCAGACAGGCTCTCGGGGCTCCCACTCCCTACAGATAACAGCTAAGGTTAGGCATAAAGGTGTTTGTCAAACAATGAACTGGAGCTAGAGGTGTCCTTAAAGCTGTCACGGCAGAGATCTGATAGGTAACTCCAATCTGAGAGTGCTGTTGAATGCAGTGGAGGAACTTTTGAACGCCTTCAGACCTCTTGATTATAACCCAAGGTATCAGCTGTGAACAGGCTGTAAGGGCTAGAGGCTAAGCTGCACTGGGGAGGAGGCCTGAAAACATGCTGCAGTTTCCCATCCTGCTCTGGCCTTTTTCCTCAGGCACTGTTCCTTATTTTGCCCCCTTGGGCCAGGATTGGCACAAAGCTGGTACAGAGCACGCATATGTGGTGACTCTTATTCCTAAATTCAGACAGGATCTGGCTAGGGTGTGAGTCACTCAGCAGAGCTGGTTAGCCCAGGGATGTTCTATTTCCTGCTAACTCAGGCAGCAGAGAACCTTCTTCCCATTTCTGCTGAATTCCAGTCAGTGAGGGAGGCTCCACAAAGGCCAACAAACCACGAACCACCACTTTTAAAGGAGAAAGTGGATTTAGTGTTTAAGGAACAACTTGAAGACAGGTATTGTGTGGTAGGGAGCTGTTTGCCCAAATGTCCACTATCAGCACATCAAGGTGTGATTTGGCTAGGGAGAATGACTGCTCCAGTGAGAAACATTAGCCAATTCCTCACCTCCACAGCTGCAACTCAGCATAGCCTTACCCTTGCCACATCCCTGTTTATCCCACAGAACCTGGGTGGAGAGATCAAACCACTTCCCACAGACTAACCAAAAAACTGAGTAGCAACTCCTAATCCTCTAAATTATGGGATTAAATCTGTTGACATGGGAGTAGGCGGCCACTGCTTTCACCCTTGGTCATCATGCCCTCTTGTTGGTCCTGGGCCACAGCCAGCACCTCTCAAGTGACCGCCCCAAAAGAATTTACCCCAGAACCATTTACCCTCACAACCAGCACAACATGCTATCTTGAGCCAGACAGCTCTAGCAAAAACAGCCCCATGCACTTGTTTCATCCATAAACTGCTGGACTGTGCATTCTGGTTCTGGAGAGATTATAGGGAAAGAATCCCTGTGAACAGCTGCTTTTGCTTTTTGAGCTCTTGCTGGTTTTACAGTGCTTGCATCTCTGTGAAAACAGAAGGATTCAGTCCCTTTCTCCTTAAAAAGTTGTTTCCATTCCCTTCTCCGTTCCGTGTTCCTGAGGCCACATGACCAAAAAACAAGTGGAACAAGTATCTTCTCCACATCAGTGATGAATCTGCTCACTTCCAGTTTGTACAAATACTAAAGAATTCAGAAATTCTCCTATGAAGCATGGTAGACAAAATACCTCTGTTCAGAGCAGTGGCTCAACAACATCCTGCATACACTCTTGTCTCTCCTCAGGGAGAGCAAGGCAGCTTTCTGCTGTTCAGTGCTGTCCTGCCGGCTGCAGCCTTCCTTGCCCAAGCTGAGCCAGGGCCCAGAACTGCTCCATCACAAGCTCCCCATGAGACACACGGGTGAGGCTCCAACTGCACATGCCTGTGCATATGCAGCACACACAGAGCTGACCCTGCAATCCCTTCAGGATAAAGTCCACAGAAGCAAGGGTCCTTCTCATCTGGGGCAGGGCAGGTTACAGACCAGATGTGGGAAAATACAGGACCAACTGCTGGTCCTTCCGAGACAGACACCTCATGGGTCTCATCTCACTTGAGTACACCCACCTGCAAGCTGAGTGTGGCAGGGAGGGAGGCACACACACCGTGCTGCACGAGCCCAGAGGGGATCCTACCAGAAGCTGTTCCAGGCTCCAGGGAGGCCAGAAGGGATCAGATGAGGAAGAGTGCAGTGCTGCTGCTGCTCCTCCTCCTTGTCCACCCACAAAGATCAGACGCTGCTGCCACTTTATTCTCGCCGCGCCCATGTGGTGCATGGCTGACTGGAGGATGAACTTGCTCACATTTTGAGCTCTTAGGGCTCAGCACAGTTTTAACACATCCCTCATTTTTTTCCTAACAACCCCCGCCCTGTCCCTTTGGAAACATCCAAAGTAGGCCAGTGTTAATAGCTGAGGTCTTTATTTAAAGTTTTTATGTACAGTAAAAGTGTCACAGATAAATCTGTGACAATCAGACAAGACAAATGTAAATCTCTCTCAACAATTAGCAGCTTAAGATCTATAAACTACAGTGTTACGTTCACAAGTGTCATTTCCGTACTTTTCAACCCGTGCAAGTGAGTTTTTCTGTTTATTTTTTTACACTTTTAAAACACACTTACAGCTAAGTCAATTGCCTACAACTATACCACCTGGCATACACAACACAGACACACAGGGTTTGTAACTCCTTAGCCACATTCAGAATTCACTTAAAAACTGGCAAAACTACTCAATCTTGAACCCTTTGTAGCTTGGCTTCTTTTGTTATAATGCTTTTTTTTTAAAATAAAAAATGCATATTTTCAAAGCTGTCAGACAGTGCTTTCCTATCCCTGTGTAACACGTACACAAGTCAACAGTTCATCTGATCAGACCTAAGCACACATGGGATTGGAATAAATCAATGGAGTAACTGCTGGGAGCATGCTGGGTATCATTAAACTAATAAGAGAAAAAAAGAACTTTATGAAATTTTAAATAGTAAATTTTTTGCATCAAGATTTTCTTTCTTTGAATCAAAGGAAACAGGGGAAACAGATGAACGTCATTTGAACTCTCAAATGTTAGTGAGGAGCTGCTGCTTTTGAAACTTACACAGTCCATTATATTTTTTCCCTTTTTATGTGCCAAGGTGATATGTGCTACAAACACATCTAAGCAATTTCTGTGTCTTTTCAAACTCCTATTATGAAATGTTTTGGGAAACATTCTGCAACTCTCAGATGGTCACTAAATTGTTTGTATCTACAAAGGAGCCTGTTAAAGGTACTCACACACGCACTCACATCCATAGCAGAAACTGTCCTCTATGTGTCATCCAGAAACACTCCATCAGGAAAGCAAACACAGCCACGTACAAGGGAAGGGAGCTTTAAAGCTAGAATCACATTTCCAACAATATCATCGTTAAGCTATCAGAAATCATCACAGACCTTCAAACTAGAGAGGGAGAAAAACCCCAAAATGTTCTGCTAATGCAAAAGGCAAAACACATGGCAGTTGTGTTAGGATACGAAAAGTGGATGCAGCATTATACATGACATTACTGCAGACAATTTTCTGGAATGGAAGAAAGAGAGAGAAAGAGACAGACAGACACTTTGTCCAGACTCATGTACATGGCCTCCACCCAACAGTTCCGAGGTGTAAGTTTCTATTAAGCCTGCACCTTCTAGCAAATTAGCAAATGGTATTTATTGAATGTGACAGAGTTGAGATGCTAAATGAAATCACAATATGAAGAGGGACAAACACTTCCTAAATACTACAGATGAGTAGCACTGAGTGTCCAGATCTGTTGGCTTTCAACTCCTTCCTGCTTTGACCACATAAAAACCTACCACACGCAATTCTAGTGTGATCAAAACTAAGAAAAACACAGGTAAAAAGGCCAGGTGTCAGAAATAAAGGCAACAAAGCATTTTAGTTATGTCCCAAATCAGTTCTTACTGTTATTCACACATTTGTTTCTGACAAAACTGTGTAATGGGAAGCCAATGGTTACCCAAAGAACATGAGTCACCAGAGAAGGATGGCAGCAGACCAGAGCCTCACTGAGGCAAGGAGCAGGGCCAAGGGAAGGAATGGCCATGCACCTTTGCTCTGGCTGTGGCACTGCAGAAAGCACAAGCAGCATTGGCCTGAGTCAGCTGCAACTGGCAATTTGTATTTTAGGTAGGACAGGAGCAGAACAGTGCACATGGTGACAGAGAGGTGTGCTGGGATCCCTGGTGAGGGAGCACCTGAGTTTCCTGTGACTACAGAAAAAAACCTTTGGAGGAAGAAAGATGGTTGGACAGTGAGGGGTTTGCCTCCACTGGCAATGAGAAAACCCTCAAGACTGTTAAACTTGTTTGAGGGAACTTCTCAGAATCTGCATCACAGCACAGTGTCTGTGTATGTGTCTATATATATGTACGTGATGTACATGTCTCGTATATGTATGATTTCAACTGGTTTAGGTCATGTGGGGCAACATCTGGTTCCTAGAGGGAACTTGATGCTGCAAGGAAGGAAAACAGTAAGACCTAACTAAACACCATAAATGGTTTTGAAATAGAATTGTGGGGTCTTTTTGGATTTCATGAAGACAAAAGATGAATCTTGGCATTGTCATGGTGAAAGGGACAGCAGTTAAAAACCAGCACAGAGTGAACACAGATTCCTTGGACATGAGGGCTGCGTGACTGTACCAACAGGTCACCAGCAATGACACGCTGCGAAGGCTTGGGGTTACATTTGAAGCTGACATTTCCTTCAGAGCTTTGCAAAGGTGTCTGCACCAAGTGTTGACCCCTGTGGCTGAAAAAGAGGATGCTCTCTATGGCACATCACAGACACAGACACACAAATGATCTTACCAGAGCCTGACAGGAGGAAAACTTTGGTTTCACTTCTCAGGGGTTTCTTTAAAAATCAGAGCTATTTCTGAGACAACCATTCTTTTAAGTGGACTGTAGAGTCAATATTTCTTTCCTTAAAAGAATCTGTCTTTTCCCTAGGAAGGGATGAACAGAAATTCCTTCTTATCCTGAGGCAGGAATGAGAGATGACATGCAAACAAGAAACATAAACATATTATCCTTCACATCTGGAAAAAGAAAAAAAGCCTTGCATGACAAAAAGGTGTGGAGAAGATAGATGGTTTCTCATGATGCTGCATCTGTATGCTCAGGAGGACAGACAAATGGCATGTGAACAGCACTGTGTTTGACAGGCTGGCACTAGAAACTACTCTCTGCCCCCCTCAAAACTGCTTCAGGACAAGACAGCTCACAATTATTCACACATTTCTTCATTTACAAACATCACTTCTTTATTTTAAAGAAAAAAAAGTAATGACCCTCCCAACCCCTTCCAAAAAAACCCCCAATAATAATAATTATAATAATAATAATAATAATAAAAAATCCTATTAAGAAACAATAAGGAAGCACTGAGAGTTTGAGTATTACACTCTTCAAGTATGCTGTTTGGATTTTTTTTAAATCTGTGAATATACATATATTAAAAAAAACCTTAAAAGTGCGACCAAGGGCTTCTGCTTAAAGATAAGTATTTCAAGGACTACTTCAAAATACTGTAGCACGACTGTGCAGTTACTGTGTATGGCATGAGGCTTCCACTCCATACACTCAGCCAAGTTAGCCAGCCTTACAGAAAGTTACTGAAGTCAGGTTAGCACAAACGGTGAACCCAGATGCTGAGCTGAGAGAGAGATCCACACGTTGTTTTTCTCTTGTTAAGGAAAGAAACCACTCTGAACGCATACATTTGGACATGGAATGTGATCAGACTTCACAGTAAAAGTTTAGTGTTACAGGTTTGATGTGGTACCATCATTCAAGGCTGTGCACTAGATTGAGCTTTGATCATCTTAAGCTAACCACGTTCTCTTCTTCCTGACAGGTTTAGTACAGTAGTTCAAGCCACAATTTAAATTGCCCGTTGGTATGCTCCAAATTTCTGTATTTTATTAATTTCTTTTGTACATTTTAAAGAATCTTAAGATTTGCATCCAAAGAGAACCATGCTACATAAAAATTATCCAGGATTCTCGCCAAAAGAGTTCTTGAATAAAATCTAAAAAATACTATTGCAATGCATCTTGCAGAGAAAAAATGTTATTCTAAATGTAAACAAATTCACTCGGACACTTTAAAACTTCAGCAGAGTAGTTGCTGACTAATCTTTGCCACACTTGCTCACCAAGAGTGCCGGGAGAGAGCAACACAGCCCATTCCTGCTGCCATCATCTAGGGGGAGACAAGAACCGTTCCAAGTAGCCGGTGATGGCGTCCCAGTGCTTCCACAAAAAGGCAATGAAAACCACAACAAATAAAGTGCTGAACGTCCTATTGCGAGTCTTCATGAGCGGCACGACGCAGTTGGCCACAGTGGAGACGAAGACGAGGAGTACAGCCATGACAGCCAGCAGGATGTTGATGAACTTCCCCAGCAGGTTCCTGGCTGTGGCATTCTCCAGCCCCTCCAACTGCACCACTTGCTGCTGCTGCTGCTGCAGCTCCATCTTGGAGATGCGTGTCTGGCACGCTTCCAGGGCCTCCTGCGGGCAAGAGCACAGGCTGGGTCACACACAATCCACAACTGTCACCTCACAGACTGGGCCAGGCCAGGGTCAGCATTCCCACACCTCATACAGCTCCTAAACTGAGCAGAGGCAGTGGTGCCATTTCCTGTGCCTAAGGGTGAGAAGCCCCTCACTAACTGAGCACTGCAGTCTGTAACACATGGTGGCACCTCATCTGCACCCAAGAGGCTCAACAGGGAGGTGTCAGTTTGGGCAGAAGTTGGGCTTTGTTAAAACACACCCTTCAATGCCACCTGGCACTGTCAGCTGCCAGACCCTGCACATGGTGCTATGGCCACCCAGACCCATCACCCCTCCTGTGTCACTGTCAGACCAGAGGGAGGTGGGTATAACAGCCCCCAGCAATCCCACAGCCTCTGTCCAGAATGGGGGGGCTACCCTGCAAGCTGCTCACTTCAGCTTCAGTTCCAGGAGGTCACTGAGAGGACAAAGGTGCTGTACCTAGCCAGAAATCTTCATCCTTTTCCTCTTCTAGGATGTGTATTCCCAGAACCTCCTACTTCAGTGGCTTGTGCTTATCTGGCCCCTCTGCAGAAAAGTAGTCAACCTGGCAGAAAACTAAGTCAACAAAAATAACTACCCAAAGGCTCAGCTGTGTTCTCCTTGCTTAGTGAGCTGTGAGCTCAGGGAAAGGTCTGAGGAGCACCAGGGCTGGGACTACACAGCTGCCATCGCAGGAGGAAGATCTCCTCCAGACTGCAGCAAGCTGTGGCACTGGCACAACTCCAGGTGACACTGGGAGGGCTGGGGAAAGATGTCTAGGAGAAGAGTAGGAAGCATGAGATTTATGGAACTGCCTCCAGGAAGAAGCAAAGCAAAAGGAGGTACCAGCTCTCCAAAGCCCTGCTGATTTGGGGGGGATTTTATCAGATCTTTTCACTGGGCCAAACCTCAACTGGACCAACCCAACCTGCACTAAAACACTAACAATATGCAAACCCAGGGAGCTAGGGAGAAGGAAGGAGGTTTCATGGCAATTAACACAACGACATACTTCTGCACTTGAAGATAGAAAGTTACAATTTTTCCACTAATCCTCAGAGTCAGATTTCTCAGGCCGACTTGAAAGTACTATCTGCATGTTTGCAGCAAAGCAGCACTCTCTCCCACACTGACCATTGAAAAAGGAACCAGGGCTGTTCCTCTGCAACATCAGCCCATGCTCTTATATAGTTTTTCATGCAACAAAACTTAACACTTACCTTTTCCCCAGCAAGGCTGAGGAATAGGCTGTTCCAATTTGCAAGTTTCCACTAAAAGCACTGAATGAAGATTAAAAAAAGCTATTGAGAAATCCCTACTTAACAACTTAAGTTTTCACCCTTACTTCTTTCTGCTGTCTGAATTTAGAGAGTAGAACAAAACCTGACCCTTATAACACACCCCTAAGGGAGAGCCTCTTGTTTACACGGCTGGAGGCCATGGCACCACTGTCCATTAACATTTATTTATTTTAACTTTAACTTAACAGTCACTGTCAACTGCTACATTTCTCATTGCATCACAGTTGTGGGGGTCGATGAAACATGAGGGCTTTTCTTTGGTTATGGTCCCTGAAAGCACAGGGCAGAACTGCTCAGCTGCCTGAACAGCAAAAACTGGGAAGGACGTTTGACTCAACAGGACTTGCAGCTGGATCCACAGGCGTGCCCAAGAGCACAGCCTGCTCGATCTCCAGAGGAAATCACCTGGCTGACCCACCTCCAGGGATGAAAAGAGGGAGAACTTTGACCTACAATTCTCTGTTTACACTATAAATATCTCGTGTCAGCGACGAAAACTGAGATGTCTCCTAAAACTAGCAAAGCAATTACTTAAAATGTACAAGACACTTGTTCCTGAACAGGCCTTTCTCCACAAGGGTCAGAAGCTGCTTTGCTTTGTAGAAAGGCCTCCAACTTCATGATCTCTGTCTCATAGCTTTTTAACATACTGAAACTTCTCTTTAAAAAACACCTCCTTATTTGGGGAAAGCCAACAGAAAGAATTGTTTCCTGACTCAGTGAAGTGCACACCTAAAGCCATTTAAACATATGTGACCATTGCTGCAAAACTAGTGACACAGAACCACACCCCAGGGCTCATATACTGGGAATGCTACTGTGAAACACATGTTCGGGTCATGGCTTGTGAGTGTCTAACACCGTACAAAGGCCTGCACAAAGAGTGGGCACGGGCTCCTGCTTTGCTACAACTGATTCACAAACTCCGCTCTGTCTGAGCAGCTGCAGGGCCACGGCCCTGCTTTACAGAGGAGGTTACCTGCACAGATACCCAAGGGTCACAGATGGAATACGGCCATTTCAGAATGCGGCAACATACAGTTTAGCAATAAAGCTACAAGGATTAAAATCAAAGTGCAGGAGTACTTCAAAAGTGAGTTCCTGAAAGAGCAGGCAGAGGGCAGGACTTGGATCCTTGCTTCTGTCACCCACCTGGATGTCCCGGGCTCGCTCGTAAGACTGATAGGCAATCTTTTCCTCCATGCTGGCCAGCTCCTGTTTCAAATTAAGAATCTCATTCTGGTGGAGCTCAGTCAGGTCATTTAACTGCTCTTCAAGTCTTTCACATCTAGAAATGACAACACGTGGTACAGTGACTTCAATGAAAAGAGGATGGCAAAATGACACCAGTGACAACCAAGGAACAAACACTGTGGCCTGTGCACTGAAACCAGAGGGGCTGCCTCAGTCAGCACAGCACACACACTACCACCACGCCCTTCGCTGCGAATTAGTCCTTTCTACCAGGTAGACTCTGTGATCCTCCTCCTATCCTGGAATAAAACACACGATTACATGACAACTGCCAAGTGATGCAAGAAATCAAGGACAGAATCAGAATAAAATAATGTATTCCCCAAACTTTTGTATAAACCAAACAGTTCCCTTCTAATACCATAAGCTCTTTAGCATTTTCATCTACACTCAGAACAGTAATGGGCATAAAAATGACACAGAAATGACATGTGACCGATGTCTCAGAGAACATGATGTTACTGTCTGATCTCTGCATGAGGTCACATGGATCTTTGACTTGTTTTTTTCTTTATCCCCCATGAATGATGCAACTTAACAAGCAAATACCATTGTATTATTTATAAGGAGGACACATGAATCACTAACCTGCAGGCTTATTTTTCAGTTTGCTCCTGGTGAATGGGCCAGGAGCAGTCCTGAGGAAGAGGGCTGCCCAAAAAAACCCGAGTTACAACGATTCTGAGAGATACGGTTCTCATTGAGGGAGTTTTATATTGACTTACATGATAGCTCTGATGGTAACAATGGTGTGGGCATGGCCATGGTGGCTATTTTCCACTCTGGGCTTTTTCCACTCTGATTTACACTGTCTACTCATTGTAACAGACAGGAAAAGCTTACCACACAGCTCTTACTGTCCGAACCTCCATTCTAATAACCAAGAAACTTCTAAGGAATTAACCACAAGGATAATTCCTTGCTTAAATTTTTCCTTTTGACTCTGCCTGAATTTAATTCATACACACACATACAAGATGAATAAACAATATTTATCTAGAATAAGGAATTTAATTGCAAGTTTAGAACAAAGACACAAATCCTGCTTCTGTTTTTTAGGATTTTTCCCCCAAGATTTTTTTTGGTGCTTCACAAGCTAGTTGTTCAGAATACATAGTCAAAAGCTAGCCTTTAAAAACAGTCTTGGGGTTTTGTTTTTAATGAACAAGTCTGAAGAGAATTTTCACTTCTGTTCCCAGTGCAATATTGCTTTAAACTAAGGAGGAGTCAGACACAGCATGACAACTGGCAGCAGCAAAACATGTGGTCAACGAGTAGTGAGACTAAGACAACTGCCAGCCGATATGGCTCAGCCCAGAAAGGTGCCACAAGAGCCGTGCAACCGTGCTGAGACACACCAGAGAACTGGTTTCCCCAGACTCAGAAGGGCACGGCCATGTGAAGACTAATTAATGAAAAAGGAGCCCAGATAATTAATATTTCCATTTGTTCCCACACAACAAAACCAACAACTTGCCAACAACCAAGAAATCATAACTAACCCCACTCTAAGTCTCAAAGGAAGTATCAATTACGTGAAATATATTCAGTCTGTTAATATATTACAAAATTCTCCAGTGGGTTTATTACACAAAAAGAGACTTAAGCGTTTCTGAAAATAGCATGATTGTGTCTTTTAACCTCCTTTCACACAAACACCGTTCATAAAGTGGCTCTTGCCAGGCAGCTGAAATCCTGTTCTCTAAAAAGAAACAATTGTATTTTAGTAACTTCAAAACTACCTCAATCTACAGGAAACATAAGGAAACCTTGCAAATCCGTCTAGTTAAGAGTTTAAGCAGAACAGGATTAGCAGAAGGTTTGGCTCCAGTTCTCCTGCCCTGAATGACGGACAACCAGATCATTCCTGACCCACACCCTGCTCAATCCCAGAACAGCTGCAATTTGCACTCAAGAATCACCTGTGTTTCCAGAACCCACTGTGTCAGTCAACTGCTTAAACTGGATTATTTAAAAAACCCACACCCCTGCCCCCCACTAACCTACCCTGACTTATTTTTGAAATGACACAGCCTCCATTCAGCTGCTTTTCAATCCTTGTCCCATTACCTACAATTTAGAAAATTAATTTTTTTCCTGCTGCTTTCTACTGGTGTTCAAATTTGAAAAGCAAGGAGAGGTTCATGTGATTTACAGGGCCCAAAGCCAGGGTTTCTCTGTTGAAAGCTGGTTTGCATTTAACTGGGAGTATTACAGAAATAAAAGGGATAGGCCACCAGTCAGGGACTTTAAGTTGATAGACATCCCTCTAACACGAGTGCCAGTGTCTACTGAACAGACTAAACTTGTCTGTGAATATACCACTTCATTTCAGGTATGGAAAAGTCCTCTTTGGAGTGAAATTTCTCCTTAAAATTATCGGCCTCTAGATGAACAAGCACCAGCACAGAAATATTTCTGTGCAACAGACCCATGTCACCTGTCACAATTATCACAGAGATCATCAGAGCTGTTCTTACGGACACAGGACACTGCTGGGGCTCATGTGTGGGATATGGGAACACTTCATTTCAAACAGCCACACTGGATTTCCACAAATTTTCTGAGGCTCACTGCGTGAGAATTGGGGAACTGGTCTGTAAAAGGCTCAGAAACACAGTTATGACTATCTCTTTTTTTAAAAAGCTTTAAAGGCATTTTAAAGTAATAGTCCCAAAATACAAAGCTAATACACACATGGAAGCATGTGGAAGGGAGGGACGTGATGAAAAGGACATTTTATCTGCACACAGCATTTGCTGACTAAAGAAACTCTGATCAAACTGATGCTAAAGACCTCTGCAGTACACTGTGAACAGATGTATACCTGTCTTCAGATGTCTCTCAAGATGGACCTTTCTTTTATAGCTATGTCATACAAACTTCCATGTGATCTTTATTTGTCACAAAATACATCTTTATGCTACTGAACACACTGCTTCCAATAGTGGAGTAAACAGCTAAAAGCAGTATCTATTTGTAATACACTCCAAGTCTTCTACCTAGAGGATACACAAGGGACAGAGTTTGCTCCAAAGCTGCTCTCAGTGCCCGCATCCCAGTACGTCCAGGTCTGAGCCTCCCTGGGAAGAGGACAGCTTTGCAGGGACATTTCGGTGCTGTCCTGGCTGGGCGAGCACTCACCTGGCCCAACATGCTGCCTGCACTGCCCTGCCATACTCCAAAAGACCCTCGTCAACCCTCCCAGACCTCTGAGGTTTAGCTCCTTTGATCTATTTTAAAACACATCATGAGGACAGACTGAAGTCCAACAATTAGACTGCATCAAAACCGAGACAAATGGAAGCACCAGCAACTACCATTTTGGTTGACGGATTTCTCCTGACAGGAGGGTGGGAGACCTAAATGCCCTTTTCTAGGATGTCAGGCTTGGGAAGAAACCCAAAACCTTGAACTGGCCACACTCCAAATATGTGAGCTCATGATTTCACCGTGGACAAACAGGTTTCTAAAGACACATACAAGATGAAAATACTCAGCAGGAACTTTATTTCAGTCTCAACAGCACAGAAAGTCCCTGTTCATATCAGTAAAAACAACTGCCACCTTCCAACAATGAGATAAGCAACAGGCCAGTTCAGCGCCTGCTCCTGGTGCAGGAGAACATGACTCTTCCTTCCTCAGTGACTCAGCCCCAGCGGAGCAGAGCCGTGCTCCAGGGCTGGCATGCGTGGGGTAGTGCAGCCCACCCTGGCCTCACCTTGATGCCACCAGGCCAGGCCAGGCCAGCCCTGGCACCCAGCAACACCGCGGCAGGAGAACTGGAGCAACTGCTCCAGTGAGTCGCTGCCCCAGAGATAGTTAGCAAAGCAGCGGCTACATGGAGTGATAGGCAAGATCTTGAAGCAGGGAAAGGGAGGGAGGAGATGGAGGTGGTAATGGAAAACCCACAAGGCAAACCATGACTGATAAACAGAAACTGCACAAACACACATGGAAAAAAAGATCAGAACCTGCAAAACAGTAGCACATCTAAGAAAGAGGAAATGGACAAAGACCAGGTGAGAATATGTCACAGCACATGCTTTGTTCCAGCTTCCAGGTACAATGCAAACACTGTCACCTGACAAGCAAAAGGCTTCTCCAAATACCTCTTTTTTTTTTTTTTTTTTAAGCTCTAATTCTACTCTGTGTTTGTTTTTGAAAGCTTCCCAGAAATAGAGCAGACTTTGGAGGTATCTATAGCTTTTAAAACCAGTTATGATTAATTTGAATCCCCAGCCTCCCAGCACCAAACCACAATCTCCTTTCCCGTCTTTTAATTTTTTTCTGAAGAGAGAGGTTCCAGTTGGAGGAACAGGTGCCACACCTCCCTGCCAAGGCAGCAGCAACCTCTGCCCTTGGACACATCACATCACCTTCCAGTTCTAGGGTGACATTGCCTTTTATCATCATGACGGTTCAAAATACACAAGCTATCAAACAAGAATGTAGATCTGTACAGTCAGGTAGTCATCTCACTGTGATTAGCTCATTAGCTCTCGCTGATCGTGCAGTTACCTGCAGAGACAAGGGCACTGAGAGTAGTTTAACAGATCCTCCTTAAAGGTCACACCTTTAATCTATTTGCATCAACATTCCAAATGGCAGGTCTAAATTACTATCTTTTTAAACTTTTATATGCCAAGTGCAGATTCTCCCAGAAGCTTTTCACTCCAGGCTGCCTTGGTTAGTGGTTGGGCTCCGGGCTTACCTCGGGGGGAGTGCTCTGTAAAGTTAATGGCACATGACAGGTATGACTTCAGAGTGCACTAGTACGGGACCCACATGAACCTTGCTCAGAGGTGTTGGACAGTAACCAGCCAGTTTAGCTGACAACACGCATCAGTCCCCAAGGTCTGCCATTGTACTTTCAGGCCACTCCTTCAGCTGTGCTCTGCTTGCATATAACACTCCACCATGAATGGCTGCGGCTGTATGTGTGAAACAACAACCTACACAGTAACACACAACAGCACCTCTCTGCTGGGGAGCAGAAGATCCGGCTCCATGTCACTTCGGGATGTGACTTGATGACAATGAGTCACTAGGAACCAAAGTTGCTGTGCTGGGTGCTGGTTTCAGTCAAACCGCTGATTGTTGCAAAGCAGGATTAGAAAGTGGTGTTGGTCTGGCTTTGTTTGCCCAAGCTCTGCA
Organism: Cephalopterus ornatus; assembly: GCA_013396775.1. NCBI lineage: Eukaryota > Metazoa > Chordata > Aves > Passeriformes > Cotingidae > Cephalopterus > Cephalopterus ornatus. The sequence continues at coordinate 936,996 of VZRE01009904.1, forward strand.
AAGCACACAGAAGGCTTGCTGTCTCTACCAGATCCTAGCAGGCTAAGCCTTTTCCAATGTTTTTCCAATGATTTGGCACCAGCATGTCTAAAGAGCTGTAGGGCAACTCCATGTTACACTGCACAAACCAACTCAGCAAGTGGCATGGGGCACTTCAGTAAGCCTGTGTCCACAAACCGGCAGCAGCTCTGCTGCGCCTTGCAGGCTCGCCTGCTCCACAGCCTGGCGAAGCCAGGAAGACCACAAGGAACTTCCTGACAGCAGCCTGCTGTTCTCCACCAGAATGAGGGCTTTGGCCTTGCATTTGTTATTTAAAGTTTAAGAATCCTGTTGACTTAGACTGCAGTGTCTTGAATGCCTGAAGAAGGGCAGCTGGTAACACTTCCCTTTGGAGCCTGGGGACAAGTTCTTGCTCCCAGTGTGTGTGTGTGGGGGAGGACGCCAAATTTCTGCCCGACAGCGTAAGGCAGCCTGCTGAGAGCCTCTTCCACCCAGCTAGGAAGGAGAAGCATTCCCTCAGCACCTCTCCATGGGCAGCTTTCCTCGGTGGGGAGGTGCGGGCAGCCTCAGGCTGGTGGGAGGCACTGGCTGCCATGCCACACTGCCAGGCTGCCTCCCTGAAAGCCACTGTCCCCTCTCCCCCTATGACTTCATCACGGACCAGCAGCAGTGCTGCAACTGCCCCACCTTTCCATCACTTTCAGTGAGGGGAAGGCCAATGGAAGCACAGGATACCCACTTTCAGAGCCCCACAACCTCCACAACAAGCACACTGTCAGTACCTGACATTTAATTCAACTTAATTTCCTTGAACTCTGCCACTGTGGGCTGCACAGAGAAGACAAAGGATATCCTAGTTTAAGCACACGGGCAAGACCATGTCTTGTCAGAGAACATTGAGAAAGCTGGAATGTTTCTTTCTCTGGTAGACATGGATCTGAGTGTCCGAGGAGGCAGGGTCAGTCACTGTCCACGTGTGGTTTCCTGTCTCCCAAACCTTTGCAGGGTTCATGCAGGGCAAAGCACTGTCTGATAACAGTAACTCCATCAATGTACTCCTGATTTTGGGACACCTTATTAAAACTCTTTGAATTGACTTTTTATCTTGAAAACACAGTGAAATAACCTTTTTTCTTGCTATTTCTTTCTTGTAAAGAAAGGCAGATGAGCAGCAAGATAGCAATATCTACAAAAGACAAAACTGGAAGGGAAAAAGGCTGGGAACACCACAGAGCTTCTCACCTGAATGAGGCTGTTGGCAACAGCCTGCTGAGCAGTACCATCCCAACTCTGGTGCTCTGAGATCACAGCACTGAATTGTGAAACAAAGTACCACTGCACATACCTGTACCGCTCCTCCTGCAGGGTCTGCATTATCAACGTGTAATCCCTCTGGTAGCGAACCTTAAGGTCCTCAAATGACTCTTCCAGTCTTGCCTGTGTTTCTCGAATTTCTTGAATCTCATGCAATATCGCATCAAACCCTGAGCTCTGCATATCCAGAGTGTTTGTTTTCGAGCTGGAAGCTCCCACAGGGCCCCCTGTTGTGCTGTTGGCTCCCACCGAGCCCGACGTGGCACTGGAGCAATCCTCTTCACTGCCATATTTTGGGCTTGACTGAAAGTTCTGAATAATGCCTAGAGCCTTGCCTCCTGTCCCATCCTCCTGGCCTTCTTCTAAGGAGTCTTTCAGATTAGCAATGTTGTCTGCACTCCCAAACTTGTTTCTTATGAGAGAGGCAATCTCCCGGGGTTTGGAAACCACAGCTCCTGCTGCTGAGTGCGTGGCCTGGGAGAAACTGGAAAGCCCACCTTTTACGCTGTCTACCACTCCCTCACTGAAGCCAGTGACTTTTGCTCCAACATCTTTCAAACCCTGATGCATATCCCTGAAGACATCCTTCGGCTGCCGAGGGATCCCATTCTGTTCAATCTCTCGCAGCTTTCGGTGGTAATGTTCCAGTTTCTTCTGCAGCTGCAAGATGGTCTGGGCTGACTTTTGATTTTTCTTCTCAAACACTTGCTTAATGCGGGCGCTCTGCTGCTTGTCTGCATTGTTGGCCAATTTCAGGTACTCCGCCACGTTATCATCACGGGCTGTTTGCTCAATTTTTATCTGCTCAGTCAGCTTCAGTATCTTCTGCTGCAAGTGTGTGATAGCCACTTTTGTCCTCTGCGGATCTGGGGTCCCATCAACAGAGTCCGTGTTGATGCTGCCATCAGTGCTGGAGGCCACGGCACTGGAAGTCTGCGCCAAGCTGCTGACTTCCAATCGCTCGATCTAGACAAGGACAGAGAGAAACATGAGTGCTAATCATCAGCTTCACCGACAGAAAACCTTTCCCTCTTTATGCAAACCAACTTGGCAAATGGACGTAATTCTACAAAAACGCACCTTTTTTCCACTGCCCAGGGGATAGTATCAATCAAGTGAGTATTATGTGTTTTACGGACATTTAGTAAAAGCTGAGAAATAAGCAAAACCCCTCATACTTGAGCCCACTTTATGGCCTCAAACAAACCAAAACTCAAGCACAAACGCTCAACAGGGCACCCGAGCTTGGCAGGCCGAGCACTCCCAGGTGCTGGTACAAGGGCAGGGGCTCTACCCGCTGGAGAGTGAAAGGACCGACAAGGTAACTGAGAGCAGAAGCCACATGGTTCAAGTGTACAGTACACCCGAGTCATTCCCAGCGCTTCACTTGCTTGTACAGCAGCAACCGTGAAACCTACCCCAAAACACTCACTCTACTATGGTCAGTGCTTCTAACAGAAACACGGAGCCCGCGAGGGACCGAACGCACGCCCCGCCGCGGCAAACCCTGCGAGCAGGTGTCCTCGAGCGGGAGGAAACAGCGAGTTTCAAAAGGAAACTCCCGCTTTTGGCCAAAACACAACGTAAACGCTGTTTCAGCGCAACCGAACCCGACAAGTGCCCGCCGCGAACGGCCCGGGCAGCCCCGGAGAGCCCGCTCTCCAGCCCGGGCCCGGCCGCACCCTACCTTGTCGCGGCGCAGCAGCACCGCCCGCTCGCCGTGCATGGCTCCCGCCGGCCGCTCGCCGCCC
>VZRE01009905.1:1929-50806 GCA_013396775.1 Cephalopterus ornatus
GGCCCCTCAGCTCAGGAAGGACATGGAGGGGCTGGAGCAGGTCTTTCAGCCCTCCTTAAACTCAGCTCTTCAAGCCCTTGGTGTCAATAATCCATTCCATCATTCTGATTTGGAATGCATATCATTTTAGTTATGGAAGAATCCAGACTTAGAGCAAAATCCCACTGCAGTAAGAACTGAAGGAACAGATTGTTCCTGCACAAAGCAGTTTGGAAACAGTGGTAAAAGACTCAGACAGGCAGAGAGCCCAAAAACCAGGGATAGAACACCAGCAATTCCCCCTCTGGAGTGCCCAGAATGACCCTTAAGGTCCCTCATTGAAACCCAAACAATCCCCTCAGCGAGAAGATTCAAGCATTCCTGTGAACAGTGGATGTGGGGGACTAATTCCACTCTAAAATGCACCTGAAATAGATTTGAGACAAAGGAAGAGGTTTAATAACATTTTCTAAACCCCATATTCTTATTTTAGTTGTGGAAACGTTGGTTGCTGGTATCAGCCCGCAGCAGCTCAAAGCTTTGGGGAGGTTTGGCCACAGACATCCTGCAGAGGGGACATTCACTGCAGGGTTACAGAACATGGGAAAGAGCATTATTTTTTTCGTTTTAACACTAAAAAAAAGATGATTGAAAGACCATCCAGCTCCCCTCTTTTGTGTCCACCTTGCAGCTGAATCTTTTAATGATTTTCACAGTTCTTGTGTTTATTTGGTGAAGGGGACAAGAGGAAGACATGCAAAGATCTCCTAAAATGCTTCCACAAAGAGGAAGGCAACGTCTACTCTCCATGTTCATCATGGAGAGGGGAGAACATCCTGATTTAAATTCCAGCCAGTGGAATTATGGTTCAATATTAAGAAAACTCTACCAACAAAGAGGCTGTGGTGTTCTAGAACTGTTCCTTGAACACTGGGCACGATCCCCGTCACTGGGGAGCTTCAGAAATATATTTGTAGAAAGTCTGCCAGGAAAGGAGCAAATAGAATTGTCCCTCCCTTGGAGCAGAGCAAGGACTGGAGAACCTCAGGAAGCTCCTCAGTAGCCCTATGGGATCATTGAATAATTCAGGTTGAAAGGAGCCTCTGGAAATCACCCTTTCCCACCTCCCAACCCCCAAGACACTTCAAAAATTATTTAGATGGCTTCAAGTTGCCCAAGTTCTTAATATCTCCAAGGTAGGAGCTTCCATGACTCCTCTGGGTAATCTGTTTGTGTTTGACCTGTCCATTTTTTTTCCATATATCCAGCTGGAATGGTCATTGATGTAACATGTTTCACCTCAAGCTTTTGAAGTTTCTCAAGTATGTTCATGGTCTTCCTTGTAATGGAGGGTCCAAAACTGGGCAGAGAAGTCCAGCTGTACTGTCACATGTGTCAAACAGGAGGCAGAAACACTGGGAAGGTGCTGGAGCAAATCCACCTCACCTCTGAACACACGGAGAACGAGAAGGAGATCAGGACTAGTCAGGCCAGATTTAGGAAAGGGAAGTCATGACTTCCCAACCTGATGGCCTTCTGCAGTGACAAGTCTGGGCTCGTGGATGTGGCTGTTGTTCATTCTGGCTTTAGCAAGGCTTTTCACACCGTGTCCCATCTCATCTCCACAGACAAAGGGATGAAGTTTGGACTAGATACATGGACAGAGGTGGACTGAACAGCTCTTGTCCTTCATGGACTTCGAACAGTTGCCAGGATTAGCTGCTCCATCACCTTCCCAACACTGGCCTGAGTTATCCTTCGTGTCCTTCTTGAAGGCAGGAGGGACATTTGCCTCCTTCTGCTCCCAGGAAACTTCCCTGACCACCACAACCTTTCAAAGATCAGTGAGGCGACCTTGCAATGACATCAGTACCCACAGATTCATCCTGTCATGGCCCATGAATTCTACATGTCTGGTTTGTCTTAGTGTTCCCCAGCTTGTTCGTCCTCCACTGAGGATAAATATTCCTTGCTCCGGTCCAGGAATTTCTGAAGGTTGATCTTATCAGTAAAGACTTAAGTGAAGAAGACCTTAGTACCTGGTCCATTTCCATGCTCTTTGTCACCAGAATTCCTACCCTGGTGAGCAGCAGGCCCACGTTTTTCCTACTCTTTCTTTTCCCACTAATATGCCTGTAGAAAATTTTCTTGGTGTCCCTCACCAGATTTCATTCCAGATGGGCTTTGATTCCCTGCTCCAGCCTCATCCATCAGCTCTTTTTTATTGGTTCCTTCTTCAGATGGAGCTACATGGAGATCTCCAGCACAGGGGAACATCACCCCAGTGCCAGAGCTCACATTTGTTGGCCCATCTCACCAGGCTTTTTGCAGCTCTGCCAGCTTCCATCACATATGGAGTCTTCTTCCACGGGAAAACATGGAGTTGTTTCATCCAAATAAACGCAGGGATCCTCACTTCAGGGAATTTGGAGGCAGACTAGCTCTTGAGGTATCCCATCAAGAGGTCACAGACTGCAAGAAAAAAGGAAAGACACGGGACAAGGGTTGGAATTGGTTCTTCTGGGTGAATGTTCATATAAAGACCTGCTGGGGTTTGTGACACCTCAGATACAACAAGAAAGAAGCCTGTGCCACCTTAAATCCCAAAAATAGTGTTCTCAGGCAGGGGAAAGGCTTGGAACTTGAAGGGGCTGGATATTTCCCTTGGTTTTCTTTTTAAATGTCTCATTAAAAAAAAACCCTGTGATTCATATTTTTTGGGAGGGATAAAAATTCCTGTGTCAGGAATTCAAGGCTCAGCCAGAGCCTTGGGCTCTGTCTGGGGCTCCTCAGAGTCCATTTGATGGGTTGTCCCTGGAAATAATTTTCCCTTCACCAGAGATTTCACTTGCAGGCCCCTTTTCTATATAATAATCATAATTCCTGAATCCCTGACTTTTACGCTTTCCAAGATTCAATTCCCCAGCTCCATGAGGAGGCAAAAGGGTCTTTCCTTTGCTTCTCCCAGGAATTCTGCTTTCCCAGGATGTCATTTCCCAGTATAACTTCTGTGACTTCTATCAAGGACTGTTAACACCTCAGGCTTGGAAAATCACTGAATTTAAGATTGTTGAACACTGGTTATAAGTTCCTTATACTTTTTTCCCCCCAGTGTTTATATTTCTCCTGGATAACTGCAGTTATTCATTGGATTCTATTCTCAGATAACTCTTATATTTTATAGTATCCAGATCTTGGATGACAGGCTTGAAAGACATGTTAAATATCATAACAACGATACAATGCATATATAATATTCACAGGCACTCACAGAGGCACATTCAATTCAACTCAGAGAGATTTCCCAAAGGAAAAATCAGTTCCTTGTACTCTGATTTATTCTGATGCCTTATTCCTTTCCATCTCCATTCATCAAGGCTTGAATGGGATATCAGCTTTAATAGCTGCTAATTAGCAATATAAACCATCCACCCTGCAAATCAATAGCAGAATAACACTGAAAAGGGGGGAAAAAAACCAAACATGTCATCATAACAGTTGGGTCCAATGATTGAAAGGGAGGAAAAATGCAGTTGGATTCTTAATATTGAGAGTAATTAAGAAGGAAAGGAGAAATTGCTGTTTTTCTCATGTGAATTTTAAGCAGTTAAGAAGGGCACATAATAAACCTTGGGACTGAAATCCCCTTGACTTCCTTGTGTCAGCTCCTCGCTGTGTTTCAGGAGCTGAAGCAGAGTTGTGTGTGTGTTTATTGTCAGCTCCTGTCTGGTTTCCTGCTGGAATGGGAAGGCAAAGCTCCGACTTCCACGGATTTCCCACGAGGACAACTGGGAAGAGGAGCCACATTCTGGATTCGGCTCCTGGTCGTCGTTTCGGTGGGTGCAGCTGTTTTGCTTTTGCTTGGAGGGTTGGTGTGTGCTAATTGGGCAAAGAACAGTAATTAGTCAGTGTGTGCGGCAGGTGATTTGTCTGGATCCCACCACGGAGCCTCCCAGAAGGCACGGATGCTCCGAGGGATGATATGAACACCCTTTAATTGGCCGGACAACTGGTTCAATGAGCAGTTCCTGCACTGGAAACTCCTCAAATTTGTGGCGTCTTCCTCCCCTTCCCCAAATCCTTCCTGCTCTGAGTGGAAGTATTGACATCCACCTGAAAAATAGGAGATTTCCAGGGAGGAAAAAAAATGGATCATTTCCAGACATCACAGAATCACAGAATCACAGAATATGCCGGGTTGGAAGGAACCCAGAAGGATCATTGAGTCCAACTCCTAGCCCTGCACCCATTCCCAAGAGTCACACCATGGGCCCGAGAGTAAATTCATTAGAGAAAAAACATTCAAAAATCAACCAACAAGAAAATTTTATGAAGTCCAAACCCCTGACCTCTCTTGGAAAGGCATCAGTATGGATTTCCAAATGCTGGAGCTGAGGAGTGGCACTCGCCCAACACGAAACTGTCCCTTGGAGGTGATATAAAAGACATCCATTGCTCCAGAGGATTTGCACACACCTGTTTGAGGTGAAACCCAGCAAGAGGGCAGAGGGGCCCAAAAATGGCTGATCTTCAAGGATGACCTCCTCCAAGCTCAGGAGCGAGGCATCCCAGCTAGGAAGAAATCCAGGAAAAATGCCAGGAGGATGGATGGATGGATAAGGAGATGCTGAGCAAACTTGGAGCAAAAAAAAAAAAAGAGGTTTTCAGGAAGTAGAAATGAGGACAGGTGGCCTTGAGCAGTTCTGGTCTAGTGGGAGGTATCCCTGGGACTAGATGATCTTCAAGGTCCATTCCAACCCCTTAACATTCCGTGACTCTTAAATTCTGAGACTAAAGACAGGGAATGGCTGGAGCTGTGTCAGAGCAGGTTTAGATTGGATCTCAGGAAAAGGTTCTTCCCCCAGAGGGTGGTTGGGCACTGAACAGCCTCCCCAGGGAAGGGTTCACAGCCCCAAACCTTCCAGAGCCCAAGGAGTGTTTGGACAACGCTCTCAGGCACAGGGTGGGATTTTTGGATGGTCCTGTGCAGGCCAGGATTTGGACTGGATGATCCTTGTGGGTCCTTTCCAACTCGGGATATTCTACCTGGGAAAGACATTCTCAATTATCATCTCAATGCCCAGCATTCCAAAGACGAACATGTTCATGCCACATGTTCGAGACATCATTTTGAGGGTGAAACCCAAACAATTAATTGAACTTCCCTTGGACACAAGGCTGTCCCAAAGTCTTTTGGTCAAGAGGGGACACCTATTTCAGTGTATCTGGACTTCGGCCAAAGCAGGGATCAGCTGCTGAGATTATTCTGACTTCAGGAAAAGCACAAAATTCCTATGCATCCAAAAGTTAAAGCCAACCAGAAAAAGGGCAAGTGTTTTATGTGAAGCATTTCGAGGTGTTGGAACAAGCAAAGTCCACATGTCTGTCTGTCTGTGCAGCTCTTTTCCCTCCAGAGCTTCAGAAATCCTCCTGGAACACCTTGGTTCAGTTTGTGGGGAGAATCTTCCACCTCAGGGGATCATAAAAGAAATATCTCCCCTGTTAACCAGCTTCTGCAACCCAGATTTGGCAAATATGTTCCAAATTCCCCATAAAATTCCCTGTGGAAAGAATCGGCTCCCTATAAATGTGTGTATAAATGTATTTCTGTGTATATATAAAGGTGTGTATGTGGATCTGTGTGTGTATATACATACACACATACATATATATTTATTTATATATATATTTAAAGTCAGGAAGGCACTGAATAAACTTTTGGGGAGATGTTTTTTTCCTGCAGGGAATGTTTTTCTGGGGAATTCGACCAACTTCCTTCTCTCCCATCAACTCTCCAGCATTTCTCCTTCATGGCCCTGTTTCTCAGGTGTCTCTAAAGTGAACTCAGAGGAGCTCTTGTGCCTTCCTGCTTTTCCAAGAACCCAGGAGTCAGAGTGGGCTCCTGCCAAAAGCCTTCTCCTGTGTAATCCTGTTTATTAAAAATTAGTGATTAGTCTATGGACGATGCTGCTTTCCAAGTTGGTCTCTGCAAGCCAGAACTACTTTTTCTATTGTTTCTGTTTAAAAACAGACACAAAAAAACAAAGACCATGAATCATCACCAGATATTCTGTAAAACCCCAGATATTTCTGGAAAAGGCCAGAGCTCTACATAAAAAAAAAAAAAAAATGAAGTGTTTAAAGAAATGTTATATAATGTGAAGGTCTACAATGGAATACATTAAATTCTTAGGCAGCTCAGGCTACACTTTCCTTCACTTCCCACTGCTCCTAATAATACTCTTTGTTCCACTCTAAACCAGTCTTTCTCCTTCTTTGTTGTTTTTCCCATTCTGCAAATGCCTGTAGACAGTTCTGGTCCCCTTAGTCATACATTAGACAAATTGCACATACTGTTTCCTTTTAATCTCATCTCCCTCCTGACTTTTTAAGCACTTGGAGTTGTTCTCCACCATCCTCTGCAGTTTACCAACACTGCCTTGATATTTTGATGTGCTCAACGAGCACGATTCCACAGTGGGAGTCAGGTACACGCTCCATCCTTGCCGTTCAGCAGCATTTTGGGGGAGAAACATCTCATTCCTGGTTGCAGCAGAACATGTGATTTTGACAGAGCTGTTGCAAATAGATATTCCAACTAAAGGCAAAGCTCGACCTCTCCTGCCGTGAAATTAATGGGATAGGACGCGGGGAAAAGGGCCTCAAGTTGTGCCAGGGGAGGCTCAGGTTGGATTTTAGGAAACAAAAATTCCCTGAAAGAGCTGATGAACGTTGGAGCAGGCTGCCCAGGGCAGTGGTGGGCTCACCAGCCCTGACCATGACACAGAAACAGCCTTCATGGTTTTGGGTTCACATTCTTTCCTCTCGCAAAGTGATGTCTTTGGTCGAAAGGAAAACTTCATTTTTTAACTTAAAGCTTGAAATTCATCACTGACATCAACTCTGGAATCTTAATTTCTCTGCCCCTCAGCAGAAAAGGCCCTTTGGTGCTGGTATGTAATGGGAGGTGCCACCTGAGACCACACAAAGTGCTGCCGGGTTGTATTAGTTACCAAAACAAAGATGGGATGATTCATCTGGTCTGATTTCCTTGCCTTTCAAGACAAACTGGTTTTCCTGCTCTTTTTGGGCACCTCGGTTTGCTGGACTCCCCTCTTTGCCTGGGAGGCACAGGGGACTTCAAGGACTTGCCACTGGTTTGGAAAATGAAATCCCAGGCCCCGGGATTTGATTGCAATGACCAAAAAAGAGCTTGGGAAAGAGCAACCAAACAGTATGAGGATGATATTTCCATTACCAGCAGCACACTGACACTGCAGCACTGTATAAAAGACTATCAATAAAAGACATAATCTCAAAGAATTTGCGGCATGAAAGTTATAAAGCCACAGATGCATCAGGAAAAAAAATATTCCAAAAAAGATTGTTCTTCCTTGAACTGCTGCAGCTGCCGCTTTTTCGCCTTGTTTAGGTTGGAAGAGGATTTCTGTGCTTCAGGGAATTGTAGAATCATTAAGTTTGGAAAAGGGCTCCAAGATCATCAGGTTCAATCTTTCAGCCTTCACACTCAACCATATTGGGAAGTGCCACATCTCCTCGTTTTTGGAACACTCAGCCCATCGATCCAGCCTGCCCAGATCCCTCTGCAGGTCCTTCGTTCCCAAAAGCAGATGGATTTCAAGCCCCACACTGGCACGCTGCCCTTAGGCTCAACTCCAGCAAGCCTGGTTTTATCCCCTTCCCCCTTCAAAGCTGATTTAAAGCCCTAACCATCAGCCCCCAGCTTGTGGGACAGAATCCTTTTCCCAATCTGAGATGGTGAAACCCAGCTGTCACTGGCAGATCTGGTGATCCAAAAACCAGGGGTTCCATCTGAGCCAGGAGTTAATCAGGCGGGAGGGAAAAAGGCAAAATTCCAGCTGATCCAAGTGTGAGTCACACGGGAGGGAAAAAGCCAAAATTCCAGCTGATCCAGGTGTTAATCAGGTAGGAGGGAAAAAGCCAAAATTCCAGCTGATCCAGGTGTGAGTCACATGGGAGGGAAAAAGCCAAAATTTCACATGAGCCAGGAGTTATTTTGGTGGGAGAAACTTCTCTCTTCAACCTCATCACTGCCAAACTGAACAACCAACAGCGGGCAATAAGCCAAGGGCTGGACCAAAACCAGGGAGATTCCTGGGAATGTCTCCTACCCTGGGAGGCAGCAGAATTCCCTGTGGGATGAGTCTGGGCAGCAAACAAGCTGTCAGGAGTGGGATTCGAACCCACGCCTCCAGGGGAGACTGCGACCTGAACGCAGCGCCTTAGACCGCTCGGCCATCCTGACCTCTGGAGTGTGTTCCTTTCCATGTCCTTTGGAACAGCCTGGAAAGTTGTCATCCATCCAGTGTGTCCTTCAACTGTGTGGAGCACTTCCTTGGGCATCCAGGACTCTTCTCTGCACTCCGAATGGGAAGCAACCGCCTGGACTCTGGAACCGACAGGAGTTTTGGAGCCGGGTAGGGATCGGTTCCTACTCCCAAGGAACAAGTGGTGGGACAAGACGAAAGGGCCTAAAATGCACCAGGGGAGGTTTAGACTGGATATTAGGATAAATTTCCTCACTGAAAGGGTGGCCAGGCAGTGGAACGGGCTGTTCAGGGAAGTGGTGGAATCTCCATCCCTGGGAGTGCTCAAACGGACTTCGGTGTTCAAAGGTGCTCAGAAAAGTGTGGATGTGGCACTTGGGGATATATTTTGGTGGTGGACACGGTGATGCTGCCTTAACTGTTGGACTTGATGATCTTAGAGGTCTTTTCCAAGCTTAATAATTCCATGAGAAGGCCTGGAATTCTCTCCTTCCTCCCCCATCACTAAGTGGCACAAGAGGTTAACAATTAAATTGGGTTTAACCAGTGAAATACCACAAACCAGCAGAATTAAGGAGGAAAAAAAAAACCCCAAAGAATCACCAGAATGACAAAAATTGAAAAAAAAAGATACTCTAATTTCTGCCATATTCCTTTACCCCTGCCAGCTCCTTTCTTTTCCTTTCTCCCTTTTTTTTATTTGCCTTTTTTTTCTTTTCTCTGTATAAAGTGCTGGAGTTTTTCCAACAGTCTTTAGATGAGTTGACACTGACTTATGCATGAGCTGATGTCTGTGTGTGTGCAGGAACGTGGCTTTCCTCTCATCCCAACCTCGGCCCAACTCCCCAGAGAGGCTCTGAGCAAGGTCTTGTGTTGCTTTTGAGAGGGGCAGCAGAACAGCAGGACTTCTCTAGGGCCGGAAAAAGGGCTGAGGAAATTCGCTTTCGATTGAAAGGAGAGATTTTATTCCAAAGACAAAGTGAAACTGAGGTAAGGGATAAATCTTTCAGAGTCACAGGAGCGGCCAGCGAAATCTAGCTGAGAAAGAAAAAGCCATGAAAAATAAATATTCCCCTTTATGCAACATACGCTGGGTGTTGGAAATAGATGATCTTTAAGGTCCCTTCCAACCCAAACCATTCTATGATTCTATAATTATATATATGCACCATTACAGAGGACTTTTCACTTAACTATTATAACTGTATCATTAGAGGAACACTTCAGCATCCTTATTAACTTTATCCTGCTAAAGAATTTCCTGAACTGGTGAGGGAATAGGTTAAGGATGTCTATAATTATCAGCTGCTTCTGCCCACATGCCTGGCTGATGGAAAATTATTAATCTTGAGCCCTGGCTGATGGGCCATGCTGGGAGGCAGGGGAGATTTGCTCAGGCTTGGCACTCCAAATTCCCAGCCTCCTGTGAACCTCCAGAGGTTTTAGTGGACGCAAAGCACTGTGTCATCCCTGCCCCTCACGGGGATATGGCCTTAATGACATGACCCTTGTCATGGGAGACCTCAGGGGCAGAGAAGGGAATCAAACACCAGGGAATTGAGTCTCAACCCACCACCCACCCAACGTGGCTTTGATTAATTTAAAGACAGATATGGAGGAAAAACCCTATGAGGAGAGGCTGAGGGAGCTGGAGGGGCTCAGCCTGGAGAGGAGGAGGCTCAGGGGAGACCTCATCACTCTCTGCAACCCCCTGACAGGAGGGGAGAGCCGGGGGGGGGTCAGGCTCTGCTCCCAGGACAAGGGGACACAGCCCTGAGCTGTGCCAGGGCAGGTTTAGGTTGGACATGGGGAAGAAGTTCTTTCCAGAGAGAGGGATCAGCCCTTGGGATGGGCTGCCCAGGGAGGGGGTGGAGTCCCCGTCCCTGGGGGTGTTGAAGCAGAGCCTGGCCGTGGCACTCGGGGCCATGGGCTGGGGGCCAAGGTGGGGTTGGGGCACGGGTTGGACTCGACCATCTCAGGGGTCTTTTCCAACCTTGTTGATTCTGTGATTCTATGAAAAAGGGCAGGAGGGAAGTCAGAGGCCCTTAAAAGGTGTTCAGGTCAATCCCTGTTCCTCGAGCTCTTTGGGGACTGGTGGCATCTGGATGTGGGTGGACACCGGTGACTAAGGTGTTTTGCAGAGCTCCAGCTGGTGAGGAATGAGCTGTGTGAGGGAAACACAATGCCAAGGGGTTCCCATTGGGTAAACAGTCTGCATTTGGAATGCTTTGTACGAGAATAAACAGCCTGCCCAAAGCAACCTGCCAACTTCCCATCAACACTGTGTCCTTTTAAAGCACCTTTTTTTTTTTTCTCTAACAGTTTCACATCCTCCCAGGCAGGATCGTGTAGCAGTTTTGGAATCAATGAGGCATTTGGCATTTCCCTCTCACCTTGCCTGCCTTTGGGCTGGCACAGCTCCACAGCCCAGGTTTTGTGCCTGTGGATCTCTCTTGTTGGAACATTAAAACAAATGCCACTTCGGCTCATTCCTGGCTGGAGAGGGGAGAGGGGGCAGGAAAGTCTCTGTGGCTCATCCTGGCACATGAACTCAGAGGGAGATTTTGGGGGGTCAGGGCAGCCACCACCTACTAAGAACAAGGGCAGAGCCACAATCCAAGGCCAGGCTCCTTCCCAAAAGGTCACTCGCTCAGGGGACATCCCCAGGACCTCTGTACCGTCCTCATCAGTGCAAACCCTAGAATATGCTTTAAATACTGATCTCCTGCCCAGCAAGTGGCATCTTTAAGTGGGAGAGAGGCCAGAGCTCTCATGTCCCATGTGAGAATCTCTCCTTTGATTACTGGGGCTTTGCAGCTCTGAGGGTGTCCCACTGTTACCCCCCATCAGCTCGGGAAGGTCCAAGCAGAAAGCTACCATTTAGGAGTTGGATCTATTAAACTGTATTTTTGTAGGGACTCCAAAGTTTGCACGAAGATAACACAGGTTATCACGCAGAGGGGGAAGCAGAGGGGCAGCACTGATCTCTTCTCCGTGGTGGGCAGAGACAGGAGCTGAGGGAATGGCTGGAGCTGGGCCAGGGGAGGTTTGGGTTGGATCTCAAGAAAAGGTTCTTCATCCAGAGGGTGGCTGGGCACTGAGCAGGCTCTGAGGGCAGTGGGCACAGCACCAAGCCTGACAGAGCTCAGAAAGTGTTTGGACAACACTTTCAGGCACGTGGTGGGATTCTTGGGGATGCTCCTCTGCAGGAACAAGAGCTGGATTGATGATCCTTGTGGGTCCCTTCCAACTCTGTATATGCTATGATTCCATGATTCCAGGTGTGTGCTGGCCCTCAAATTATCAGACTGATCAAAAATATCCTGTTTCTATCAGGGAAGCATCTCCAACCAAGCTGCTTCCCACAGAAGCCAATGGTGAATAAGCCAAAGGAAGGCAGTTGCACAGAATCACAGATGACAGGCCCATGAATTTGGTGATGACAGGCCCAAGGACCCTTTGTGAGCTGTGGCTCCTAAATGGGACTGTCTAACACCCTGTCCCACTGCATTTTGGAAATCTCCAGTGATGGGGGCTCCACCGCCTCCCTGGGGAGGTTTCTCCAGTGATTGACTGAAAAAATTCTTTCTTATATCAAGATGAAAACTCTCTGATGTGTCCACATTCAATTCATGCTCCCACTGCTTGGCAGAAATATGTGACTCTAATTAGTCAATGCTCATTAAGGGAAAGACTTTATTTCAGAAGACTCCCTTAATTTTTTCACTCATTATTTTGGGGCGGGGGAGCAGGAGGTTTATTTATTTAATTATCTTAGACATAAGGGGCTTTAAGTGCTCATCAAGAGGTGTAATTAAGCCAAAGGCACTTGCTGCAGGCACAGTTCTCCAGAGCCTGAGAAGACAAGGGAGAGGCTGCTTGGTCACAGCCTGGAATGACGGAAGGGGTCCTTAAATCCCAGCCCAGTGCAAACCAAGATGCAGAGGAGTTTTCCTCTGGAATAAAAAGGGGTTGTACACGGCTTTAGCAGAGCTGGAAATGCCAGAGTCCCCTGTGTGCACTGCTGCCCATCCCAACATCCCCAGGGTGCCGGGATGTCGCTTCCAGACTCTCAGCGAAGGATGGAGGACAGCAGCGGGAGCGCTTTGTCTGTCCACGAGCACTGCTGCCCTCTCCCGGCTCCAAAGCAGACAAAACCAGAGGAATTCCTTCCTCGGGAAGGACGGCAATGGCAGCAGGGAGTGCAGGAATACCGGGAAGGGGGGAGATGCGCAGCCCGCTGATGATTTGGGGCAAAACCACTCCGCCTGCAGATTCGCCCCCGAAATCCTCGCAGCCACCGAGGTCCCGCCGACCCGGCTCGTGCTTCCCAGGGCTTTGTCACTCTGCAGGGATCATGGAATGGTTTGAGTTAGAAGGGACCTTAAAAATCATTCACTTCCAACCCCCTGCCATGGGCAGGGATGCCACTCACTATCCCAGGTTGCTCCAAGCCCCATTCAACCTGGTCTTGAACACTTCCAGGGATGGGGCGGCCACAGCTTCTGCGGGCCAGGGATGGCAGGATCTGTCTGTAGAGGACACCCAGGTTATTCCCAGGCAGGGAAACAGGGATTTCAGGTCTTTCTTCACAAAAATCAGACTTCTTTTGACCTTCCACAGGTTTGCGGGAGGTTTTGCACCCCTGTCAAGCACCGGGGCTTTGCAATGACTTCCCCTTTCTTCTGCCAACAACCAACAACATGAGTCTCATCCACTGACGGGGAGGCTGTGATGGCCCCTGGGACCAGCACTTTGAGCCCAGCCTGTCTCCATCCTGATCCCTGAAACAACTTTTTCTCCCAAGCCAAAGTCAACTAAAGGCTGCCCAAAAAGGCTGAAAGATCTTCATGTTTCAACAGGTTTTGTGAAAATCTGAGCCCCAGCAGGGCTGAAGTAGCTCAGCTGGGAGAGCGTTAGACTGAAGATCTAAAGGTCCCTGGTTCAATCCCGGGCTTCAGCAGGGTTTTCCTGCCCTTTTGTGTGCCCAGGGATGGGATCCAGTACAACAGAGACATGGACAAGCAGGAGAGAGACCAGCAAAGGGACAGGAAGATGATGACAGAATGGGAAAGGTTGGAAGGGACCACAGTGGGTCATCTGGTCCAAACTCAGGGTCATCCCAGAGCACGTGGCATAGGATTGTGTCCAGTTGTTTCTGGAATATCCCCAGGGAGGGAGGCTCCACACCCTCTCTGGACAACCTGTTCAATGCTGGGTCACTGCATAGGAAGGAAATCCTTCCTCATGTTCAGCTGGAACTTCCTGGGCATCAGTTCCTGCCCATTCCTCTTGTGCCATTGCTGGGCCCCCCCTGAGCAGAGCCTGGTCCATCCTCTGCCCCCTCCCTGCAAACACAGACAGACAGGGGTGAGGTCCCCTCTCAGCAACTCTTTTTGGGACTGAACATGTCCAACTCTCTCAGTCTTTCCTCCCAAGAGAGATGCTCCAGTCCCTCCATCATCCTTGTTTCCCTTTTCTTTTGTTCCCCTCTCTTCACTTCCTCTGCTTCTGAATCTCTGCAAGCGCAGGCCAAGGGCTAGGAGACCAACGAAAATGAGCTGGCATTTGTTCTCAATCCTGAATCCAACTGCCTTATAGAGATTTTGTCCATATGGACAAACTCTCACACTCCTTTCCCCCCTCAAACCAGGGATTCACAGCCCTGTCACCTCCTGGGACTCATCTGGCCTGAGCCAACTTACAAACTAGGCCAGAACATCAACAGGGAGAGCTTGACAGGAGAAAAAAAAAAAACCCTTTGCAAAACATCCTGAGAGTTTTGCTTCTAGTGCTGGAAATGTGGAAAGTCTTACTTGGGTCTGACAAGATGTTGGCTCAGAAAAATCATACATTTGCTGAGCTGTGAACATGATTCCCCGGGAAAATGTGCTCACTCCTCAACTCACGCGGCATCTTCACATGGAACTTCAGGTGGATCTGTGGGTCCTTTGGAAGACAGAGAGGATCTTCCCAACAAACTGACCTTGTCCAGGCCACTTGAATAACTCAGTCTTGGAAAGCCCTCACCTGAAAGTCAAAGGGCTGAAACTCTCCCTCACCTTTCTTTTGCAAGGAGAAAAATACCAGCAAGTATTTGAAAATAAACAGAGAGCTCCACTAAACATATTTTTATCTGAAGTCAGGCAACTAATGCAAAGTATCCCCCACACGCTTGAACCCTGCTGGAGGAAGGCCAGTCAAAACAGAAGAGAGTGTTTTAAAATAGAAGAGAGGTAAGGGGAGAAATGGTAACCAATCACGTGAAGAATGAAAGAAAAATCAGAGGTCAGTTCTGAAAACTGAGGAAAGGATCCAAAACCAATTAAGGAATGCTCAGAGTCTGAAGCCCTTTGTATATGAAGTTTGCATCTCTAGATGAGTCATCTCTCCAGCCTGTAAACTTCATATTTTTTCCTCTCTGAGTGCTTTTCCAGGATGGTGCCTTCACCAATCCCGAGCACAGCTTCTTCCAGCCCACCTGCTCCTTCAAGCAGCTTGTAAACGAGGGGAGCAAAGTTATTCCTGCAGCAGATACGGAGACCTGGAAGAGCTGCGGAGCTGTCCGTGTCTAATGTTGGGTCAGATGAAGCCAAACCCATCTCTCCCTGGGTTTTCTCCTTTACTCACCAGCCCACAGCAAATGCCAAGTGCTGCTGTTCCTGGCAGAGCTGCCGACGGTCGTGATTCCTCGGAGCTGAAAATAGGAACAGTGCTGGCAGCAGCTGATGCTTTTGCTCACAGCTCCCAACTGAGTGGGCTACCTCCAGAAAGCAGATGGCCGGGGAGGAACTCCAGCAATTTGCTACAAAACAGCCCCAAAAGTCCCCCTTCTCCCACTGCTCTGAGAGCTCAGCATTTCATGACATCTAGTGGGCAAGGCAGAAACTTGTGCCGAGAGAAATCCCTTGGAATTACAGCAAATGAATTGGCCCCAGAGAAGGAGAGAGGTGGAATTAAATAAGGAAATAAAAAGGACCAAAAACAAACCGCAAAAAAAGGGCTGATTTTCTCCTTTGGAAGAGTTACCATCTCAGCAGAAACTCCAGGGGGAGACAGGGAAGGAAAAACAACATCATGGAGAGGGCAAGTGATTTGAGAAAGATCATACACCAGGTCAGCTCGATAAAGTCAATTATATTCAACCCCGGACCTCTTCTTCAGCAGTTTCTCCTGCCTCCTGGAGCAAGGAAACCTGAGCTCTCTGAACAGGGACATCACCCAGAAGTGCCAGAGAAAAGAGAAAATTTCCTCAGAGAAACCCATGGATCTATTTTATGAGGAAACGAGGAGTTACCTAACAGGGAAAGTGTGACACTGGAACATGTCACCAAAGTGTGAGATGTGAACCTCTCATGACAAGAAAGACACTGAGGGGCTGGAAAGTGTCCAGAGAAGGGAACTGAGCTGGGAAAGGGTCTGGAGCACCAGGAGTAGCTGAGGGAGCTGGGGGGCCTCAGCCTGGAGAAAAGGAGGCTCAGGAGGGACCTTTATGTTCTCTACAACTCCCTGATGGGAAGTTGGAGCCGTGTGGAGGTCGGTCTCTTCTCCCAGGCAACAAGTGACAGCATGAGGGGAAATGTCCTCAGGTTCCATCAGAAGAGGTCTAGGCTGGATATTAGGAACAATTTCTTCACTGAAAGGGTGGTCCAGCCCTGGCCCAGGAATTTGAGGGCAGTGGTGGGGTCACCATCCCTGGAGATGTTTAAAAGATGCGGAGATGTGGCACTTAAGGACATTGTTTCATGGAGGACTTGGCAGTGCTGGGTCAAGAGTTGGACCTGATGATGTTGGAGGTCTTTTCCAAGCTAAATGATTCTGTGTTTCCAAATTCTTGCCTTGTGCATCAGAGATAGACTTCAAACAACTAAAATCACCTGCCCACTCAGAGTTTGGGAGCCATTTTAGATTCATCTTCCCTAGTCTGGACAATATCCTTAGGGCAGGGTGCCTTGTTTATTAAAATGACCAAATTCCCTCAATTCCCTTCAAAATAACCTACCTCCAGTCATTTATTTGGAGGAACACGTCAACATCTGGCCAGATGAAACCCATCTCAATGGACCAGAGCATCCAGATCTACCTGGTCTTGGTTCTCTGCAAGCTTTAGCGCGGGGCCTCGCTGTCTTTCACTGAGATATTTGCAGAACTCAAGAGATGGAAAAGAAAATACTGAAATTCAAGAGGCATTTGCAGGTCTGTGGCCCTCCAGTGTTTGGCAGTTGAGTGTGAGGGGAGAGATTAACCCTGATGTGGCCAGTGAGGTTCTTGAAGCCACGAAGGATGAAACCAGTGATGAGGTAACACGATGAAGCAAGAGAGGTCCAGTTTCTTCCAGGACCCCGCTGTGTGTTCATCACATCCAGGTGTTTCTTTTTCCTGCCTTCTTTTATCCCTGTGAGGATGCTTAAATTACCCCCTCCCCCTTTCCAGTATCTCTAAGACTTGTCCCACCCTTTCCTTTCCTGCTCAGAGAATTACTTACCCCATTCTCCATCCTCCTGTGAGGAGCAAGGGAGGATTTATTCAAGTTGCCAAAGACAACTTTTGTTGCCTCTACCCAAAGATTTTCCTCAAACAACCTAATTGAAAGAATCCCAGGAGCTCCTGTTTGCTTTCAGAGATCACCTCACTGATTGCTGCTGTGTTGCCTTGATTTGCTTTCCTGGCTGTGCCTTCCCAGAGCTGTTTCTCTTCCAGGATTTCCAAGTCATGGGGGAAAAGGAAAAAAAAATTAAAGAAAACAACTTTCTCCTTTGAGCCAAGCACAAATTTGGCAACTGAGCAGACAGAACTGGTCCAGGGGAGATTGGATCTGTAATCTAAATTACCGTGGAATAAAAGCACCATCCTCCCTCTGTTCTGTAATTTAAACATTGTCTCCCGTTCTTCTTCACTTTCTGTTTGACTAATTCAGTTGCCTTTGGACTGAGGGCAAGGCAATCTCATTTGAATGTTTTAGAGGACATTAATAAGATGTCCTTTCCCTTCAAACCCTGGTACTCCCCAACGCACTGGCAGCTCGGTGTGTCTGCAGCCCTGGCTCCTCAGGGGTCGTTAATTATTGAGTTCATTGAGCTGTACCTGAGTAACGAGCTCGGGAGTGAGCGGTGCATCCCTGGGGGCCTGGCTGGAAGGAGAGGAGGGGCACTGGGAAGAGGATGAGCCCCAGAGCAGCAATCCCAGTCTGGGAGAAGGTGTGAGTGTGAGGAGGACAGAGCAAGTGTCATAGAACCGTAGAACCACAGAACTACAGACTCATGGAATCACAGAATGGCTTGGGTTTGCAGGGACCTTTAAGACCACCTCATTCCAACTCCCGTGCCATGGGCAGGGACACCTTCCGCTAGCCCAGGTCGCTCCAAGCCCCGTCCAACCTGGCCTTGGACACTCCTAGGGATGGGGCAGCCACAGCTTCTCTGGGCAACCTGTGCCAGGGCCTCCCCACCTTCACAGTAAGAACCTTTTCCCTAATATCTAACCTAAGATTACTGTCAGTTTGAAATTATTCCCCCTTTTCCTGGATTATTAGGCTTTATTGGGTGGGGAGGCCCTGGCACAGGTTGCCCAGAGAAGCTGTGGCTGCTCCATCCCTGGGAGTGTTCCAGGCCAGGTTGGATGGGCCTTGGAGCGACCTGGGATAGCGGAAGGTGTCCCTGCCCATGGCAGGGGGGTTGGAATGAGATGATCTTAAAGGTCCCTGCAAACCCAAGCCATTCTGTGATTCTGTGATTGAAGTGCCCTAATGCTGTCCCAGATTCCCTGTCCCACAAAGCCTGGAGTCATCAGATTGAGGACTCCAGCCAGCATCTCTTTTTGCCTTTGCCATGGCAGAGGGTTGATGATGCCCCAGCATAAAATTCCTCGAGCATCCTTTTTTTCCCCCAGGCCCTCTGCTGCACTGACAGATGAAATTCAGGATGCAGTTTGTGCCGTAAATCCACCCATGGTAAATATCTGGAGTCTTTTTAGGGTTAGCAGTCACCAAATCTAAGGAGCTGGTGGCCTCAGGCACCATTTCAGCTGTGATGTCCCACATCCCAGTGCTGGTGACCATTTCTTGCATCCTGTTATGTCAACAGTCACCTCTTGTGTCATGTTCTATGTGTCCAAAACCTCTGAAGAATTTGTCCAGTAAGGAACAATCTGTCCTGCTTTTTTTCCTGTGGTCACCCTTCTTAGCTTTGTATCTTCTGGGTTTCACTCTAAGGTGAGGAAAGGTCTTCAGAGCAGGTTTGAGTTTCACCCTAATATTTCCCTTTCCCCCCCCCACACCTGGAGTTTCCCCCTGGAGCTGCTCAGGCTCAGAGGTTACATTTGGGTTGGTCTATTAAAAATTACCAGCTCTGGTCTCCCCTGACACAGAATGGCTTTATTCTAAACCTATTTTTCTTGAAAAACAGGGTGATCATGTACAAATCTCTTCACCCATGTCATACCCTGGAATTGTTGAAGCCAGTGTTAACTTATCAAGGCACAAAAACCAACCAACCGAACATGAAATGGGTCACTCCAAAAGTATAACAGAGCAAAAGATTGACTTCTAGACTTTGGGAACATCAGTTGAACTCTTCTTACAAAGTGTTCCTTGGGATGAGCTGGGCTGAGTCTGCTCCCCTTGGATGATCTAGGTCTTTTAAATGAGCTTGGGCTCATTTTGAAGCACTGGAAAATATTCAAGCTTTCCCTTTTCTGCAGAGGTCTCAGTCTCTGATTATTAAATCCTTCAGTGATGCTGCTGTGGAGTGGATTAGTCTGGACCTTAGGCTGGACCTTGAACCGAGCCTGACCCAATGCGTGGATTTTTGTGTTGTAGGTCATAAAGAGATTTCAGCTCCTTGGGCAAACAACGCCCTCTGAAAAGTTCCCTCTCGGCACCTTGATCAAACCATTTGGAAGACAGGCCAAGACAGATGGAAGGTGTCCTCAGAGGTTCAATCCCCAGTTTAAAGAGGACCTGCTCTTCCTGTGCTCCATTCTCCTCATGAGAAAGCTTTTCCAGAGTGTTTGGTGCCGCTGACTCCTGCCAATCCTCCTCCAGAAGATGGCAGGAGGCTGGATTTGCTCCTCGACGCGTCTGTCTCATGGCACTGAGGGCAAACCCTGGATCTTATTTCCAGAGGTTTGTTGTGGCAGGGAAGGGAGGGCTGGGAGACATTTGTGTGGCTGTCTGTGAATAGCAGTGAAATTTAAGCCTCTGCTGTGTTTTATTTATGGGCTGTTTCCAGATGCCGAGCGCAGAAATCATTTGCTTAATAAATAATCCAAATAAACAGACATTCCAAGTGCCTCGTGCTCACAGCCCAGACAGCCACACACTGAGTGACAGCCTGCCAGGGAGCTGGAGGCTCTGGAGCAGCCCTGTTTTCATGGAATCATTAAGCTTGGAAAAGACCTCCAAGATCATTAAGTCCAACCTTTGACCGAACACCACCCTTCTCGCTAAACCATGTCCCCAAATGCCACATCTACTCATTCTTTGAGCACTTCCAGGGATGGTGATTCCACCACTTCCCTGGGCAGCCTGTTCCAGTGCTTAACCACTGGTTCAGTGCAGAAATTTTTCCTCATATCCGACCTGAACCTCCCCTGGCTCAGCTTGAGGCCATTTCCCCTTGTCCCACTTGTTACCTGAGAGAAGAGACCAACCCTCACCTCACCACAGCCCCCTTTCAGGGACTTGTAGAGAGCAAGAAGGTCTCCCCTGAGCCTCCTCTTCTCCTTTTTGAGGTCTCCCTCGGTAATGAGTGACTAAGGGATGGACAATTCCTTTTCCAGCTGTTTTCCTCTTTTTTTCCGGAGACCCATCAAGTACCACAGGGGACAGTGAGTGGCACATCACACCCAGTGCTGCAACATACGGCTTCAGTGTCTTCAGGCAGCGGAGTTACCTTGGAAAAGTTTTCCAGGGTTCTAAAATCTGGGAGATTTAATATCCGTTGTCAAACATTGGAAGAAGCTGCCCAGGGAATTGGGAGAAGTCACCATCCCTGGAAGTGTTTAAAAGCCATGTGGCACTTGAGGATTTGGTGGTGGACAACGTGGTGGTGACAGTTGGACTTGATGATCCCAGAGGCCTTTTCCAACCTTCGTGATTCTATGATTTGAGCTGATCCTCTGGGACCCTTTTTCCTCTTTGCAGAACTTTTTTAGTCACTTAATTGACCCGATCATTGTTTTCTGGAACTATTTGAGCTGTCTCATAGTGTCCTGCATGTCCGTAGGAGGGGATGGGTCTCCTTTTGGTTCTCCATCCTGTTGACCAGCAATATGCAGATGGATTAGATGGGTTGACTGAGTTTCAATAAATGCTGCTGCCAAGGATCACACGCAGTAGAACGTGGAGAACTAAATAACCTTGAAGGTCCCTTCCAACTCAAACCATTCTGTGATTCTATAATTTATCTCATCCTAAACTAGACATGGACATTCCCACCCTAAACTCCATTCAATCAGTTAATTGGTCTGTAACTGTAATGAGAATGAAGATAATTAACCAGATGCAAAAACTAAGTCCCAGACACCCAAAGCTGTGCAGAGGAATCCCACTCTTCACCTGTGCCTCAGCTTCTTAGCAGGGAGAGGAGATTAATCTCACTTTTTTTATCTTGTAAGGTTAAATAAAAATGTCGGGATATTCAACAGCAGGAAAATGAGGTCAACATGTGAGAGCTTTCCTCCTTCATGGCACTAGTTGGGAGAACACCCCAGGTCTGGCTAAGATCAGGCAGATAAAAACATATTTGAGGCATTTCTTTCCCCTCCCATTCTCATCCTGGATGGAGTTTCAGAGCAGAGCTTTTATTCCCTTCTGTCCCCTCAGAGAGAACATTGTTTCTCCATCCATATGGATGAAGAAAGAGTCATGTCGGCAGCGGAGTGACAAGAGGAAATGGATAATAAATGTTTTTACATGAACTGTTCCAGCTCTTGCTGCAGTGGAATCGTTCCAGGAGACAGAAGCAGCAGCACAAAGTGATTTGTAACCTTCGTAAGAGCATGTCCTGGGACCCTCAAAACCAAAACATGTGTTAACACAGGGACAGGAGGACTTTAAATGCTTCTCTTTAAAGTCTTTAAAGTTTAAAGGAGTGTGGGACAGAATAAGGAGACAGAGTTGCTTAGAAATCGCTGGAAAAGTGAAGGATAGCAGAGAGAAAGTAAGAAGACCGAAGAAACAAAAATAGAGGATTTTTTTTTCTCTATACCATTTGTGTCTACTCTGTAGCCTTTCTTCTTCTAAGTTAAACTTCCAGAGTCCCCAAAAATGGAGGAATATTCAGTGCATCCAGTGGATTTTATATCCAAAATTCAGCATTCACTGGCTCCAGAGGAAGCTTTTGGTGGCTAGTTCAGATGGCTACATAAACCAGAATAATTTAGGTTGGATATCACCTTTTGAGGAATCTCATCCAAAACTCTGTTCCAAGGAGGGCCAGTGGCTTTTCCAGTTAAATTTTTATATTCCCAAGGGTGGGGATCCATCTTCTCTACATCCTCCCCTTAAGGAGTTTCGTAAAGCAATAGGACCTTCCCTCACCTCGAGTCCAAACACTCCTTCTTCTCCCACCTTCTCCTCCTAAATCCTCGTGGTCCAGCTCTCCCAACCATCCTGGCTGACCCATCCCCGTTTCCCAGTGTCTTTTTTGAACTGGAGAACCCCAAACAGGACACACTGCCTGTGTTCCTCCTTTGATCCACAGGCAGCAGTAGGTCAGGAACGTGCCTGAGTCTTTCCAGGGTTATTCCAAGCCAAGGCTGTCCCAGTGGAAGGTGTGACCAGTTCCTGGTGTCTTCCCTGCCCTCATGGCCTTGTCTAATTCCTGGCAATGAACAGCAGCTCCTGTTGACAGTGCCATCAAAAAGGCAAAAAAACCTTTTAAAAAGTGCTTATAATTAATTTTGCAAGTCCCTTTAATACATGTATATTATCACTTGGCCCCCCTGATACGCGTTAAAACCCAAAGGAATCAAAATTAATGGCTGGTTTATGGATCTTTCATCACTGATCAGCAGAAGCCACGGGATGCGTCAGGAGCAGTTTCCTTCACAGTAAATAGAGGGAAGAGAAAGTTCACACTTTAAACTTCCACTTCAATATACTTAAAAGCCGGATTAGAACGAAATAGGTGGTTTTTCTCTCAGCTTGAGGCCTGAATGCAGAACAAAATAACTTGATGTCCTATTTGGAGGCGCATCCCACGGGGGTTATTGAGCGAGCACAAGGCATTTGCTGGTTTTCCTCTCTCCCCGGGCACACACGTGGAAGGGGCTGTGCCCACCTGCTGCCTTCAGTTCAAGCGATCAAAGGAGCTTTTTCCACGCCCTGTTCCCCAAACTGCCTCATCCAGGGGTGATATCCTGACTCCACTGACGTCAGTCCGTGCTTTTGCAGCGGTTTCGAAGGAACGGGGTGAACTCAGGGAAGGAGAAGTGCTCCTCCGTTCCCCGGTGGGACAGGGACAGGCACGTTCGTGCCGCTCTTTTCCACCACCCTGAAGAATCCAGGGTTGCTCGTTGATCCCAAGCTTGGCTAATTCCCACCCACAACAACTGGTCCAGGAGCACTCCCAGGTTTTTTTAGGCAGCCCCTCTGCCAAACTCTTGTCTCTGACCGGTGAAGGGTGAAGGTCTCCTTCTCCGGGTGATTAAAAACCGGAGATGGGAACAAAACTAGTGACAAGAAGAAAGCTGAAAACACGGAAGAAATTCCTGGTGGCTGGAATATCTCCCTAATTAACAATTTGTATTCCATAGGCTTCTGTCTTGAGGGAGAAAACAGTCAAAGCCTGGAGTTTTTTTCCTAGCTTTTTAAGTTAGAGTGGTCATACCCATATCAGTCCTTCTGTCTAGATTTTCTTTAGTAGAGATAAAATGAAAATAAAGATAGATAAATACAGATAAATATAATAAAAATATAGATAAAATAAATATAGATAAAATGAAAATCAAATGAAAATTGCTAAGTAAATTACAAGGGTCAGTGATCGAATTAATTCCTTTGGATGTCTCCAAGTTTTACATCAGTCGTGTCTTGTCTGCCAAGAACACCTGGAATATTCACAAGTGGGACAGTTTCTTGAACTCAAGCGATTAGAGAGAGTGACACCCAAAGTAATTTAGGTATTGAATTACAAATTGTCCTACCTTGATAAAGAATTTCCCACACAGAACAAAATACTGTAATTCCACTTCCTAGAAGTTGAATTCTTTCTTTCTTTTTCTTTCTTTCGTTTTCTTTCTTTCTTTTTCTTTCTTTCTTTTTCTTTCTTTCTTTTTCTTTCTTTCTCTCTCTCTCCCTTTCTTTCTTTCTCTCTCTTTCTCTCTCTCTTTCTTTCTCTCTTTCTTTCTTCCTTTCTTCCTTTTTCTTTCTTTCTTCCTTCCTTTCTTTCTTTTCTTTCTT
This sequence comes from Cephalopterus ornatus, assembly GCA_013396775.1. Lineage (NCBI taxonomy): Eukaryota > Metazoa > Chordata > Aves > Passeriformes > Cotingidae > Cephalopterus > Cephalopterus ornatus. The sequence goes on from VZRE01009905.1 coordinate 25,621, forward strand.
TTTTCTTTCTCTCTTTCTCTATTTCTTTCTTGCTCTCTTTCTCTCTTTCTTTCTTTTTCTTTTTTTAACTCTTCCCTTCTCTTCCTTTCTTTTCCTCTTCCTTTCTCTTCCTCTTTCTTTCCCTGTTTCTTTCTCTCTCCCTCTCTTTCCCTCTTTCTCTCTTTCCCTCTTTCTTTCCTTCTTGGGGAAACCAAAGTACTTTCTGCCAGCAGAAGAAAATTAAGGAATTAATTTAAGGAATATTTTAGGAAACACTCAGGCTCCAGGAGATGAGTTTTGAGTGAAAAAAATATCATCTAAGAAGATAAAAGATCCTGTGAGGTGAGAACTGATCACTTTGCCCTGATGATAATAGAAATACCTTTTCTTTCTTGCCTCTTTCCACGTTGGCCACCAAAGAGAAAAGCTGGGAATACAGGCTGGAATTATTTGTGCTTATATAATCAAGCCACATCTATGCGAAATTGCTCGTTAATGACTCATCACCCTGCACTGTTTGTCTTCTGCCGCGGCCCAGCTGACTGAGAGGAGTTGTTAGACCTCCCATCCCTCCCAGGCAGCCTCTATAAACATCTGAGTTTTATTAGCTGTTTATAAATTACATCAAAATACATCAGGCAACCCGTGGCTGGGAAAGAACAGCAATTGCTACATGTAATAAATAACAGAGCACGGGATGAAAACGGGTATATACATTTTAAAAGTGCACCTGAGGCGCGTTACAGTCATTGCATAATATGTTTTGACTTAATAAGAAGATGCACTTTGTGTAAAGATGGTGCTTAAACTGCCTCTCCCTGACTGATTTATTAAATGTAAATGTTTGCACATCCACTGCGTGTCCTGGGGCTTGTATGAATAAAGTCAAAACAACCTTGGGGGTGGGAATGCATTTCAGTGGGTATGGGAAAAATCCTCCTCTCCCTCCCAGTGCTGTAAAGCTGGCACGGTTCTCCTGACCACGCTGGAATTGCAATGAGTTGTCTCTGGGATCAAAACGACGCTTTGAAAGAGGCAGAATAGATGCTCAAAATGCATATTTTTTTTTTTTTCATTTAACAGGCAAAACAGTGAGGTGTTTGAACAGCTTACACGGGGAGACGAGAGTTTCCCTGTCATTTGATTTCACGGGGATTCAAGGACCTAAACCCTCCTAAAAAAAAAAAATAAAAAAAATGGAAGAAAAGGAAATGCTTTGTGGCTGTAAAATCAGACACTGTGGGCATGATTATGGATAGAAATTATGTAGATGCATGGATATGTGTATGCCCAGGGAAGGGGTGGAGTCACCATCCCTGGAAGGGTGCAAAAAGGGAGTAGATGTGGCACTTGAGGACATGGTTTAGTGGTGGACTTGATGACCTTCGAGGTCTTTTCCAACCTTAGATGATTCTTTGATTCTGTGGACAAGAGAGACAGAGAGAGAATTCTCAGAGAATCTAAAAGACTAAACTAATAATTCTTGCTAACCCTGAAATCTTTGACCTCAGGCTGGACAAGGGGACCTGACCCTTTCCTCCTTTCCTGGAAAAGACTCCCTTTAGGCTTAGTTCTGCAAACTTCTGAATGGATGGATCCAAAACTCTCCAGGGAAATTCCCACTGACTTTGGCAGGGTTTAACATTCAATTCAGCGTCCCTACGTGGGAATTCAGGATAGGTCCATTTTGATTTATTACTGATCTTTTCAGAATTATGGGCTTGTCCGCATATTTTGAGCACGTGTTGGTACTTCTAGATACCCTTATATGATCCACTTCTGGATCTCAGATTAATGCAGAGTTAGGAATTAATGTGCCCTCTGAGGTCGATTCAGTGTTAGCAGCAGCATCCCTCATCTTTCCGTGGTAAATCTGGGAAGCAGCACTTCCAAACATGTAGAAGCTTGCCCTGGAAGACAAAGATTGTAAATAATGGAAGTCATCCTCCTCCTTTCTGCCTTAGTTTTTTGTTGCAGATTTCATCTGGTTTGGAATATCCCTGTGGTCACTTTGGGTCAGTTGTCGTGGTTGTGTCCCTTCCCGAGATCTTTCTTGCCCACCCCCAGCCTGCTGGTGATGGAGGAGAATTTTGGAGAGACAACCTTGATAAACTGGTGTGTCATCAGCACCCTTCCAGCATTTAAGGCACAATAAGGACACTACAAGGGCTGTTACGGGGAAAACTAACTCCATCCCAACCAGACCCACCACGAAGAGTAAGAGAAGCACTGGATGGGGCAGGAGATAGAAGCTGCAGGGTTGTCGGGGAGCACAAAGATATCAGAGCTGACTCAAACCAGCCATGCAGCACAAAGCTGACAGTAGCTGCAAAATCCCACAAGAAGGATAAATTAGCTCATGCTCCATTCCATCCTGGCTCAGTTAATACTCTGATACTCGAGTTAATGAATGTGAAATAAACTTGAACGCGTCTCGAATGCCGCGGGGGTTGTAGACCTGGTTCCCCTTTTTATAGGTCTCTGAAAGACACTCTGTGGGACCAGGCACCTCTCTGAGTTTGGATTTGCCCTCTGTAAATGGGTTTACAGGTACTTTTTTCCGTCCAGCACTGTGTGAATATATTCTGTGCATTGACAGAGTCTTGAGTGCTTAGGAAAGAGCAGAAAATGCCTCAAGATAAAGAGGAAAGCAACTCTTTTCACAGAATCACAGAATTTTTGGGGTTGGAAGAGACCTCTAGAGTATCCATTCCAACCTCCCTGCCAAGGCAGGATGTGTCCAGGCAGGTTTGGAATATCTCCAGAGAGGAAGACTCCACACCCTCCCTGGGCAGATGTTCCAGTGCTCTGCCACCCTCCATGAAGAGAAGTTCTTCCTCACGTTGAGGTGGGACTTCTTGTGTTTTAGTTTGTCCTGTCACTGGGCACCACTGGAAAGAGTCTGGAACGATCCTCTTGGCACCTCTTGGAGATATTTGTATGGACTGATGAGATGCCCTCTCAGTCTTCTCTTCTCCAGATGAACCAGGTCCATCTCCTGCAGTCTCTCCTCACCAGAGAGACACTCCAGACCCCTCATCATCTTTGTGGCCTTTGCTGGACCCTCTGCAGTAGCTCCTTGTCTTTCTTGAACTTTGGGGACCAGAATGGAACACAGAACTCCAGGTGTGGCCTCACTAGGGCCGAGTAGAGGGGCAGGATCCCCTCCTGGACTTTCTGGCCACACTTGCTGACGCATCCCAGGATCCCACCGTCCCTCCAGGCCACAAGGACACGGTGCCAGCTCGGCCTGGGCTGAACTGCCAGAAAGAAAAGGAAGAAACCCCACAGCTTGTAGGGATTTTTTTCCAAAATTACCTCTTGGAGGATACTGCTTGACCTGATGCTTCCATGCCATTTTCCCGGTCCCTGTAGTGGAAACACAGGTTGTGAACTCCCTTGAGTTTTTCCTTGGGAAAAACCTGATCTCTTAACCCAGGATTATGATTCTGAGACCTGAGGTTTGAATTAAACTCTTTTTCCCTGGCACAGGGACACAAAAAAAAATAAAATCAGCATCTTATTTAAAGGCGAGATGCGGTGGGAAAGGGGGCAGAAACTCCACAGGGAGATGGTTCAAATTAAAACTGAGGAAAGTGCATAAAATAGCAAGAAAAAAATGGGAGACAGAGGGGTAGAGGGGGAAAAAAAAAAAAGAAAACAAGAAAAGAAAAAGAAAAAAAGTAAAGGAATTTAAAAATAAACCCCACAAACCCAGACACAAAAACAATGCCTGTGGCATCTGCACTGGTGCCCTGAGCTGATGTCAAAATATCTTTCACCCTTATTGGGCTCTGACAGGCTCCAAGCTGCTTCCTGGGATAGAGCAGGGCTGGAGTTAATGGTACCAGGTAGTTCCTGTTTACAGCCTGCCTGGACAGGGATCTGGCTGGGAGGGAAACAGCGGTGCCAGTGGGTGCCAGTGGCACCAAGTGCCCTGGTTTTTAAATCCCTGACAATTACACAGAGGGAAGACACACCTGTGTCAAAGGGAGAAAAGGGTTTTTTGCACAGGTGTTCGCAGGAATCATGGAAAGGGATCATGGAAAGAGGTCATGGACACCTTATTTGAAGGGGGAAAGGGATAAAGTCAGAATTTCTGGAGATAAATCCGGGGGCAGCTCACAGTTGTTTGAGGTCAGTCAGCCTCAGTGGAGTAGGGGATGGATGGACATCCATGTGCCAGGAAAGATGCCAAGGTTTTTGATGTGTTAAAAACCATGGGAACACCTGAGAGGGGATCATGTAGGAATTAGGGCTTCTCCCCCCCAAAAGTTGTGGGATCAATAATCCAGGTGAAGTGAATCTGCACCCTTGCTCCCAGCACGGGCAACAAACAGGAGGAGCTGGAAGACACTGTGTAGCTGGGAAAATATGATGTATTTCCAACCTTGGAAACATGGTGGGATGACTTGCACAGCTGGAGCAGTGCTGTGGGTGGATACAAATTCCTGAGAAGGGACAGGCAAGGAAGGACAGGGGGTGTTAGAGAGGGCTTTGGTTGTCTGGAGCTTGGTGATGGTGATGACAGTGTTGTTTGTGGAGCAGAATCGGGGGAACGGCCACCAAAGCAGCATCATGAAGAGAACCTTCTGCTGACCACCCAACCAGGATGAAGAGACACACAAAATATTTTGGGAGCAGCTGGCAGATGTCTCGTGACCACTAACCCTTGTTCTCACGGGGGACTTCAACCCAGCGCCGCCACCACGTCCACCATCAAACCACGTCCTCAAGTACCACAGCCACGTGTTTGTTCAGCACTTCCAGGGGTGGTGACTCCACCACTTCCCTGGGCAGCCCGTTCCAATGCCTGACCACCCTTTTGGTGAAGAAATGTTTCCTGATACCTTGTTCAGCAACTACTCGGCAAGCAAAGAAATAGCCTGGGAGGACAGGTGCTGTTCCAGCTTCTCACAGGATTTATGATAAATTCTTTACTTCCGTTAGGATTATCCAGATTTTCCTCCAAGACTGAGAGAAAAGAACTGGTCCTGATCCCCAAAATATTTTTTCTCCCAGGCTGCATGAATGATCTCCCTCTTTCTGCAGTTTTCCCAAGTTTTGTGGAGCTGCCCTGTGGTCTCCTCAGGATTTTAAAGCATCGACCCCTGCCTGTTTGCACTGCTGAGCACACAAACCTTGGAAAAGGTTTTAATTTCCTAGAAGGAGGGGCAGGAGAGGGAAACACCTGGGCCATTTGCTGGTTGTTGTGGAAAACTGCTGTGCCACCCCTGTCCCACCCAGTGATGCCTTAAAATCTATATTATACAAGATTTTACTGCGGCTCATTAGTGCTTTTAGCTCATTAGTGCCTTTGTACAAGATTTATAAGAACACTATTTAACATTCCTTGTCAAGAATTTCGACAGCCAAAAGATTTTAGCTGGGTGAAAGCTACTACATCTGTATAAAATGTACTAAGACAGAGACAAAACAGAGTCACACCACTTGATATAGTAGTCAAAGTTACCCAGAGGCCTTGGAGCCATTCCAAGGAGGACGGAGATGTTGAGGAAGACAAAGATGAAGATGAAGGAGTGGTCGTTTTAGGACCACTGACTCAAATTTGGAAGGCATGGTGAGGGTGGTTTGGAAGAGATGGTTTGGGAAGTGGGTCTAACAGGTGATGTGAAGTCTGGATATTATGGTATAAAAACTGTAGAACTTCTGTAATTTGGGGGTGTACTTTGGAAATTATTCCTACCCACCCAGCATGCTGTAAATAAACAAATGTTTTTTGCTTTTTAATACTCAAAAGATTTTAGAGAGTTACTTTCTGGCTTTTTAGGCATCAGAATTGGTGAGCCACGAAGGGGCAATGGCGTCTGAAGATCCAAGGATTTGTGGGGTGTCGGATCTTTCCAGCTGACACCCGAGTGACTTCTCGGGGTCAAATATCCTCACTCTTCAAACCAGAGATCTCAGAACTCAACCCTGAAAAAGGTCATTTGGTTTTGGTGACCTCCCATCTGTGAGTCAACTGGAGATCTCAGAACTCGACCCTTAACAAAGTCATTTGCTGGGTCCTGCACTTTGGCCACAACAATCCCCTGTAGTGTTATAGGCTGAGGACAGAGGGGCTGGAGAGCAGCCAGGCAGGAAGGGACCTGGGAGTTGGGATGGACAGGAAGCTGAACAGGAACCAGTGTGTCCAGTAGGCAAGAGGGCCAATGGATCCTGGCCTGGCTCAGGAACAGTGGCAGCAGGAGCAGGGCAGGGATTCTGCCCCTGGACTCAGCGCTGGTGAGGCCTCACCTCGAGTGCTGTGTCCAGCTCTGGGCCCTCAGCTCAGGAAGGACATGGAGGGGCTGGAGCAGGGCCAGAGAAGAGCAACCAGGATGGGGAAGGGTCTGGAGCACAATTCCCATGAGGAGAGGCTGAGGGAGCTGGGGGGGCTCAGCCTGGAGAGGAGGAGGCTCAGGGGAGACCTCATCACTCTCTGCAACCCCCTGACAGGAGGGGGGAGCCGGGGGGGGGTTGGTCTCTGCTCCCAGGAACCAGCAGCAGGACAAGAGGGCACAGCCCTGAGCTGTGCCAGGGGAGGTTTAGGTTGGATATTAGGAAGAAATTCTTTCCAGAGAGAGGGGAATCAGCCATTGGAACGGGCTGCCCAGGGAGGAGGTGGATTCTCCATCCCTGGAGGTTTATAAGATGAGACTGGATGTGGCATCAGTGCCATTGTCTGGGAACCACGGCAGGGTTGGATCAAGGGTTGGACTTTATGACCTCAGAGGCCTTTTCCAACCTGATCGATTCTATGATTCTATGATTCTGTAATTCTGTGATTTGGTTTTGGTGATCTCCCACCTGTGAGTCAGATGGAGATCTCAGAACTCAACCCTGAACAAGGTAATTTGGTTCTGGTGACCTCTCACCTGTGAGTCACCATGCAAAGTCTGTGTGCAAGGAAAAGGGGAGCAGGGTACCCTTTGTGGTTTGGGTGGAGGCAGGGCCCAAGACACCCCCACCTCCCCCACCCCCCCCGGATTAATTCTCCCTTGATTTTGGTTTGCTTTGGGGCCTTCCCCATTTGGTTTTTTGGTAAATGCTTATAAGCTTTGGTTTCTGGCCTTTTAGACATCACCAGTCAGCCATCCCTCACTGAGCTGGGCCTCTGTGACTGCTGAAGCTCTGTCATCCTCCTGCTTTCCCTCCTTCTCCCTCAGGCTTGAATAAGTTGTGAATTATTTGGTTTTTTCCCCTCAATTCTACTTCCTTGTCTGTGAAACTGCTGAAAGACAAAAATCTCGAGCTCCTGTGCAAAGTGAATTGTGCTCCTTGCAGAAGTGGAGAGATAAGGGAGAAGCAGAGAAAAGAAAATTCTGAACAGTTGGGGCTTTTTATGTTTTATAAGAAAGAAAAAAATAAAAAAGCCAACTCAATTTTCTTATGCACAGCCTGTGTCAGACTATTCATGTGCCAACAGCGAACAATAAGGGGAGGAAAGACATGAGGTGGATTGAACCTAAACCTAAAAATCATTTCCCACAAGCTCCAGGGCTGATCAGGGACTGTTTGAGACCAGGAGAGATTCCTGCCCACGTTCCCCGTGCACCAAGGCACCAAATATCCCGTGGTTTCTGCCCTCGTGCAATCAACTGCAGCCCAGGGTTAGGAGAAAGAGGGATGGCCAGAGAAGGAGGTGGGAGGAGGGAGGTGCTGTCAGGGTCAAGGGATGTTCCTGATCTTCTCACAGTGGTAAAATAGAAGCAGGATGGCCTGGGGACAGTTCCACCCCAGGGAAGTGCTGGAGTCACCACCCCTGGAAGGGTTCGAAGGAGGAGTAGATGTGGCACTTGGGGATATGGTTTAATGGACATGGTGGTGTTGGGACAAAGGTTGGACTTGAAGACTTTGAGGTCTTTGCCAACCTTATGATTCCATGGTTTTCTAGCTGCCAGCAAAGTCTGTTCTTGGCTGTTATTCCCAGCTCCTGCCCTGTTCTCCTGGTAATTCACCCCTGCCCAAGAATCCCACTGCCAGTGTGTTATTTGTTCATTTAGAGCCCTGCCTGTCTCTCTCCTTTCAGTTTCCTTCCCCATTTCCCACTGTATCTCTTCCCCTTGTTTGTCCTCAGCAGCTTTTGTTTGAATTAAATCTCTTTTATTTGCTCTCTGGGGGAGGGAGGCTGTTCAGGCTCTGTTTGCCTTAAAGCAGAGGCATAACAAGATGGGATGTGCCGGGCTGGTGGCATTTCATCCATCAGCACTATTAACTCAGACTCAGAGCCCTCTGATTTTCATTCTTTTCAGGTTTCCTCCTCGTCACATAAACAATCCTCTGCTTTTCACTACATCAGTAACTCAATTTTTACATATCCCCCACCCCCNCACCAACACTTTGCAGCCTTTATAAAAGATATTTATACTCTAATTATTGCTTTGGCCCTGGCATAACTTGTCAGGAGATTTAAACACCAAAACTCCTTCACCAAGTGCTGCTCTCGTGAGCAGCCGCTTGCAAAGTTTTAGGGGCAACTTCGCTTTGCTTAATCCCAAATTTCAGAGCCTTTGGGGTGGACTCAGATGCCAACACATCCACGTGTTGGCAGACGTGTGGATCCATAAGAAATGTTTGATGCGTGCACACAGAAGGGATTTAAGTGTGGAATTTGATCTCTACGATGCCCTGAAGGGAGCTCGTGGCCCCGTGGGGTTTGGCCTCTTCTCGCAGGTCGACGAGCTACGGGACGAGGGGAAACGGCCTCAAGTTTTTTCCAGGGTTGGATTTTAGGAAAAATTCCTGCACTGAAAGCGTTGGAACAGCCTGCCCAGGGAAGAGATGGAATCACTCCCTCTGGAAGTGTTCGAAAAACGCGGAGATGCAGCACTTCACGCTGCAGTTTGGTGGACGTGGTGGTGTCTGGCCAAAGGTTGGACTTGATGACCTTGGAAGTCTCTTCCAACCTGTGTGATCCTATGAATCCACTGTCACAAAAAGCCAAGACCTATTTGTGAAGTTTTCCAGAGCAGTTTTGGAGGTGAGAAGAGGGAAGAAGCTGCAACATGCACTGAAAATAAGGATCTTGGAGGTCCTTCCCACCCTTAATAATTCCATAAAACAGTATTTCTACCAGGATGAGAATCCTGAGAATCCTCTCTTCATACCTCTCCTTTTCCACTAGAGGGCTGGAAAGGCAAAGCTTGTGCAAAGTGCAATGAGATACACACAGAAACTCATTTATTCCTTGTGCTTCTGCGCTTATGCAAACTAATTCATTTTTAATTAAAAACAAAGACTATTTTAAGTATTTCCTTACTCCATCTCTCAAAATGTCAGCCAGAAACCTTTGCTATGTGAGTCCAAGATGGCACTGCAGGCAGAATTTATATGACATAAAGCAGAAGCTCTGGCACTTTGAAAAATAGAATTTGTGTGAGTTGGTGTCTCCTGGGCCAGAAACAAGGTGACATCTTTCTTATTTTAGACACATCTCTCGTTCCTGTCCATCCATGCATCCCTCCATGTCCTCTGGTGCTTTTATTCTATCAACTTACCTATTAATATTCCTAATTATTTAAACAAAATTAGTTCCTGCCATCTGGTTGCCTGCCTGCTCGTTCCGCTGGGATTTGACTCCAAAATCGGTGTTGCTGTTGTTCTCCCGCTGAGGTTTCTGCATAAAGAACAAGTTTTTGGGGACATTTGAAGTCGTTTTCTTTTAAGGAATGTTGCAGGTAAACAAGTCTTCTCCCTGATTAGCCACCACCACCACCTCTTTGGATGTAAAAGTGTGGCTGCAGGCAGGTGTCTAATTTAAATCTCAGGACAAGGAAGGCTGTTTATCAGAGAATAGGTTTAGATTGGATATTGGGAAGAAATTTTTCCCTGTGAGGGTGGTGAGGCCCTGGCACAGGTTGCCCAGAGAAGCTGTGGCTGCCTCATCCCTGGAAGTGTCCAAGGCCAGGTTGGACGGGGCTTGGAGCAACCTGGGCTAGTGGAAGGTGTCCCTGCCCGTGGCACGGGGGTGGAATCAGATGTTCTGGAAGTTCCCTTACCACCCAAACCATTCTGGGATTCTCTGATCTCCGAGGGGCTCTGGAGAAGCAACCACAGGAACCACTCATAGACCCTGAGGGGCCAAAGGAACCCAGAGTGGTCTCATCCCATATTTCCTCATTTTTAGGGTTAAAGGAGCTTCAACTGAGCTGCTCAGAGACAAAGCCTGTTTACCAACAGCAAATAAAGCAGCTTTGCTAACGGATTGCTGCTCTCTGATTCCCATTCCCTTAAGCCTGGCAGTTAATGATGATATTAACTGTTGCTGTTCTATTACGCTGACATTTAGAGCTCTCCAAAATTGGCACGACGCGCAAAATGGGAGAATTAAACAGAGAGAATTAAACAGAGAGTGCTCCAGACACGATGCTTGGGCCAGGAGGGGAGATCACCCTTTGCTGACAGGGGAGACTGGCTGAACTTTTGCCTCTCTTTGCCTCTGACATCACGTCAGAGCTGGCTGGTTCTAAGCAGAAATGTGGCCACAGTGAGAGAAAAGGGCCGTTTGTGTATAGAAAAAGATAAATTAGAACTGAATAAATCTACAAGCAAGCACTAAATATTCCTATTTAGGAATCACACAACTCAAATTGAGCTGTAAGTAATGCAGACTGTTATTTTATTCATAGAATCATTGAATGCTTTGTGTTGAAAGGGACCTTCAAGATCACGTAGTTCCAACCCCCTGCCACGGGCCTGGAGAAGAGAAGCCTTCCCTTCAAAGTAATTAATTTGATTTGCAGGAAGAAAGTTGCAGAGAAGGAGTTTAACAGCAGCCAATAATGATTAAAATATTTTTTAAAAAAAAGTCTCCTGAAGCTTTTGAAATGTTCTGACACGGATTTCAATGAAGCTGCTCACTTGCAAGCTCGCTGCTGGCGAGACGTGTCTGCACAGCCTGGCAGACACTCCTGGTTCTCACCTGGCACTGGCAGATGGCAGAGGAACCCAGGCTGCCAATTTTGGATGTCAGGGTGGTGTAATCCCCCCTTCAACTGTGAGAGACGGTCTGGTGGGGATAGTGGGCACTGCTCAGGTGATGGGAGCAGGAAACAGCTCCAAAAGCCGCATCTCTGTCTGTGGTTTGCGCAGCAGGTGCCCTTGGTTGCCCTGGCACTGAGACCTTCTGCAATATTGGGTTTGCAGGGCAATTTTTTGGTAGCAGGGGACTATAGGCATAGTTGCTGTGAGAGGCTGCCAGAAGCTTCCACCCACATCCAGCAGAGCCAGTGTCAGGAGGCTCCAGGATGGATCCGCTGCTGACCAAGGTCAAGCCCATCAGCAATGGTGGGAGCACCTCTGGGATAACATTTTAATAGGGGAAAAAAGGACCTGAAGATCTGCAGACTAAGAAAGGAGAATATGGGAGAGAAACAGCCCTTGCAGACACCCAGGGCAGTGGAGAGGGAGGGAGGTGCTCCAGACACCAGAGCAGAGGTTCACCTGCAGCCCCTGGTGAAGATCATTCCCCTCTCTAACACTGCTCAGTCCATGTTTTGTCCATGACTTCTCCCAGTTACTCTCTTGGTCTTGAATTCCTCATGCCAAGCATCAAAATAAGCTCTGGCGGGTTGACCCTTCTGGGCACAAGGTGCCCACCAAAGCCCCTCTGTCACCCCCCCTCCTCAGCTGGGCAGGGGAGGGAAAATATAACAAAAGACTCGTGGGTCAAGATGAGGAAAGGGAGAGATCACTCAGGAATTGCCATCGGGGGCAAAACAGACTCCATTTGGGGAAATTACTTTTATTACCAATCAAAATCAGGGTTGGATAACAAGAGCCTTCCCCCCACCTCTCCCTTCTTCCTGCAGAAGGAAGGAAAGAGGGAAAGAAGGAAAGAAGGAAAACTGGAGAGAAAGAAAGAAAGAAAAGAAAGAAAGAAAGATCACTAGAAAGAAGCTCATGTCTTATTTCTGTTCTATATTCCATAGTCCACATTCCCACAGTATCCCAGAGAGAAACATGGCACGTCCTGGTGTCACCATGATCAATAAACACAGATTTTAATTTGCTTCAAGAAGATGAGCTTCCCAGGGTCTGTGTGTGTCCCAGAGGACAAGTTTTGGGAAGGTGCATTGACTGATTGATTTCCCATCAGTGTAATTTCCAACAGGAGAAATAAAGCTCAGCAAGGATTGACCCGTCCATCAAATCCTGCCCTCTGGAATTTGCAATGTGATCAGAAGCAGCTCTTCCCTGGGAGGGTGGGGAGGCCCTGGCACAGGTTGCCCAGAGAAGCAGTGGCTGCCCCATCCCTGGAAGTGTCCAAGGACAGGTTGGATGGGGTTTGGAGCAACCTGGGATATTGGAAGGTGTCCGTGCCCATGGCAGGGGGGTTGGAACTGGATGATCTTGAGGTTCCTTTCCAACCCAAACCATTCTATGATTCCATGACAGTACTTTTATTTGGAGGCTGTGAAAGCCTCCATCCCCAGCAGCCCTGCGTGACTGGAGCCTGAAAGGTCCACTGAGGAGATCAAGGGGCCCTCAGACAGTGGATGGAGGTGGATTGTCCCTGAAGACTTCCAGGGAAGTATTTCGATGGATTTAACGTAATCATGTGTGGCACTTATCTCTAATATATTCCAACACTGCCTTCAGCTCCTTACTCCCTGTTATCCAGTTGCTTCCAGCTTCCTTCCTTCCCTGATGCCTTCCCTTCAGCCCTCATTTTGCTCTCCTTGCCTCTCTGTCCCTGCTTCCGTGGAAATGCAACTCCCTGTCCCATTAAATTCACCAAAACTCAGTGCAACTTAACCCCAGCCCCTTCTCAGTGGGTTTTTTTCCTTCAACTTGCCCTAATTCAATCCATTTCAGGCAACTGCATCTCAGTAAAGCGCAATTCCAGGAATTTCATTAAAAAATAATTTGCTGCAGAGGAAATAAATAGCCTTCACTGCAAACAACCAGCGATCGATGGGATGTGATTTGGTTAAACGCAATTGAATCCAACAGAAGGAAATTAAATCAAAGCTATGCAGTTGTATTGCAATTAAAATTCAGCCCTGAAAATCGGGGCAAAGTTTAATTAGTGCCAGAGAGAGGTTTTTATTTGGCTTTCTTGAATATATTTATGGCTGGGACAAATTAGTAGCCTTTGATATCCTTGTGTGTAACACTGGCACTGGTGGAATGTTTTCCTCCCACGTTTTGCTGTGGAATCATTTCCCACACCCTGATCCGCCAGGTTACTCCCAGTCTCACATTCCCATGTTTTTTTGGTGCTTTCTCTCCTGACAGTCTATTCCTTGAGATTGTTTTCCTGAGCTGTGTGGGATGAAATCCCACCCAGCTGTGATCGGGGCGTCCCAAATCCAACCCGAATGTTCAGATCCGTGAGAAGGCCAAATATTCCGAGCTTCACTCCACCATCTCTGCTCCCTCCTCTTGGAGGTGAGGGTTAAAGGAGAGCAAGTGGAGCATTTTGGAAATAAATTCATTTTGGAAATGAATGCATCGTGGGAATGAATCTGGGTTGATACTTGTGTCCTGTCAGCTCATCCTGCCTCAGGGATTTTCACCTCCAGCACTTCTAACCCAGAGAAATGGCTTTTCCTGGGCCTAAAAATTCATTTATAAAAGTAAAACTCATGCTCTTGCAAGGAAGAATAGCAGGTCTGATGTGTCCCTGCACCACTTGTGGTCCCACCTGGAGCAGCTCCAGGGATATTTGGTGTCTGTTCATCAGCAGATTTAGGAAAGGGACTCATCCCGTTTCGCTGACATGGGAGTTTCCTTGGGGATGATTCGTCTCATCTTAAATACATACAGAAAATAAAAAGTGAACTGCCTAGAAAAGCTCATTTCTCTCCTCTGACTCAGAGGACTAGTTGAGATTTTAGGTTTAAGATGCATGAAATGAAGTGCATTTGGATGCTTATTTTTCTTTATGCTCCCGTTTACTCTTGGGTAAAAGGTTAAGAATCTACACACCCTCCAAAAATTTTATATATACATAGAAATAAATAAATAAATAAATAAATAATTTTCTTCTCTAACTGGACCACACCTTGAAAACTCGATTCAGAAACACGTTAATGGCCTGAAAGAAACATTACATCTCTATAATCTCTATATTGTGGTATGATTAATATAATGTATAGCTAAAACAAAAAGGGAGCATCTGAGTGCACCAAAGAGGGGAAAAAAAAAAATACATTTGAAGTTGTTTCTTTAAAAAAAATCACTAAAAATCATTGGAAATAAAACACTCCTGGAAAACATTTTTATTTTCTCTTTAGGCAAGGTTGTAGGAGAAAGTGAATTCAGCTTTGGTTTTGGAAGGAGGTGGGCTTTGTCATGGAAAGGAAAACTGTAAATTGTGTCTGGAGTTTGCTTCTTTTAGTTTTATTTCCTTCATCAGTGATATTTGTGCTTTGTTCAGGTTTGTTTTTTTTTTTTTTGTTCCTCTTTCTTCCCCTTTCTTCTCACTCTTGATTGAAAACTTGCAAAGCAAGGACTTGGCTTAGACCCCACAGCACATCTTTGAGAAAAAAAAAGGGGGGGAACAAAAGGGCTTTGAAACTTAGTTATGTCCGGGGGTTTTTTTTCCAGAATTCTGGAATCCTTTTGCTTTGCAGGGTTTTAATTGGGGTTTCAGCTCAGCACATCCAAATCAAACAGCGAAAAAAAGCAAAAGTAAAGAGCCCCAGATTTCCAGACTTACTGGGTAAATTGACACTGTAAAAAGCAACTCTGGGTCAGACTGTACTCATTAGTTTTGCAAATTAGTGAGCTCAACATCGCACCATCCGCGCTGAAATAAGGTTAAAATGTGTTGGTTTAATTAGATTCTCTTGTGCTCAGCGAAGTGTTTGCCTTGGAAAGTATCAAAATATTAACGGCAATTAGGGAAATCTCGGATTGCCTCCTACCAAACCGCACAAATTCACAGGGTCTTGGAGGTCCCTGTGAAATCTTTTCGTCTGGGGATGTGAAGGCGGGGAGGACTGTTCTGGGGTAAATCACCCCCATTTCTCCTGCTGCCAGAATCTCCCATTTTTTTGGGATTTGCCACTCGTTATAAGTGTAACTCATTTTCTGTTGGGAATCATTAGCATTTGGATACTTACGCGAGCTGCGCCGTGCTGAGACAGATGTGCTGGGTCCAGACATGATTAACGTGGCAAGGAGAAAGATTTGCAGTAATTATTCCTCACTGGCTGGCCTCAGGTCCACCTTGGACACGATTCCTGCTGTGCGAAGTTCTGCGCCAACGTGGGACCAGGAGTGAGGTCCAACCACAGAGATGGGAATGAGCTGAGAGATGGATGGGCTTGGGAAAGACTTGGAAAGCAGGAATTGCAGCCTGGTTGGGCAGCAGATGCCCTCTGATCTCTCAGGGGTTTGTGGGTTTTCTCTACTCATCCAGATCCAGTTCATGTCCTTGGAGAGCTCTGGGTGGGCTTGGAAAACACATTGAAAGTAGGAATTGCAGCCTGGTCATGTAAGAGATACCCTTTTCTTCAGGGATTGTGGGTTTTACCTTCTCATCCAGATCCAATTCTTGTCTTTGGAGAGCTCTAGGTGGGCTGGGAAAACACACTGAAAGCAGGAATTGCAGCCTGGTTGGTCAAGAAATGCCTTTTGATCTCTCAGGGGTTTATGGGTTTCCCCTCCTCCTCCAGATCCAGTTCTTGTCCTTGAGAAGCTCTGGATTGGCTTGGAAAACACTTTGAAGGCAGTCCCAGGAATTGCAGCCTGGTTGGGCAAGAGATGACCTTTGGTTCAAGGTGTTGCGGGTTTTCCCTCCTCATCCAGATCCAGTTCTTGTCCTTGGAGAGCTCTGGATGGGTTGGGAAAACACATAGAATACAGTCCCAGGAATTGTAGCCTGATTAGACAAGAGATGCCCTTTGATTCAGGGTTTGTGAATTTTCCCAACTGTGGAATAATGGGTAGGGTTAAAAATCAAAGGAGAGTAAGAATTACAGAGGAGAACCAGCTGCTGTTTCCCAGATGAAACACAAAAAGATTCCCCAAACACTGAGAAACACCTGGAATACGGGATGCACTGGAGAGAGGAGTGATGTGAAGATATTGTGGCCTCCTTCCACAAACATTCTGCAGGAAGGGGGACACGGTGACACTTTGTCCCTGCTGTATCTGTCCTCCAAGAGGGACAACTACCCAGTGAAACAGTTATGACCAGAGTCACTCCAACTCCACCTGCACCTGAAGAAATAGCATAAAAGGAAGTTGGAAATGGGGAGAAATCAGAGGAAGATGTCCACCAAAACTGCTGGATCAGCTGATGGGCCAAACCCTTCTTTTCCCCCCATTCAGGGATGCCTGTGGGGTGAGAAACAGTCTTTGGGTGCTGACTATTGTTTTAAGGCCTAGAGCTCACTTTTGCTCCATAATGTATTAGTAGATTGTTTTAGAGTTTGTGCCTGTGCTTGCTGTAGAGTATTGTTAGATGGTTTTAAACATGTTTTTGCTGCCAGAGCCTCTCACTGACCATCATGAACCTTATTAACCCGTCAAAATTTGTATTAATAAAGAGTGTTATGCTGTAAAGTGTCAGAGTGAGTCTTTTATAAGACCTGCTGACATCCCTGCCTTAGGCTGGTGGCTCAGCTTTCCCCCAGAAAGGGCAATGGAATTACCCCGATTTTGGGAATCTGTCTAGTGAAGAGTTCCGTTTGGGAGAAGGGATACCTGACAGGTGGGTTGGACATCCATGGTTTCATTTTCCCTGGGGCAGCAACAGACAAATAAATCTCTGTGGGTTGAGGAAAATCTCCCCTTTCTAAGATTCAGGCATTTCCCTCCCTGCCATTTCCATCCAGATCCGGTTCTTGTCCTTGGAAAGCTCTGGATGGGGGATTCTCCCCACTGTGGAGCGAGGCTGAACGAGGGAGGGGTTCAGAGCAGTGAACCTTTTTCCAAAAAGGGATTCTGCAGGATGGGGGAGGTGCAGATCAAGGCCATTGCCCAGGAGGAGGTTTAGTCCTCACCTTGTGTGGGATTTCAGCCTCTCTGGTGCAGAGAGCAGGCGTTGGGCAGACACACCTTCGGAGAAGACCATTTCTGTCCACAGCACGGATACTAGAGGAGGAATGAGGTGGAGCAGGCTGCCCATGGAAGTGGTGGAGTCACCATCCCTGGAATTGTTCAAAAAACACGTGGATGTGGCACTTAAGGACATGGTTTGATGGTGAACACAGTGGTGGTGCTACATTAGCAGTTGGACTCGATGATCTTAAAGGTCTTTTCCCAAACTTAACAATTCTAGAATTCTATTATCTCACTTTCCCCTGTTCTAGGGGGTGGCTCCATCACCTCTGTAGCTCTCCTTTGCACCACTCAACTTCCAGAGGAGAAGGTTCCCATGGACAGGAGATGCTTCGAGGGGTGACCTCCATGCCCTGGTCCAAATCCATGATCCCACTGTTCATTTTCTCTCTCTCTCCTCCCTCTCTCTCAGCACACACAAGGTCTAATTGGCTTGCTCCTGCCACTTCCATGCAACACTCAGGGATGTCACCTGGCTCTCCAGAGAGAGATCTCCCAGCAAAAAACAGAGGTGAATTCCCTTTCTTGATCCTTTATGGAGAGTTGGGTGGCTTAGAGTCCATTCTGCCTCAGGGAGAGAAAAAAATTGGCCTTGAACAATCTAATCCCCTTTCACAGTTTCTTCCACCTCTGTCACAATAGACACTAAATCCTGGGTGCCAAAATCATCATGGATTCATAGAACTGTGGAATGGTTTGGGCTGGAATGGACCTTAAAGGTCTAATTTTAACCCCTCTGCCATGGGCAGGGACACTTTCCACTAGACTAGTTTAGTCCTGGTCAGGTTATCCCTTGTTTTATGAGGTTCCACCTTCACTCAGGTGTAATTCATTCCCATGGTGACTTTTCCAGGAAATTGTCTAAGATCCGCCTCCAGAGACATTGTGGGAGTTGAGTATTTTCCTTTCAGTTTATCCTTTGTCTCGAGCACTTACACAAGAACAAGTAACACCTTCTTGTTTCAGCTCCTCTGAGACTAGAGCCAGAAGGCTCAGATCCACAAAAGTATTTACCAGACAAAGGATTTCGAAGGGGATTTCGCTCCTAAAACAGGAATTAAGCGTGCAAATACCTTTCTGGGTTTCTGAGACTGATATATCACAGCACAAAGTGATTTATGAAGACAGCAGGGGTGGGTTAATTGAGGAGACAGCTGGTTCTGTGCTTTTTGTGTGTGCGCAACTTCCTGGCACAGATTCATCCACATCCATTCATTCCTTCTTCTGCCCTGATCTTCTTGTCCAGCCTTGTTTCTAAGACCTTTCCAGAACTCCAGCTAAGGCAGGGGCACTTTTATTTTGTGACACCCACCTATGTCAACAAAACATGAACATCAAACACTTGGAGATCTCACAGTTTATGCAAAACCAGACAGAACTTATTCTCTTTTGGGAACTGACAAGTTTTGAGAGGTAAAACCTTGGGGAGACCCTTCTGCAACCAGGTTCCACGTGGACATTGTCCATGGAGCACATCCCTCATCCTTGCTCTGGGGTCTGGTGGTTGACAGGTCCCGGAACATTTATCTTTTAAGTCCTCATTTGTATTGGATTTGCACGTGGAAACTCCCTGGAATCAGTGCTGTAATGACACACTCCAGTTGCAAATCCATAACCTGGTGGCTCCTCAGTAGCTTCAACAAATTAACAAATTAAGGGTTACTGCTGAGGGCCCGAATGGTGTTAAATAGGACCTTCCAAACCAGCCCAGATTTGGTTTCAAACTTTGCAAAACCCTTCTGAGAAACTTCTCTGACCTCCCTAGTTCAGAACACGAAATTTTGCCTCAGCAATATCCAGAAACTATCCCATTTATTTCTGCTTAAACTATGGAGAAAACCTTTTTTTTTTTTTAATAGAGAAATAGATGATCTTCCCCTAAAGTGACTAAATGATGAGGGAATTTATCCCATCCACTGGTTGTCTGTTCTGAAGGCTGATTTAACTTCATGATTAAAGATGGACACCTTGAATTCAGTTCTAATTTTGCTGACTTAAATTTCCAGCCACTGGAACCTGTTATGCTCATTTTTTTTTGGCTTGACTCAAGACAAGTATCTGATAAGTAATTAGAGCCTGCAATCTACTCCTTCACTTAAGAAATCATGTTCCTGATTGTCTGACTTACCTTTCAACTTCACATCAATCTCCCATCATAAGTCCAAGCTATTCCCAGCAGCTTCACTCTTATTTTTGTTACCTTTAGAAGAATAGAAAAAAAATATAAAAGAGACATATATCTCTCTCTCTCTATATATATATCTTTTATTCTCTCTCTCTCTCTCTATATATATATCTTTGGCCATGTTTTCTATTTCACAAACTGTCCTGAATTATATTTTTTAAAAGCAGAGGGGGAAAAAAAAAGAAATCGCACAGCTTTGGTGAAGAAAAGGAAGCAGGAAGGTGGAATAGTGCAAAGTAATGACAGTCTGACCTAGAATAAAAGTGCCTAAACACAATGTGCTGAGGAATAAGAGACGGGAGATGTCCTTTTAGAGTGAGGACATTTTTTTCCCACTTTCCAACTTTTTTTCTGAGAAGGATTTATCCTGATCTTTCTTCCTGACCTGACTTTACTGTCTCACCTGAGTCACCGCCCCAACATCTGAGCTGGTTCCTGTGCTGTCCAGAGAAGTGCCACTGTTCAGGTCCCCGAGAAATCTCTCACGTGGATTTATAAATCACAGGAATTCAACTAAATAACTTTTCCTCCACATTAATCATAGCCTAATCTCAGAGTATAATGTCAGAATTCTTCGGCATTTATGCATGCACAAACCCCCAAGTGATTAAATAGAGTTCAGTATTAAATTGCATCTGCATAATTGCTCTTTTCTTCCCTCTGCCTCATCGCATGGCGCACTCTATGATTTTCAGTTTTCTCCCCCAAGAAGTTGTTGTCGCAGTGCCTGCGGATGTAAAGTTGTATTTACCAATAATTCAGATTTTGTTGATTATTTGATACCCTCAGTAGCTCAGTTATTTCCTGGGGCTGGGTAAATTAGCCTGCATGACCCAGAAAACGTGCCCTGGAGATTTCTTACATCTACATCTTCCTCTTCCTGTTCCAAAAGACGATTTTGGCACCGAATTGTGCTCCTTTCTTAGGTGAGGGTGCCATAATTCCCTCCCTCCCTCCTCTGTTCACCAGACCCTTCCTGCTTTGTGATGGACACACATAACACATGGGGAGGATCTTTTTTTCCCTTCCATTTTTGCCTTTTTAATTAACTTTTCTAGCACATAATTTAATTTACACATTCTCTCTGCTTGATTGGCTTCTACCACTGCAGCTCCCTGACAACAGATTGATAAAACTTGACCTTAATATCGTGAGAAATATTAATGGCACGTAGAGCTTTGCAACTGTTCTTCTCTGGGCACCAGATACAGACTAAAGCTGGTTTAAAACCATCGACCCTTCCACTCCAGAGAGGATGAGAAGCCTCTAATTCTACAGTGGAAAGGCTCAGGCTGGATTTTAGGGGAGGAAATCTTTTTTTTTCCCTAGAAGGGTAGGGCAGCAGAGCAACAAATCACCTTGTGAAAGCTCATTTTTTGGAGATCTTAAGGATTTAACCAAATGAAGCCAGGTCTGACCTGCCCCAGCATCGCCAGTGCTCTTGCTCCAAGTCAGAGGCTGGATGAGGAACTTCCAGACATCTTGTCCAGCTAGTAATTTTGGGATAAGGAGTTCTAAACATCTCTGAAAGGATCCTAAATAACTCAGTGTCAAGGTTGAGCCTTTGCCAAGATATCCAATTATTCCTGTGTGCTGAAGCCCGGGTTTATCACTGCAAAGAGACTTGTAAAAAGTCCCTTTCTGGTGCTCCTGGAGCCCCTTCAGGTACTGGAAGTTGCTCTGAGGTCTCCCTGGAACTTTCTCTTCTCCTTTTCCTCACATGAGGCAGCTGCTTCTGACATAAGACCATGAATCCCACTCTGGGCTTTCCCAGGTTTCCTTCTGTTCCACTGCTCCTCGGGATTCAGATCCAGTTCACACCACCTCAGACCCATCCCTGGTCTCTCCAACAAAAGAGGATATACCTGACATTTTCAGGGGATGTAAAACACCTGCCCAGAAGGTGTTTCCATGAATTTTCATCTGGAGGACCATCTTCATCTCCACTGGTGAGGGTTTGCACATCCAGCTTGGATTTTGGGCATTTTTTTTCCCTTGCAAAGACGTTTCTCTCAAGAATCCAGGTGTAACGTGTGATTCCCTTTAACTGAGGGAGGCATCACAAACCCAACCTGTCCCGGTGTTCTCACCACCCTCACAGTGAAACATTTCTTCCTAAAATTTGATCTAATCCTACTCAATATCAGCTCAAAGGCTTTACCCCTTGTCCTGTCACTGCACACCCTTGTAAAAAGTCCCTTTCTGGTGCTCCTGGAGCCCCTTCAGGTATTGGAAGTCGCTCTGAGGTCTCCCTGGAACCTTCTCTTCTCCTTTTCCTCACACGAGGCACTGCTTCTGATGTAAGAGCGTTCAGCAAAGTTCAGAAATGATTCCTCCACCCCACACAGTCGCCCTGATGTGGGTTTGAACCTGAATTATCAACACACCGAGCACAAAGTGCAGCTGCTCCATCATTTCCAACCACAAAGTTCCTCCCTGGCACAGCTCAGCTCAGTAATAAATGGGAGAGTTTAGGGCTAATTATAACAGGCCTTTTAATTTCCATCTGGAGTCACAAAATCAATAGAAACTCCTTGCTTCATTAAATAATTGCAGTTGCCAATAGCCAGAGCTGTTCCGTTTGCAGGTGTGCTAAAAAACTGCTTTATTTAGTAGTTATCTTGATCCAAACCTCCTTTTTTTTTTTTTCCCGAGGGAATTCAGCCACAGAGCTGCCACCTCCTGCAGCAAGGAGAGGACGTGAGAAGGGAGGATCATCCTGGGATGATTTGACAGGAACATGATTCTGTGTTTAGGCTGAACTGCGTTATCCTCCAAAATTCAAGATGTGTGGTCAGATTCCACTTCCCTCTACCTCCACACCCCCAACACTGGATGGAGAGATGGAGGCAGCAGCAGGCCTTGGTTTAAATAGGAGAAAATTTTGGTTCACTTGGCCAAATTCATCATGTGGGTAAAAGCAGTGTTTGAAAATTAAGTGGCAAATATTATTCTGGTGGCGCTGGCCAAAATAAAAGATTCTGAAGGTGGGTAAATGAAGCAAAATTAAAAACCTGTGTTTTGGGTTTTGGCTTTTTTTGTTTTTTCCCCCCAGATCCTTCTTGTCTACTGGGGAAAAGGAAGATGAACTTGAAAACCTTAAACTACTCTTCTCTGCTTAAGTGTTTCTCAGCATTTGTTGTCTTGCTCCTACTGGCTTGAAGTGCTCAAAATCCTTTTAACTTTCTCCCAAAATCCAACTGGATTCATGTGCTTCTGCAGATAGTCCCTTTCCAGGACAGGGAGAGACAGTCCAACCCTCAGCTGAAGGTTGGATTTTTGGTGGAAGGTTGGGCTTGATGACCTTGGAGATCTTTACCAACCGTAATGAGTCTATGATTTTAAAAAGATAAGTGGAGCTAAGGAGATACCCCATAGACAGCTGGAATTTTATCTGAACTTGGGGAACAAACTTTGAGCCTTCAGATTGATAATCATGGATAAATTTGAACTGATTTTGCACCTCTGGTCCTCCTGACTCCCAGGAACCAGGAGTTGAGGCGAGCACAAGAGGAATGGCCTTCAGGGAAAGCAACACGGAAGTCAAAATGAAGCTCTCTCAGACTGTGGGATTTTCTCCTCCTGGCTGGAGACGCTGGTGGTTTGTGCTGCTTTTCTGCTCTTGTGAAACCCAAATTCTTCATGAAAGCAACTCTTCATGGAGCTTCAAGAGGCTCCCTTTGGTAGTGAGCAGGCTGGTGCCTCCCCAAAAAATCCAAGCTGCAATCTGTTCTCTTCCTGAGCTCCCTGCAAGTCATTTGGGCTTCTCAAGGTGTTCACACTGGACTGGAACAGAAACCTATTAGGATTAAGTGATGACTGTAACAAGCTGGCAGAATGTTCAGCAGGGTCCCTCAGCTTCCCATCTTCCACCTAAATACTTGTGGATGTGTTTTTTTAGCAGGACCAGCTGGCTGGGAGCCACCTTAAAATGGAGATGCCTAAAAATCTTGGGTTGATTCCTCAGGGTCTGTACCAAGGCAGATCCATCATTTGTTTATGAGCAGGAATCTTTCTTTTCAAGAACAAAACCTGGCAAAGCTCTTGCTGTAAATATGAGCACTTTAATCATATTTTGACTGACACCTGCGACAAAAGAGGATATACCTGACATTTTCAGAGGATGTAAAGGTGGAACCAAGGAAAGTCAGGCAGTATCAGGTTGGAACAAAACAGACAAGTGTCACCTTGGCATCAACAGCTTGTAACAGGCAGTAAATATTCCCCAACTTGCATCTTAAAATGAGCATTACAGTTGCTCCATTCCCGGTGTGCCTCAGGCAGTCTGCAGTGAAGGGTATTAAAACATCTTTTAAAGCACATTTCCCCCCCAAATTACTTGCCTTTGATGGGACCTTGAATGAAAAGTGAATTGGAAACAAGGAGAATTATACAACTAAATTCAAGCACACGGAAGTGGAAGAGGAGAGTTCATTCTTGCCCCCAGGGAAGGGGACTTGCCAGCAGAACCAGCAGCTGATGTGTTGGAAGGTTCGTGGCTGACCAAAGTGCTTGGATTTTTATTGTGCTCTCTAGTTATCTGCCACTATTTGTCATCTTTTCTATCAGGGACCTGATTCGAAGGTTTTATGAGGTAGAGGGTTTGGGGTAATTCTGCAAGTATTCACAGAATCAGAGAATCACAGAATGGTTTGGGTTGGAAAGGACCTTAAAGATCATCGAGTTACAAACCTCCCACCATGGGTAGAGATGCCACCCACTAGATAAGGTTCCCTGAGCCAACTCTCTAATTCCATGAAGAACAGGAAAAGATGGCATTGGCATCAACCCAGAGGCCTTTTCAAGGGGAACTTTTTTGCTGGAGTCCCTCTTCTACATCTTTCCTCTATCTCATGAAGAAATGTTTAAGGCAACAGCCTTATAGGTTCTTTATGCCTTAACAGAGCTTCTGAGAGCCCAGCCCATCCCATCCCAGCCCAGCCCATCCCATCCCATCCCATCCCACCCTCGACAGGCAGGAGACCCTGCAAAGCTGAAAGTCCTCTGTGAAAGGGTCTTCTGCCCTTGATCCCTGCAGAGGATGTAAGGGACAGTATTTGACCACTCCATTCACCAAGGCAGCTCTAGTGCATCCAGAGGAAATAAAGGAATTCTTATGTCTCGTACTGGATAACAACAGTCAGCAATTAATGTCCTTGTAATTGCCTTCGGATTCCCGGTCCTTGCTCTGCACAATTCATCCCCCAGTCTCCCATGGTCTCTTATTCAATGTGAGAAGACAGAATAACTCCTTATTTAAATGGAGAAAACTGGAGAAGAGCTGTAACTTCACCATGCCAAAATTAATATGACCTGGAACCACCCAGACCTCAGAGTACCTGGGAACTACAGTCAGAGAATCAGAGAATGGTTTGGATTGGAAGAGACCTTGAAGACCATGCAGTTCCACCCCTCCTGCCATGGGCAGGGAACCTCCCACTAGACCAGGTTGCTCAGAGCCCCACTCAGCCTGGTCTTGGTCGCATTAAAAAAACAAGGCAAAATCATGGCCAAGATTCTCCCAAACTTGCTGTATTCCTGTTTCTGTTCCTTGAGGACTGCCATACACCTGGACTTTCCCCATGTTTCAGGTATGATTCCCAATCCCCTGTCCTACATCACTTCATTTCTCCTAAAGTAAGGTTCTACACGTGAAGGACGTTTGCAGTTTCTTTTGTATCTGCCCTCACCAGCTTTCAATATATGCTCTTTATCTGCTGTAAAAAAAGCCTTTTTGGTCCTTCTACCTCCTTCAGACATCTCCTTTTCTTTCTTCTCTTCACTACCAGGATTGGATTTCTCTTTCTTATCTTCTCCTTTTTAAAATGTTCCACCAGTCTCTGAGCTCAAGCTGCTACTGATATTTCCATTTCCTCAGGTTGTTCACACTGTAAAACATCCTTGTTCCCATCCCTACAAACACCTAGAACTTGCTTTGGTTCTATCCTCTGGAAAACAAACATTTGCTTTCCTTAAAATCCCTGATGACCTGGTCTAGTGGAA
>VZRE01009907.1:0-25439 GCA_013396775.1 Cephalopterus ornatus
AAGTGCAAGTGGAGGGAAACGTGATGCTCCCCTCCAACAATCTCTGCTGAGAGCTGTGATGAGAGATGCACTCTTGAAAGCGTGTTTTGATGCAGGAGGAGATGACTGAGGAAAAACTGTCATTCACTGGAGACCATCACACTACAAAAGAGGTTATGGATAAACTGATAAGTGAACTTTTGCATCTGGTGAGGAAAGGAATCAGAACACAGTGAATTTTATTATTGCCAAGTGCAGCTTACTCAGCTCTCCAGAAATCAAATCTCCAGGGCAGTCAGTAGCTGCACTATTCCATCATCTTGTGTGGATGGAAATGGGCCAATGAAACAAACTGGTACATACTTTTCAAAAAAGTGGTGGGCAGCTTGAACCCTCCCAGTCTTTATGAAGACGCAAAAATTAATGGCAGATTTCTCAACATTGATAGGAATAAATAAAATCCTGGACAACTTTAGGAGTTTAGTACGTTGATTTTCTTGAAATAAAACAATAATTTTCCTACGTCCTCCCAGAAATAGTGACAGAGTACAGTCTGTTTTGTAAGTCCTCTCAAAATTAATCATCCACTTTCTTAGGACACCACACATAAAAAGAATGAAACAACTCCTTTAGTAACGCATTAAAACACGTAACTTATCTGTGACCTGATTTTAAGGGCCTTTTTTTCCTATCTGCAGAAACTTGAGCAGTCTTAACGTTTCTGTCTCTTTCTCACTGCCATCAATTCTCCACAACTGCAACGTTGCGAGCGAGCGCTCCCCTCCTCTTTCAAGAACAAAACCATCACCGCATCTGCTTCTCATAAGCACATTTGTGCGTGTGTGAGCGTGTGCGTATGAGAGAGAGAGAGAAGTAAATCTGCTGAATTTAACTTAAAAGTTTTTCACAGGGAAGGATTTTTTTTTTCCCTTTTCCATCCTCCAAGTTGTAGAACACAGAAATAGGGCTACTGCTACACACTTGCACTTGCAACTCACTTTTTAGTAAAAGGGACAATTAGTGACTGAGGGAAAAAAATTTATTTAACTTTCAGAGTCAACTGACTGGTACAGGAATGGCTACAGATGATGGCAGGTTTTTATTGGCACTTGTCTCTCAGAGCCTGTAGAGCAACAGAAGTTCCTTCAGCTCACTCACAGGTTCAGCAGTGGAAACTGGGCACAGAACAGCAGTCCTTGAGGTGGAAGATGCAACAGCTTCACCACATATTCATCCCCATTAACCAGCAACTCATTAATACAATCCAGAGAGAGATTCCAGTGCAAACGGTTGGCCTGGGTTTTTTGTGTCCCATTTTGCTTTGACATCTATAGGGAACTGGAGGAGGTCTCTGATAGTATGAACTTGTGAAGAGGAAGGCAATGAACAGACTGCTCTTGCTAGACTTTAAACTATTTCAGAAAGTTGAACACACTACACCTTAACAAGAAATGTTGCCTTTTCTTTTGGTCTTCCTGCCACCCAAAGTCTTCATCCCTAAAGTTCAGTGAGGACATATTGTTTCTTTGCCTTCCAGCTTTGCCTAGTCCAGGGAAAAAAAAAAACAAAACAAAACAAAAATACCTTGGGTTTTTTTTCCTCCCAGTTTCTAATACTGTCAGAATTCCCAAGTCAGAACTCTTATTCTTGAAATATTTCTTGAACTATACTGTCCTGATAAGACAGTGAACTGTGACAGCTATTACCACATTCCCTCCCACACAGTTTTCCCACTGCATAATGAATTTACTGACAAACTGAGAAGCCAGCTCCACCAGAGCAGCAGTAATATATAGAACTGTCATGAGAGTGAAATTTATTAAGAGAAAGAAATACTGATGGACTATAAAGATGAGGGGAAAAAAAACCCCAACACATTTAATTCATCATCCCAACACAGAAACTATAACCCCTCTATTTTAAAGCAATATTTAAGCGTAGTCCATTCAGCACTTACACGTCACCTCAAACTTGGAACGAGAAAGGTACATACATACATAAGGGTATTGCCAAATTGTGATATAATTCTAATGCCTCCAGTGCCAGCATGTCAAGTCCTGTCATGTGACAAGGGAGAATGCTCAATACCTCATTGGATCAAGTTCAAAAGGGCTGGAGAGAAGCAGCAGTGTGGGGAGGGAGCCCTGAACCCTGGAGTGGCATGCACATCCCAACACTCCCCCTCCCCTTTCACACGCAGATCCATGTGGTCTCCACCTGACAAAACTACATTTACAATGCTCAGTGCCTTGAAATGAAACTGTTTCTTATCTCAGCCATGCGATTGTGTCTTGGTTTCCATTCAGCTGGTGCGTCTTTCAAAAAGGGATGTCTGAAAACAGCGGTAACAAAACACAGTAAGTTTCAAGAGCCTCAGGAAATGTTACAGAGGGACCCTGGGTGCACGGAGAAAGGCAACATCTCCAAGCAATAGCCAGGATCTGGCAACCCAGGACCCGATCCCGGGCTCCCCTCAGTCCCACCTAAGCACATGCTGACACTCTCTGGAGTCTCCACGGGTTGGGCATGGAGGTGGCGCTGAGGCTGCCAAGGGCAATCTTGCAGCCCTTACTCAAGGATTGGAGCGCGCTCACCTTGGCTCCAACTGAACTCCTTATTACGCAAAGTCAGACCCAAGGCCCAGGCCAGAAAGGGGGGTTTCCCAAACACTGCGGAGGGCTGCGGTTGGATGTGGCCGTGTTGTTTCCTGAGTTTCCAGATTCCTACCCTGATGGCAGCCAAGGCTCAGTGTGCGCACGCTGAGCACGTGCAACTGGTTACGAAACCGAAGAGCTGCAGCTGGGGTCTCGCAAGGCCCGCAGCACAGCCTGGGCTAGACAAACACATTCTGAAGTCAACAGGAGATGAAGATTTCGGCGCTTTTCTCGAGGTGCTCAGCACACAGATCAGGCCAGTTGAAAACGTTTTGTTTCCACAAGTCACACGTTTTTATAAACCTGGCTTTTTTTTTTTATTATTTTGTTTTCCCTGAATATGGATGTTATAAGCTACCACCCTCGAAACGGCTTATCTGAAAGTCCTGCCTGTAAGATTGTACTGATACTTATGAGCACTTTGAGGGCCTGCAACATAACCCACAGGGGACTGTGTTCAACAGCTTTAATGGATCATAGAAGAAGCCCAAATTTATCTCTGGTTTAAATCCGTAAGAGTATTTGGTCCATTTTGAAAGAACGGATGGGTTGGAAATGCAGTTCCTGTAACCTCAAGCTTTGTTTTATGCTAATGGTGTTTGTGAGTTTCTGACAATCAGCACAGCACAAAATCCACCTTTAGAAGCAAGAAAAATAAAAACACCCTTACTACAATCTAACATCAGGAAAAACTATTTGGCTGAAACTTTAGATGCGAATTATACTTGCTTAAGCTAGAACAAAAGGACAAAAACATCAGAATCTAGTAATGTGGAAACAAGGGAGGTTTAGCTCTTTAAAAAAAAAGGAAAGATAGACATTTGAGGTAACAAACAAAAAAAACCAAAATGCACAAACACATCACGGACATCTAAAAATAGCATTTTATACATTTTTGCCAGTGCTTGTCTGAGAGCAAGTTCTTTAAACAGAACTTAACAATTTTACAAATTTTTTTTTAAAAAAATATGTCATCCTAAAATAGCCCATCAATCCTTACCCAAACTTTCTGTATTTCTACAAAAATAGATGCACAAAGAGCTACAAAATACTGTATTCCTGAAAGGAGGCGCACTGTAGTCAAGGGAGAGGGGTTTTTTTCCTGACAATTGAGACTGTTCATAAAAATATCAAGCTGAACAAAACAAAACACTGTTAAAGGAGCAGAAAGGAGTTAGGTTGCCCAGCTGCAGCAGGCTCAGATGAGGAAAGAAAGAGAAGTTAGGTTTCTGGTTTTTTCCAACACTGTGGGACCCATAAACGGCCTTACAAACAAAAGGCTCAACAGCAAAACCAGAACATGTTGGCTCTTCATCTTCATGTGTGTCCTCTGCTCCACGCAGAAGGAGTCAACGACTGCTGTATCGCCCGCCCAACTGCGCTGACTCCAGCTCTAGCTGGTCTTAATTTCTCTGCACTTCAGAACCAAGCAGTTTCCTTGCCCTTGTCCTGATGTTGTAGACCTGCATTTCACAAGAGAAAAGAAAAATAATTAAAATTTGGTAGAGGTTTGGGGTTTTTTTTGTCCCCCTCCCCAAGCAACTGAAATAAGAATAAACAAGTTTTGATTTAAAAAAAAAAAAAGAGAAAAAAGAAAAAACCCACAATCTACCAGCTAAGTGAACTTGTTAGCAACACTTACTACTCCCCATTTTTGAGGCGTGGTAAGCTTAAATCACACTTAAGTATGAGACTGGCTTAAGCAGTTCAGGAACTTTGATAAAATCCTGTATGTTCTTCCCTGTTTTGACCTAACGTGGAACATGGCATGGTATAAAAAACCCTCCAGCAAGATCCGCATTGATAATCCAGTATGCAACAGAGTAATGTTTCCTGACAGGGGCCAGCCACACACACTACCTCCTTCAGAAAAAGCCTGGGACACTCCAGGATCTCACAGTTTCTGTGGCATTTCACCTTACAGAGGAGAGAGAGGGAAAATGTTCCTGCAGCATGTAAAAAACCCGAATAATTTCACCTACGGAGTGTCAGATTTTCAGCCAAGAACAGCTAGTGCTTCCACATGGGAAAAATTAATGATTTTCAGCTTGCATTTGTTACGAGTTCCTCTAACATTTTCCTTTGTAAAACGTGAGGACTATCTAATAAATGTGGTGCTATGTTGTGGCTTTAGCATTATAGACTTGGAACCTGTATTATAATCTGGGATTTCTCTGCTGCAGAGGGATTTAATCTTCTCTAGATTTACACCTAACGGGGCGTAAACCTAAAATCCAGACAACAGAAAGGGAGATGCAGATTAAACTTCCTGAAGAAGATACCTTCTTGCTCATTTATAGGGAACGTAAAAGGGAGAGAGGCGCAGGCACATATTTTCAGAGGTAATAGGGCACTTAAGACTCAGTGATGTAAAACCTGCCCCTTAATGTTTTAAGCCAAGTAAATCACATTGCATGAAATGAAGGTGCACTTCCCACTATAAATCATCATTCCTATACAGACAGTAAAGCTCCACTGTGCCATACCATAAATTGCACTGCTACAGTGCCCCAAGACCAATGCATCAGCCAAGAATTCAGGGGCAATTTCACCACTAATGTAAATAGGTTCAACTCCAGACTTCAATGATGTTGTACCCATTGAAGCTCCGTGTTCACTGGATATTTAACCTGTCAAAGCTGACAGACCCGTGTGGTTAAGCACAGATCTCACTCCCATATTTGATCACAGAGTGAAGCACACAGGAAGTCCCATATGTTTCCAGCAAGCCTAATAGCCATGAAGGGTTCAGGTCTGACAACTACCTCCCTGTTCTGAGAACACAAACAGTTAAATATTTAATGATGATCAGCATTTCACACAGTTCAGCTACAAAGCAATTGATGCTCACAGAAAAGATGACAGCACATGGCTCTATCCATATGAGGATCCCTAAGCAGTGTACAAAACACTTCTGTGTCCAGAAGTGAAGAGACAGGGAAAGCCAAGCACACAGGTGTGGCATACCAAACCTTGTCCAGTGGCTTTCTGCTCCATTTCACATGCACTTACACCTGCTTCTTCAGAGTGGAAAAACTGGGATATCCCTCATCTAGAGCACGCCTATAAAAACATGTTCAGAGACACTTTATTCAATGAAGATGTCTCCTTGCTGCTTAAGAGCTACTTGTTTTCCTGGCAGCATCATACACAGGCAGAGACATAACGAACTGCTACTAGTTTCCTTCAAAGCTCCCTCCAAGTTTGTGATGACAATTTGGGGTTATTTTTCCCCTGCTGTTTACAATTTGTTTTTAAACAAAGATGACCCAATAAAAGGGAAAAAGGGAAAGGGAAAGAGGGAAAGGGACTAAGACAGCAGAAACCTTTCAGAGGATAAAGAATTCATTTAAGTTCACCACTGGAGCACTAAAGGCCACCAGAGGCAATGGAAACTTATAAGAAGAGAAAAACAGGTTATATGGATCCTAGTAGCTAAAAAAAAATGACACACACACCTGCTTAAGAGGTCATCCACCTGACAGCAGCAACTGGTAGAAAGGGAATAACCAGCTAAGCAGACACCTTCCTAGACAGCTATGTTTGCAAGACACAAATAACTGTAACAAGGAGGTTTAAGGTATGGCAATTAAGTCCAAAAAGCCAGAGGAAACAATCAAAAACAAAAAGCCAAAGTCGCCCTAGCTACAGAACTGAATGTGGAACACTTTCCATGCCTTTTCCTCATTATATTCCCACCTCCTTCATGGCAAGGCCATCTGCAGTCCTAATACAAAATCCAAGTGCAACCCAGCTACTAACAGAGAGCTTTCACTTGCAGCCTGTCCTAAGCAGGGATATCCTGGCTTGCACCGCATGAGTCAGGATTATCACACCAGCACAACCCCCCGTCTCTGGGACACCAACCTTATGGCTAATTGCAACAGGAACATCATGCACTTTCTGTAGGAAAACCTAAACAAATTTAATGAGTTGTGAAAAACTCATGGGATGTGTGCGTGAACAGAGACAAATGCACAGAAGGCAGCAGACTGACCCGTCAAATGCCATATTCAATGTGTCAAACTGATGTACAGGCGTTTCCAAAAGCAGACTTTCTACAAGACTAA
The DNA here is from genome assembly GCA_013396775.1 of Cephalopterus ornatus. NCBI lineage: Eukaryota > Metazoa > Chordata > Aves > Passeriformes > Cotingidae > Cephalopterus > Cephalopterus ornatus. The sequence continues at coordinate 6,704 of VZRE01009907.1, forward strand.
ATTTAGGTGAATTAATCAACATCCTCTAAAGTTATTCACCTCAATGGGTGTTAACTTTACATGATGAAGAACACGCACCTCAATTTCCATACAGACTTAGAGCCGTCAGATATGCCAGAGTCCTGCTTTGCTTTTAGTGTGCTGGGGCTACAGGAAGCCTCCTCCAGCACATCTGTCCAACAGCAGGACAGGATATCCTCCTGGACCCTGCAGTAGCAAAGCAAGTTGCTCTGCTCTCCTCCCCACAGGGCTGCCTGCAGACCAGGCAGCTGCCGGCACAGCCAGATCCGACTGATCAGCTGAAGTCCTGGTGAGCAGGACATCTCCCGCCCTGCTCCCGAGGGAAACACTCATGGCTTTAACCACCAGCACCACTGCAAGAGAGCAATTCCCCTCCCCAAGCCCTGATCTTAAGTGCCGGGCTCTGCTTGCGGACCTTCCACGTAAACAGGAGGATCTGGCCCCGGCACTGCGGGATTACGGCTGCAGCAGCGCTCTGCGAACCACAGCCAGCGCTGTTAGAGCCTGACCTTGCCTTGCAGGGAGCTGTGGCCTAAAGCACAAACATGCTGTGCTTATACCAGTGTGCTCACACACATGAAAAACGTACATATAAAACATACTTTTCCACTGAGCATTATAGCTCGGGCACTTCAGCTTTGGGAACACTATGTACCAGCAGAAACAAAAGTAACAGGTTTTAACAGATCTTCACATAGACCTGCATTTTCTTTAATCCCACTTGTACCAATAAAGAAGCTTCTAAAAGGGTTAATTTGCAGCATACAGTGTTAGGATTAAGCCACATTTAACGGGAATCAGGTAGCTAAATCCCTCTTCATCCTCTAAAACAGGACCATATAAGTTCAAACAGATGTGCAAGACAGATCAATACTTTGTAAGCTCTATGTACAGCGCCACACTGATGTCCCATGCAATCTGTTCTGAAACATAAATTCCCAAACTCCACAGTGCATGCAAGAGGAACCTCCTCTTAACCTTTGGAGTGATTCAGCATCATCTCTTCATGAGATCGATTATTTGGCTTAGTATGACAGAGATGCAACAATGTAGCTGGAAGAGGGTAAGGTTACAGGCAGCCTGCCCTGATCCCAACATTATCATTCCATATAATTCAGCATGAGGAATTTTTCAGATGTTTCTATAATCGCATGTGACAGTAGCATAAGTGTGACTCACCATAAGGGGGGGGAGGGGAATCAGTTTTTAGCTGAGGGGCTCTGAAAAGCAACATCTAGGTATACACCAAATGAACTTTTTAAGTATAAACCATCTGAAGCTCCTGGAATCTGATACATTCACAGCTCCACAGGTTATATTCCCCAGGGACATATAAGCAAAACCTTTCAGAAGTGATGCGTTCTTGCTACGATGGCCTCACCCTACTCTGGAGAAACCATCACTGTGTCGCTAAAAGCCAGTACACTCTTCCAGGCCCTTCAGTTTCCAGCCTCTCTGTTGAGATAGCTGTCTCACATTAGCATTAAATGTGATGAAATTCTGCGTGATGCGGAGACTTATCCAGTATAAGTCTTCCCCTGAAGCGCACATGAAGCAGTAAAAGCTTCACTGCTGCTGGGTGTGACTCAGTGTGTGATACTTCAGCAGCCCCCTTCTCTCCCCACAGCACAAACACACCTTCCCCAGGCTGACACCTTTCGATGTGCACACAAACCACCAAGGCAATTAAGCTCCCTCTTTTCACCAAGATCACACCTTGAGTGCCTGTAACCAAAGCACGTGCCTGCACAAGCTGCAGGCAAGGCTGAAAAGGGAGCTCAGCCTTCCTGCCCTTCCCAGCAAGCAAGGAGAGATGAGTGTGCAAGGACAGAGACCACGTAATTGTAATGTCACAGGCCTCCACTACCTGCTGGGTTTCACTGCTGGCACCCTTGTTTCCAACACTGGGGCTGCCTAATAGGATTTTGCTGTTATGTTTCAGTGCACGGTCATTTTGAGCAGTCACAAGACACTGATCTGTTGAAACCCTCTGTTCCTGCAAACCAGTCACACGTTTCCCCTCTTTCTTTTCCCCCACAGGAACACATGGACTGAAAGCCATACATCAAGCATGGGCCTGAAATTAACAGCTCACACCTTTTCCAGTTCCTCACTGAGCAACTACACGACACGCAAGCCACTGCCAAATCAGGATCCTGACAAAACTAGCACCTGACTGTACCTCTCCATAGGTAGGAGGCAGCATCGGAGAAAAGCTGTTGTTAGTCCTGTAAGGCAGTGCTAGCACCCACAGTCCTTTTTGAGGTACTGTGCTCTTAAAGAGAAAAAGCCCCTGGTTTATTCCAACAAAGCAGCAGTAAGCAAACCAGTTTGCACAGCACTGAAACTACTCACAGTCTAGGCTGGACTTAAACCCAAGCCAGGCAGCAGTTTCTTCTGACTAACAATTCCCTACACAGTTCTCAGCTCCATCCCCAAAAGGTATATAAATATATATAAATTTGTGCAGTGTTAATAATCCTAATAAGCTTTTTCTTAATTTTCTTGAAGCAGCAAATGGCATAGTATTTAGAAGAGGTTCCCAGTTGCTTTAAGGGAAGGAGAGAGGGATTTGTGCTAGGTTCACAGTATTTCATCTTTAAGAAATTTTTCCCCACTAATTCTTTGTTCCTCTGTGCAAGGCAAGGAAGTGCTCCTCATACACTGAATTGGTCAGTGAGAGCTACCAAGAAGAGAGACAGATACTTTAATGAAAAGGTAATAGAGATGCAAACCTAGTCTTTCCTTAATCAAATAACATACCGTCTTTTAAAGTATTAATCTGCAAGAACTGGGGCCATTGAGATAAATACCAAACAGAAAAAGGAGCTCTCAATAGCACATATGAGCTTCAGGATGGAAACTGTTAGTCACCCATCACCTGACTGCAGAAGTGAGGGCTGCCAGACTGCTCCTAACACCGAGACAAGAGCCTGCTGGTCAAAGCTCACAGACACAGATGCAGTTCATGGAGGTTGCCCTATGGCCACAGACCCTGCACTAAAATAAATCTAATTCACAGACCTCTGCCCAGACCCTGTAGAAAGATGTTCAGCTTGATGGTGAGCACAGCTCAACCAGCACCTCCACTCTCTTTGTGACACCTGGATACCACACAGGAAGGAAATGCTGAGCTGTTGTAATTTAGGCAAGATGCAGTCCTCATGTACTGCAAGTTACTAGTTCACTGGAGCTGCATTTTGGTGAATGTGCATATGAACTAGCTGAACAAGCTGGGAGCTTCCACACAGAAGTATAATTAACCATTTCCCACAAGATTTAAACAAGCAAAAAAACCCCACGTATTATGTCACAACTCATTTGGCTTGAATGGGACCAAGGCAAAAAGGTCTCTCAGCAAAAAGGCAGCATGTTTCACAGTTCATCTGCCCTGACAGCAATCACAGGAGGGATTCCCACCTGGAAATACATTTGAATAGAGCTGAGAACCAGCCCTGCTTCAGCTGCAGGGAGTTCACTTTTCTGCTCAAATTCCTCCCGCTAAAACAAGTCACAGACACAATCGAACCATCTTACCTGTATCAAACCCAAAACTTGGCACAATGTCCACTGTTCCATGAAAGGCTCCAGCCCATGCTGAGGTAGCGCTGGTGACAGCAGCGGGGTCTGTCTTTGTCACGTCACACTGGGGAGCAGGAATCCTGGCTGCGCGGACTGACGGCATCAGCAGGGACCCGTAGCGGGGGTCGCGGTGCGAGCTGGGATGGTGATGGTGCATGTGTGGATGGGGGTGATGGCGATGCATGTACACATCATGCATGTGTGCATACGAAGGGCTCACCTGAGATGCTAAAGGATAATGCCAGGATTCGGAGGCAGCAGGGGGAGGAGGTGGGGCAGTCTGATGAAGGCCGTGTCCTGGCCAGCTGCTGGGATCTGGTGTTGGGAAGGTGCCTGGTGCAGTGACGGGGAAATCAGGGTGTACTCCACTTAAGCATGGTGGAGGAGGAGGCTGATAAGAGCTGGTCCAAAATGAAGTTGGGAAACTGCTCCTTTGGCTTGAAATTGTTGAGCTTTCTGGTAGAGAGCAGAGAAATGAAGTATCACTGAAGCTGAACAACACATTCCATGACAAAAAACCTCCAGTGATTTGCTACTCTCTGAAATTTGTAATAATGAACTCAAAATTCCTCAGTAGTTATAGAAATCACAGGACAGCTGACATAAGGGGGGACTTCTTGAGATCACCTAGTCCAATCCCCCTGCTCAAGTGGGGTCACCTGGAGCAGGCCGTCCAGGACTACGTCCAGTCAGATTTTAAATAAGATCCAAACTCCACAGCCTCTCTGGGCAACCCATTCCAGGTTTTAGCCACCCTCAGCAATTACAAAAAACCAAACCAAAACAAACCAAAAACCCACAACAAAATAAATAACAAAACAAGGAAAAGTAAGAAGAGTTTTACTATGTTCAGATGGAATTTCCTGTTTTTTAATCTGTGCCTATTGACTCTTGTCCTGTCACCAAGCATTGCTGAGGAGAGCCTGGCTCCCCCACCTTTCTCATTTTCCCCCCCATCAGGTTTTAAACATACTGATAAGATCCTCCCAAAGAATATTTTTCTTCAGGCTGAAGAGTCACAGCCCTCTCAGGATCTTGGTACAAGAATTATGAGGAGAGGCTAACTCCTGACCAGTCTAGACCATACAATATAGAAAGGCAGCTGTTGTGACTGTAAACACATCTGGGGACAGAGAACCAAGTCACAGTGCAGAATAAGAGACATTTGGCCAAAGGAAAAATTCCAGATATTCTCAAACTAATTGCATGTGTTTATGGGATAAAGATCATATCTAACACATCTTATGTTCGATCCTTATAGAATATATCATGTTGCCCTGTACCCAATAGGATCATACAAGCAGAAACCTCTCTGTAGCTCAAAGAGGTTTTGTTCAGAAATAAAAGACTCACTGCTTCTTACAGCTAGGGCTCAACTTATATTTAAATGGATTCAAATACCTCTACATTATGAAATCACATTCTAAAAATTCCTCTCTTGAAGGAGCGGTTACTGTTTTTGATGTGTAGGAAAGTACTGGCACCTCCACTCTCACAATCCTCTTGCCAGCTCATGTTAGAAAGTACTGCTTCATGCAATATGTCTCAGCTCAAATAGGGGTTTTTTTGGTCAAAGATGGAAACATAAAAATACAGGACTTCACCTCTGATGAAAGAACAGCCATAAAAATAGCCTATGGAGGAATAAAGCCAGGGAAGTTTAATATTTGATGAGGCGAGGAATCCTCTGTTCCTCATATAACTACCATAAAAATACTTTTTTTTTTTAAATGACCTTTTGTTTTGCTTTGTTTAATAAGCAACTGGAATGAGACTTGGGTGAAGACACCATTGAGAATGAACAGATTCTTCAAATGCTCCTGCCTCTGAACTTTGCTTACACAAAAATATTTTGGAAACCAAAACTTAGAAGTGTTTTCTGACTGTATAACTTAGACAACTCATCTCTCTGTTTTAAAATCCACTAAAATCACAGTATTTTTTCTACAGATCAATTGGCTTTGATTTAGGCAGTTTATTGAGTCTGATTAACATCCTACATTGGAAATAAACCTTGCAAACACACCATAGACAGACATAGAGGATGTTTTGGGCCAAAATGCTTCAGAGGCTGCAAGCTTATCTGGCAAACAACATGGTTTTCTTCAAAAGGTTGGGCTGCTTTTAGCAATTTATTTCTATTGCAACTCATGCTTGAAGACTGGAGAGAGCTTCAAGCATATTACAGAAGCCTCAACACCTCTTCAAGTTGGTGTTGTTACTTGTTTGTAAATCATTCCTTCTTAAAAGGGATTACACTGAGATGGAGAGTGTTCATGGCTGACACAAAAAAAGCGAAAACAAACTTCTCCATGCCCAGCCTGTTGTTTTCCACACTACTTAACACGGGAGCACTGCTTGACAATGCTCCACCAGTATTCTGGAAACGTAACCTCTGCAATCGAGAGTTTTTGAAAACTATCTGGCTGTTATCTGCATGGAAAAGCCCTAAATCCAAAGCACTGCACTTCAAAAAAGCACATAAAACCACAAAGTATCTGCAGGACAGCTTTAATACCAGGAGAGAACACTTTAAACCACCGGATTTGCCAATATGAATTCATCCCAGATTGCATAACAGCTTGGCTTTACCGACCGTGCAGGAGGTCTGCGCCACAGAAAACATGTTTGGCCACCTCCACTTTTCAAACCTGTGCACATTTCACAAAGCCACTGCTGCTGTCAGAACTGCCATGGACCAGCCCCACCAAGACATCACTGAGCGTAGCGGCAGAGGCCAAGCTCTCTGCTCAAGGCCAAGCCATGTCCCACAGGGTCTATCCAGACGTGCCAGAAAATTTCATCCATCCCGAGCGCTGAGAGATACCCGGCCTCTATGGAACATGGAGAGACAGCCATTTCTGCACTGTCCTTGAGAAAGAAAAAGAAATAAAACAAAATCTCTGTAGCTTGCATGGGTTTTCAAGAGCCGGGGGGGGAGGGGGAAGGAGTTTGTTTGCCAAGAAGGATACTTCAGTCACCACAGTTTCCTACCCTAAGTACAGGGAGGCAGGGAGATGGCAGCATCTCAGATACCGCGAAGTGGTAACTGATGCAAATGTTCGTGGTGGCCGACCAACACACACTGAAAATGTGCCAAAGCGCACACGCTGCGAAGGAGACAACGTATGGAACTTCCTGCAGTACAACATTGCTTCTCAGTCAAGGCAAGAGGAAAGAAAAACAAGCTTTCAGCTAGGAAAAATATGTTGATAAAAATTCCATTAAGGTAACATCGGTTTCCAAGTACCTTTAGTTACATTAGCACCTGCAAAAAGACTGCAGGTAGCTACACCTAAAATTGACTATTCAAAGTCCATGTTACTGGACCCTGTTGTAGGGAACTATATTTTATAAAAAATCAGTTTTCCAGTTAATGTGACTAAATAAACTGGTCAGTATTTTCAACATACAAATGATGAAAACCTGAGCTTTTCAGGACAACGGGTTCCACTTTTTCTATGTGAGCAAAATCCTTCCCCAAAACAAAACAAAAAAAACCCCCAACCAATCAAACAAAAAAATCCCAATAGCACTGCAATGATAAAATCAGAGTTTGTGTTTTCATCAGGACACCTGAAAAAAGGCAAAAACCAAACCAAAACAACAACAACAAAAAAAACCCAAACCCAAAGATCGAAGGAAAAAAAAGGCAAAAACCATTACTAACCCCTCCTTTCAGGTAAAGGAGAAAACTCAGTGAGCTGGGGAGCCAGTTCACGCTCACACACTTTCCACTTATGTCTGTACCTTCCAAAAACAGCTATTGCAAAGGTTTTTTTCCTTTTTAATTTATCTTTGAGAGTAATAAATTGAGAAAAATTCTGACCAGAAAAAAAAAGGTCATTTATAAGAGAACTTCAAGTTAATGGTATTTTAACCCCTTTAGGTAATGGGATACAAATTCGCATTCACAGAATCGTAAAACCATTTGGGGCTTGGAAGGGACCTTGAAGATCACCGAGTGCCAACCTCCCTGCTATGGGCAGGGACACCAACTAGACCAGGTTGCTCAGAGCCCCATTAATTTGCTGTTAACTGAACATCTTAGAACACTATATAAACCAGAAGGCCAAGGTGTTGGCATTGTTCCTTCCCACTGTTTTCAAGCAGGCATATTTCAGGAACTCATTTGGGCCTGATAAAATTATTGCCAGCTTCCCTTCTCTGAAGTAGCAAATGCTCTCAGCTCTCTCAGCATCCACAGCCCTGCCCAGCAGCCTCCCTGGGGATTTTCATACCACTTCAGCAGGTGCAGCAACAGCAAAGGGCATATCTCCTTACTTTATTCCCGGAAGACTTTCAGGACACACAGACCTCCATTCCCCACTGAGGACATGGGGCACAACGGGGTTAGGAGGCAGCATGGCTGAAGAAGCCTTATCCCAGGTCACCCTGTTCCCTGCAGAACCCTCTGGGGATAGTTGTGCAACCGCAGGTGGACACGGGGAAAAAGAGCTGGGTCTGTCTGAGGTCACAGAGAAGACACACAACCCCTGGTATGTCTCTAAGTGCAGTGAAGAGGGCTTGCTATGGGGACACGGTCTCTGGGGACTGCCTTGATCCCATCTCTAAAACATTTATAGCCTGTCTGGGCCATTTATAAATGCTCCAGTCTCCTTTTTAGTAAGCATAGGTTCAATCCCGCTCTCAGTCGAGTCAACGGAAAATTTCCCATTAACGTTAACGGTCCCGGCTCAAGCCATAAATTCCTCTAGCTCCCTAGCCACTTGTGCTGACCTTTGCTTAAACTTCCTCGGATTTGTCATCATCCTTCTGGAAAGCAAGTCCTTCTGTGCTATTTTTCTCTCCACAGTAGTTTCCAAAAATCCCATCTCTTTAATATCTGTGACTTTCATCAATACGGTCTCACCTCAACATCACAGACTATGTGCACCACTGCTCCCACACAGATCCCACTGGTATTTCTCTCACTCAGCCTGATGCAAGGCCACTGCTCACGACGCTTAGTTTGTGTTCCTCTGCCAGTCCACATAAGGATGTGATCAGAAATAATGCAGCTGTGGATCTGAAAAAACTACCCACACCGCCACATTCAACAAAATGGAGACAGCATCTTACTGGCAAGGCTTTCTTCAGTCACCAATCTTGAAATCTTATCTGTAGGGTCTACCTAGCATATCTGGCAAGATCTGCTCTCTGTTACACTGATGCATATAAGGCACATAAGCACTTATATGCGTAACAAGGCTTAAGTGTTACGACACTGTGCAAATGCCTCGCAGAACCTACCACGCTTCTACTCTCTGCTTGGAAGCAGAGTAGTGTCCCCCCCATTTTGCATGCAGGGAGCTGTAACATCAGCCATATCTCTCCCATGAGCAGACTGCAACGCACCACACCACATGGCTGCAGCCACAAGGGCCAGGGCTTGTCCCCAAGCCTATTCCAGCCTGTGCTAGCTCCTCCCCACTTGAAAAGCAGCTGGGGATGAATCCTAATCACCTGGAAAAGTCACCCGAGAAGGCTGCATAGGTTTCCTCACATCCAAGACCAGAATCCCAAACAGCTTTGCTCTTTCCTCACAGGCCAAGTTTCACACTTGGAGCTTAAAAAAAGAGCCTCTAACCTTGCAGGAGACGTTTGCGAAGCTGCGTGAGCTCTGCCCCATGCCGTCCAAGCCTTGGCTGAGACAGGGGTTATGGCGAGAGTGGGAGACGCCTGCTTCTTCCGTGCCTCTGGCACCTATCTCCCCCTTTAACACTTCAGATCACTCAACCCCAGAAGCTCTGCGGTTCTTTCAAGTTTGAGGGAGAATTTTCCACCTCTACAGAGGAGTGAAATTTCAGCTGCAATGCAATATGTGTTACTGCAACATAGACCAAGTAAGCCACGTCACAGAGAGCAAGTTACTGCTCCTCTTACCTCTCCACAGAGGACTCAGCCCTGTCTTGCTCTTGGTAAGGGCAGTTTCTGAATTGAAGCTACTGGCTTGGCTCAAAGCTCTTGAGAAATGTTCATCCACTACTGAACCAATGTCTCCCTGGAAGTAAGTGAACAGGACGCAGCGAGAGTTAAGGTACTCCATCTCAGCAGGCTGGTCTTTCTCATCCTCCTCTTGCTTGCTGGGAAGGTTCACTTCCAGAGACTCCTGCATCTTGTTGTACACAGCTAACTTCTTCTGGGATTACAAACGGAACAAACAAGAGATGTATCAGTGATGGCATTCAGTGGAAGATCAACATATGGTTTCTTTAACGAAAAATAACTGAATACACTGAATATTTATTTCATAATTTAAGTGGGACTACCAGGATATTTCACACTGGCATCTCACAAAGAAGAGAATACCAGCGCCCACTTATGAGTCTCTATCCCTCTCACACAGATGGACCTGCTTCTCAGGCCTGTTTCACAGCTACAATTTATCAGCAAGAGCTTTCACTCAGTACTTTCAAAAGAAAACACACAGGCTCTAGCAATTCCTTCCTGACTCCTACCTGGAGAGGATATTCCCATCAATGAAGGCTACAGAGGTCGAGTCAAGCTCTGTGGAAGGGTGTCCAGACACAAGGTGCCAGCATTTCACCCATCTAACTGCACACGCACCAGATTTGCCGGCTGCACTCCCCCAGCTGAGCGTACGCGGCCCTCGGGACTCCCCACATTTATCCACTCACAAAGAGGTAAAGGTGGGAGAATTTTGTGCTTCCACAAATGCATAAATTTTCCCTCACTGCCAAGAAAACTTTTATCACGTGAAGCTATACATTAGGGTAGTGATTGGGGTTTGGCTGGGGAGTTGAGGTCTTTTGTTTTGGTTGGTTGGTTGGTTTGGGATTGTTTGTTGTTGTTTTGAGGTTGGGGTAAGAGGTGGGTTTATTTTTCCCCCCTCTTCCTTTTTTCTTTTTATTTTTTAAACACAAGCTTCTGGGAAAAAAAAGGACAAGAATTCAAGTAATAAAAAATTAAACGTGTGATCTGGGGAAAGAGAAGGATTGATAAGTCTGCAAACATATGCAAAAGAAATGCACCCCAAACCAAAAACACAGAGAAGAATACAAAAAAAAAAAATAAAGCCCGCACAAGCCATCTGTGAATGGCTATTTCAGAATCCTTTCTCTCTCTCAAATCAAACCTAAATGTCAAAATAAATGTGTGTGAAGATCCATTTTGCATGGAACATATTTTTCAGATGTTCCACTTTACAACTGTTTTCACAGAAAAAAAAAAACATTCCCCACAACAGTCAAGCTGGAGGAATCACAGCTTTTAGCTAGCCAGCCATTTCCACAGCTGACTCTGCACACAAGCACTTTCAGGAACCCAAAAACAACTACAGCACATATGCAGAAGTATTTCATAGCATTTCTGTAGAATTACAGTTTGATTTCGCTTTAATGGTTTGCTTGGCAGCTCTCTAGCGCCATCAGAGTTTCTTTAAGTTTATGGCTTTTTTACCCTTTTTCCAAAGCAGTTCTATAGGAAAAGTTAAACAACTGTACAGTCTATAAAGTTTCATTTATGCAGTAAACACACGTGTCCTAACGAAAAATAATTGAAAGTAATTTCCTGATCTTATCTACCATCAATACATTTACATTCGGTGCTTTCTAAAATCATACAAGCCGATACAAATTCTCTCACTGTAATACAAAACAAATAATCTGGGGCTAAGTCCTAATTAGGAATCATTATTTAACCAAAAAAAAAAAAAAACAAAACAAAACTGTAAGGAAGACAAGTGGAATTAAAACCTATTAAAAGCTCATAGCAACTAAAAGATCTATGTGGCATTCCAGTAACTGGTAAAAGCAAACCAGCTCAGTAATCCCATTAATTCAGATGCTGTTGCACGAACTGCAATGAGGGATGTACGTAATTTTATTTCAGTTTGGGATATTCGGGCAACGGGCTGGAACTCAAGTAAATCTGTGCTTCACAAAGCAAGTTATAGCATGGCTCAACTTAGCACAGCGTTACTTATTTAGACTTTTGGTTTTATCCCAAGATCCTATGATAGATAGAGAAAAACTCTGGGATTCACTCATAAAAAAATGAACCAAAACAAACAAACAAAAGGAAAAAGCAAATTAAGTTTTACTAGAAACATTAAAATTTACTAAAATTGTTAAAATGAAGTACAGTCTGAAGCTCTGAAACATATTTTTGCAAATGCAGAATTTGGGGTAACCTGCTTTGCTCATTTTTTTACAAAACTTACATCTCCAGAAAAAGTCTCCTAATACTTGTTCCTGAAATGAAGCAAATGGAAAATGAAATGGAAAATTTTTGCCTAAGGTATCACTCGTAGTGAGATTCACAGTTTTGCTTAGGTAATCACAGAACGACGGGACTTGAGTAAGACAGAAATGGTTGTAACAATATTGCATATATAGGAGACACACACATTTGAAATCTGTAATGAATCTACCTCAGTGACTTCATCATTCTTAAAGGTGCACCATAACCCAGAGCCTCTTAAAAATACAAGACAAGTGGTTGGGGAGGGTGGTTTTCTCATTTTTTGGTTTCGGCTGGGCTTTGTTTTTTAAGTAGAGAACAAAGCGTGAAAGAGATCTTTACAGAAGTCTAAATAGACACTGACCTATTACAACATCTCAGGTGCAAGAGTATGTGCCAGACCCTGAATAATGTAATGCACTTTAAAAGTTGACTTCCATCATTATAGGTACAATACTTGTATTTATCCTGCAGTTATGCAAATGCATACACAAGCACACAATTATATACAGAAACACGCTGTTTAATACAGCCCCTGGCTTGACTTGGTTATCAGGAAGGAAGTCTTTCAATGTTCCTATACAGAGACTGGAGCTCAGGAAATTAAAACTTATCTCCAGAGTTGCTTCTCTGTGCAGGAATGTTTCCCCTTCCACAGCCTAAGAATCTAATTCATTTTCCATTTCAACTCTCTTCCCTCCCCTCCAGTCCATGGGCAGTCATTACAAGATGCTCTGAGCACTTTCTTCTTTCAAAAACACGAAATCTGACCTTTTTTTGATGTAGAAAAAGCTGGTAGGACTGATGAACACGTACAAGGCCTTGTGCATGGACTGAAGTTATTTACAGTGAAAAGTTTGTGTTTTGTGGTGAGTCTTCCGCAAACGATGAGAGTTCTAAATTAAAAGATTTTTCAAAACAGCATCAAGCCTGTCATCAGACACAGGTACAATTAAATCATATTTCAGGAAGAAATTATCAGCCTGTAATTGCAAAACTCCTTAAATAAGAAACTATAGTGAGATAAAGTGACTCAACAGGTTTTCCTTATATGCAATGTACATACATCCTTTCCATTGTACACATCCTCTAACGATGTGGGGGTTTCTCCCCCAACTCACTTACAATAGCCTGTTTGCACACAAATTCCATCATTTTTGTTGTGACCTTAGCAGTAGTCTTCTCATAGCATTTCTGACTGCACTTATGTGAGTGGAAAAGTATGCAAGATCATCAGCTGCTAAATGAATTTGTCCCACCATCATGGGGTGTGAGGGAACAAAAACAAAAAACAAACATCAGGTTAGGTTTCTGGTAACCAATCAGGGCTAGTCCAGTTTCCCTTGTACTTTTATATTAATGAAATCCACCTCTCCCCTCCTCACAAATTAGAGACTGATACCAAGCAGCCTCTGAAAAACAAAACAAAACAAACACACAAAATCTTATCTTGGCCAAAACCCAGAACACAGAATTTAAAAGTCAGCTGAGCGTACTAGGAAATAGGGAAATTCAGTGTCTATAGCACCTGATGCCAGCTGAGACAACAGACCCCAGTTCATGGCTGAAAAGGCACAACCTCTGGGTAAATAATGCTGTACAGCTGAATTCAGCCTCAACCAACACTATTTTTTTTTTTTAATTTCATATACTCACAAACAGGCTCTTCCAAAGAAAATTTAAATCCTTAACTGCAAGTCGCGTAAGAAAAGGAAACTAAAGGTCAATAGCACATCATCACTGATACAGGAATATTAAAGAGTAGGTTTATGCTGAACGAATGAGCATCATCCTGTCTTCTAAGGAACACTGACCATTTTAAAAGCTTGTGGTCCAAAATCTCACACTAAATCCTCTCCTTGAAGATTCCTGTTATTTTCTGACATGCCGTACCCAGAACCAAGTGAAACGGTTCCCATGCAGTGAAGTGCTGGCCACATTAAAGCCAGTGGCAGAAGTCCAACTGACTTCAAGGGTCCCGGATCTCACCCAGGGTGTCTGGTAAAAATGTCAGAACATTCCTCCTCGCAAATCGAAATAAATTCACTTCCAGCTGAAACCAGCTAGTAGGCAGCGAAACGGGGAAAAAAAAACCAACAGTGAAAAAAAAAAAAACAACAACAACCCAAAAAACCACACGAGAACAGAGAAAGTTTTACTTTAGCCAAGTTTGAATCAAAAACTCAGGCTAGCTCTTATTTTTCATATAAGCTGGTTGCCTATTCCTACAACTTATTATCTCCATACATGCCATCATAACAGCATATGGTCCTTTATGCTCCCAAGCACGAGAGTCTGGTGTGCCTGTGGCCACCTGTTACAGATTTTCCATTATGAGAGAAAGAACAGGAACCAAAAATAAAAAATAACTACACTGAGGAAACACTATATGACCCTATCCTGAGAAAAAAGCTGTCATTTGACATAAGCTTCTGAGAAGGAATTCCAGCAACAAACTCAAGGCAAATCACGGACAGTGCCTCCATTTGTGGAGCTGTCTGCCAAGCAGGCTCCTATTGATAACATACAAAGTATTCAAGGAGGAACACAATTTCAAGCAATCAGGACATCAAATGCTGGGCCTGAAAGCAGAATTTATGGCATGCCCTGAAAACATGAAATGGTAACTTCTACCCACAGAAATGAGCAAGGCAAGAGCTTGTTTTCAGGTGAGCCACTGGATTTGCAGCAGTAGAGCCTGCAGCTGCTGCTATGCTCTGTTAATGGAAGGAAACGTTGAAAAAGGAATGAATTTATACACCTTTTGCTGTAAATGTAAACAGAGGTTTACCAATAAAGTCTATTTTTATGTAGGTAGAGGAAGATCAAGTAGAATTTGGTCCCAATCGCAATGACGGAGTAAAGCAAGACAAACTTATAAAATCAGCGGTGTCTTGTAGGGTTAAACCAAACCAACAAAAACTCACACATAGGGGAAGACTTTAGCCAAGTTTTACATCCTGAATTCTGAGAGTAGCCTTTAAAGGTAAGTTACATAGGTCTGACTCGGCTTCCAGAGAAGTCAGTAGTAGAGCAAACGCCAGGACTCAGGACTAGCCTTGAGAAAGAATCCGAACTGCAAAAGCTGAATGTGAAGCCATGCTCTGCCATTAGCCGCTGTTAGACACTGCCACACAGCATAAGCAGCATAACAAGCACATCCTCAAAAGTTGTAAGCACATGATACAAAGAACTTTACCGAAAAAAACAAGTTACAGTCTGTAAACTGGGGTTTAGCTACAGCCAGCTGACACAGCACTATACGTGACCTGTCCTTGTCTGCAATGTTGTTAGTTTGGAAGGAAGAGCTGAGTTAGTGACCTAATTTGCTAATGAAGACAAGCCCTTATCTGGAAAAAGTCTGTCTACGGCATTGCCAGCCCTTGAGCATATCACAAGTCCTTATGCAAGACTCTGATTTAGCAAGGACGGTGTTGGCTTAGATGTTGGCTTACATCTACATACCATGGAGAAATTCCAAAACTACCATTTACTGTAACTTCCCATTTCAAAAGTCTTAAGCTCAGGTGTTAGTGAGCCAGGGTGAATCCTGCCTTAGCCTCAGCTCTGCAGCTTGCTATGACAGGACACGACAAGCCGTCACGGCGTTTCACGTGCACCGAGAATACAATGGGATTCTTCAGCAATTATGTGTTTCCAAAGTCTCTTCGAATTCCGTTACACCCATTTGTCACCCAACCCATAGGAAAGCCAGAACTTACTACTGCAGCTGCACAGCCCCTCAGGAAAGCACACGATGAAGAGCGTTTTAACTTTGCCATTCTGCAGGGTTTTACCCTCACACAGGCACAGATCCTCACCAGACACAGAAACATGCTCGTATTCTGACATCGGCACACACTCGCTCCGTCTTCTGCCAAAGTATGGAAATCCCAATTTATCTGTAAAATTAGGGCCACGCCCCATTATCATCAGTTCCTTCTGGCACCATATGAGCAGGTATACAAACCATATTCCCCTTACTTCCCTCCAGCAAACACCCTGGACTTGAGCAATCTCAAAGATCTAAGGCGCTAAGCCTCCACTCCCATTAACATTCAATAGGAATTCAGACTTCAGTCCATTAGGGGCTTTAAAATAAAATCCCATCTAAATTAATTTGCCAGCACGTCCTTTCCTGGCTAAGGATCGGTGAAAGCTAAGTTTCCAGAAATTCTGCCTTTCTGTGCAAGGAAAAAAATTGGTTCTGGGTTGATATTAAGGGAGGAAAAAGACAGATACAGAAATGTGGGAATAACTTTAGAGTGGGGAAACTTAAAAAAAAGGCATGATGAACCATCCCCTAAAGAGACATTTCTGCACAATCCAGGTGCACAATTAGTCCATCATTTAAAAACAGTCCAAGACCTCTCATTAAAAACAAAGAAAGAAACAAACAAAACAAGACAACAAAAAGGAGACACCCATTGGAACCCCCTTTGCTGCAGAGCAGTGACACAACACCAGCCCCTTCCTGAAGGCACTTCTCCTGACCCACATATGCAGCATGAGACCTACAGAAACATGATGAGCTTGGCTCTCCAGAGGGACACACCACAGCCCAGAACTGGAGCCTGTACATCTGGAAGGGCAACTCCGCAGCTAAGGAGCTGCTTTGCTCTTTAACGGACATGAAAGCGATGCAGAAAGCTGGCATAACCCATTACATGTTTGAGATGGCTCTACTACAAACACCTGTGAAGATGCAAAAGCTTTAGTTATAGTAACACACCTACATCTGTCACTGAGAAGGAAAGCAAAGCCAACAGGAGCGCAGCACGGAGGAGCTTTCTCTCAGAAAACAAACCAAAAGACACCAGAGTAGTACAACACCACCGAAAAATGCTTTGGTGGAGTCCTCGGATATTTTAAGGGTGAGCTCCACTTTATCAGCTCCAACGCAGAGCCTTATTTCTAATATATCCCACTAATTCATCTTCCCTCACTGTTATTTTTAAACCACAGTTTTAATTCCAGCAAAGAGGAACATTCTTTAAAATGGTCATCATCCTCACAAAGAGTGCAGCAGCATTTTACATGGTGAACACATGTGTAAGAAGAACCAAAAACCTGGCAACAGATTCTTCATCCTTCCTTCTTACGCTCTCTACCAGTTGATTAACTGTCTCTGACAGGACAATTCTGAAGGAACAGAAGAGATTTGCAAAATGTCATACATTACCCAAACAATAAATCTTTTCACTGTGAATACAGATGCATGAGGAGTTCATTCTATGTTTACTTTTTTAATTTAGAAAACATTGGATTCAGAGAAAATACATAAACTGCTCTAAAGTTAGCAGCTGCTAGAATCAGAGGGTGCAGCACTCTTAGATCAGCAGCAACAGCTCAGTTTTTCAGTCTGATATTTAACTAGAGTGTGAAAACCCTCCCGCTTCAAGTATTTCAGGAAAACTGGTGCAAAGAGAATTAACTAAACCAAATTGTCAATAAACATGTAAGATAGCCATGTCTAGAAAGTTCTGAGATGGAAATGGAATATACGGTGTCAGCCAAGACTCATGAGCTGTACTGGCTCATCAGAGCTATCTATGTCTCTTGCCTTGCTTTTCTACCTCCACTTGTTAAATAGCATAACCCACAGGAACTCAGCTTATCTAAAATTATTTCAAGAAACCTTGGTTTTTATTACGGTGCCTCTGGGACCTTTCATGATTGGTGAAGGAGAAACTTCATGATTATGCTTAAAATTAAAAAGCAATTGCACTTGAGCATGACACAGCTGCTAACGATCATTTAATAGATTTTCACATACTATGTGTTCTATAAATCTGGAAGAGAAATACAGATCATCACCTCCAGAGTTAAGTGTTAAAAAGCTTAACAAAGTTTCAGTTGCAGTTTTCTACTTCTAGGTCTCTTGTCAGAGAGTCAGGTTATTAGAGATTATTTATTTATTTTCCGTCCAAATCACACAGGCTAACAACTGGAGCTCCACGTGTTCAAATACGAAGTTCATAAGTAAAATTATTGAACAGACAGAAGGTTCTGCAAGCTGTGACCTACATTAGAGAAAAAAAAATAATTGCGAAGGCACGATGCAACGCACAGAACTCACAAGTTTTCCAGTGAACAACGTGAGCAACCTGGACAAGTTCACTGGGGTGTCGTTTCTGCAAACAGGCTCTGTCTCCCAACAATAAAGGAAAAAAACCAGCAATACACGATAGGAATTTTAATTTTTTAGCCCATACTCGTGTCTCCCAGGCAAGTTGATATTAGGGGTCACTTCCCATGTACGGAGAAAACAATCTTCATGGATAATAATGATAAAACCTTATGGAATGCAGCAACAACCAAAAAATGTATTCTCAGATGACTACATTAGGGCCAAGTCAATATTAGTCCCACTTCACCCACGCACTGCATAGTCTAAAAATGCTGTCAGCCTGATAAGAATTTCCTGATTCACTTAAAAAAAAAAAAAAAAAAAAAGAAAAAAAAAAAAAAAAAACATATCATCACAAAATNTGATCACCAAATTCAGCTGGAAACCCGCCGGAGACGATCTTCCAGGAGCGCCGGGGCGGGTGCCGCGGCGCGCCCCGTCCGTGGGGAGCAGCGCGGGTCCCCTCCCGCCGGCGGAGGGCGGAGGTTCCGCCCGTGTGCGCGCCCGCGGGGTGAAGGCGCTGCTCAGCGCCCGCAAAGGGAGGGTCGTCAAGTAAGGAACGACGGCAGAGAGAAGAGGGAGGGGAGGGGGGAAAAGAAATAACTTTTTTCTGTCTGCCCCACTCCCGCTGAGCAGGCCAATAGCCACCCCTCAAAGAGGAGAATTTTGGGGGAAAATATTTTTGTCGTTTAAAAAAAAAGCCCAAGTCTTACCCAGCTCCGTTGCTCTGGGGCAGCCTCACCAGCTCCCCGCATCTCCAAATCAGGCCGGGGGCTGCAGAGCGCATCGCCGGCTGGC
>VZRE01009907.1:32575-90608 GCA_013396775.1 Cephalopterus ornatus
GGGGGGTTAGTGTGGGGGTTTTTAATCCTTTGGCTAAGACTGTATATTAGAGTAATAATATAAATTTCTCCTATACTAGATTATTATAATAATCAAGACTGTCAGCATTTCCCAGTTTCTTTTCATATTGCTCTTGTGATCTCATTAGCTTAGGCTTTTTATTAGCTTTTCTTTGCTCATCAAAGGAATTTATGGGTATGGTGAAGGAAATGGCTAGAAAAATACTTCTGGGGGATTGCCAGTCTCCTGGTAAATAAAGTGCAGCTATTGATAATGCTTAGCCAGCTCTTCTCAGCTGTCTATGGCATCGTTCCCTTCCCATCACCTGAATACTCTGTATGAGTGGGAAAGCAAGTAATTAATTCCTAGTGAAATAATATGTTGCATAGTAAAATATTTATATATGAATACACTAATTCCCCCAATGACCGTGTGAGCTATCACCCTTTTAGAGTTGGAGATATAGAGACTGTGGGCTTAATCAGCTCAAGATCATGCCCAGAACTTTGTCATTCCAGCACAGGCTTAAGTCATGCATCTTGTTTAGTCTCTTGTAGGGAGCAAGATTCATTGACATGATTATTTCCTACTCTATGGGCATCTCTGTGCTGTGGGATGTGACTGCCTCAACAAAAAAGGGGGTCTTCAAGTGAGCAAACCAGCATCCTGAAAATGCCTGAAAAAACAAACTCGGGTATTGCTCAGAATGGTGATTCGTCACCTCCCTGAAAGCCAGAGGAGTTGGGAAATACAGTAGAACTTTTCTTGCACAAAAACCAAAGCAAACTACTGAACAGAGATAATGCTCCTAAAGTCAGGCATAAGAGACCTGAAGATTAAGCTCCATCTTTTTCTTCCTTAATGGAATTTTCTCACCTGTTAAACAGTCCTTGCCCCTACACACACACACATGCATTATCTCTAACATCTAGAAGAAATACTGTGCTTCCACCTTAAAAGTACATACAACAGTTTTTTTGGAGGAAGGGGGTCCAGCACAACAGCACTTGATATTTTACTTCATTAATGTCAGCTTTTCTATAAGAAATTATATATAAGTATATATACACACAAATTAGATGCTTTCTTCTAAATTCATCTTTCATCTTTCAAAGTGAGACAGAGAATTGTCACCTCTCAAGAGGTACATTTGAAGCAAATAAACAGTTTTGAGGCAGTGGCATAGCTGCTGTAGCTTAGTATCAAGAAGATATATAATTCTCCAAGTGTATCAGTTCCCCCGAGCACCATCAGTTTTGGGGGTGAATTTCAAGTTGTCTTTTATTTTAGAGATATCTTTACAGCTTCAGTAGAGCACACCGGGGAATCTCTTTGCAGCCTCAAAGCCTCTAATTTTGTAAAGTACTAATTGCCTTCCAAATAAGAGAAGATTGCATCACTGGAGAATCATAGAATAGCTTGGGTTGGAAGAGGCCTTAAAGATCATCTAGTCCCAGCCCCACTGCCATGGGCAGAGACAGCTTCCACTACAACGGGTTTCTCAAGGCCTTCTCCAACCTGACCTTAAACACTGTCATGCTCTTTTAGTGCAAGCAGCTTCTTCTTTTCAGGCGTCTCACAGGGGTATTAAACACCAAATTAAGCTGCTTGCTGTTGCTCTCGCATCCCAGCCCAAATGAGCAAGCAGCAGAGAAGTTGCTCACCTGTTCTTGAAATTCTTGCAGAGAAGAGCCATGTGAGTAGGATACACAGGTAGCAATGGAGAAGTATTTCCTCTCCTGGGACAGGGAGCGCGGCAACACCCCTCTCTGACAGCATTTTCCTTGGAAGGAAAATAGAAGCCTGTTTGTCTGCTCTGTCCTTACACCCAAGCCCTGGGGTCCCAGCCTGCTGCCATAACTCCAAGTTAGAGGTGGCAAAGTCCTTTCGCTCTGACTAAAGGCAGCTATTTCTTCCACCAACAGCATCTGCATATTCCCAATCAGGGAATGCTTTAATAAGCTGCAGCATCTGAAAAAGGTGGGCTGCAGAGTCCTAATTAAATAGCAACTGACATATCGCTTTTCAAACTAAACATCCAACTGGGATGCTCAATCTATCACACTTGGTTTGTAAACAGCTGAACAGAGCACTCCATAGAACAGCCCTGTGAGCTTCTGCCATGAAATGCTGCAGAGGCTCCCTTTGCCCTTGTAACAAACGATCTAATGATTCTCAGGAGGAGGAAATGAGGCTGATTTGTAGCTCTCTTCAAGAGGCTGACACAGTTAAGCAAGACTTCTTAATTGCCTGGTCTTTATTATTTAATGCATAAGAAAGTTTTAAAAAAAAAAATGCTTAGGGCCAGATCCCAAAAAGGTATTTAGGTATCCAAGCAGGCAGCTAGGCAGAAGTTAGCTGCAATTACAAGCAGTGGTACTAAAAACCTCTGCCCAGCTCTGAAGGCTCTTAAACCTAAGTAGGTACCTCCTTCAATTTTAAAGTTCTCCAGGTGCCCAGCATTCAGCTTCTGCACATGACAAGAAACAGTTCATTCCTGACAGTGCCAAGGAAGCTCCTGCTGGCCCAGTGCTGAACCTCTTGAGAACCAGGAGAAACCCAGGAGGTTTCAGTCACAGTGAATGTTCACCTGGTGGACAGAAACATCTGAAAGCCTACCTGTATCTCTTGAACGGGTTACAGATAACATCAGCCTAATTATAAATTATAACATGGCAAGCAAACAGGCCTGCTCAACCACGTCACAGATCCAGCAGTTACATGATGGGAAGCAATGCAGGAGAGAAACAACTCTAACATTCTCAGAAACATTCAGAGCTGCGAGTTATGAAGGACAAATGAGCCAGCTACCTCACCCATAGCAAGGCAAGAAACAGGCTTTGAAAACACTGCATCTCCTTTCCTCAGACTAAACTGTATGAAAATTAATCCTTTCAATGAGTTGGACTGAAATCGGACGAACATACGAAGCTCATCAGCTGTGGGGTCTGATAGCAGGGGGGCAGCTACTGTAGTCTTGGCCTATACAGACTCCTGCCAGGAACGTGGAGGGAGACAGGAATGAAGCTGGGAGCACTTTGTCCCCTCTACTCATCCCATCAGGGGTTTTATACACAGATAATTTGAAAAAAATCTCGCTTTCCCAAAGAGCAGCATTTGTGTTGTGCAGTTTATATATCACCATTTTGAAAAAGTTTGTTGTTCTCTTTTCCCGCATATAATCTCACTCTCTTTGATATCTGCTTGAGAGGGATGTGGATCGCTCAGGAGAACATTTAGGACTATGTTCCGCATGCAACATCTAATAAGATTTATTGCCATATTTCATTGGTTTGCTGTGAATTCAGGTAGTGCACTAAAGGAACAATGAGATAGACCCTTGACTTGATAAATACGGAGTCAGAAGGGAAAAAAGGCTTATGTAAGAGCCCCTGAAAACAAGACGACTCAGAATTCAGGCAGCTGCTCTATTCTTGATTCCTTCCATTGTGCCTCGGGATGGACAGACGTCAGCCTGCCAGATCTCTTACATGAATTACTGTGTTTTGTTAAGATTGGGCACAGCAGAAGCAATGACAAAGATGAAATAGTAACTTTAACTTTTGTGGTCATCTTCTGACCCTTTAAATCGCTTCATGTGACATTGCACTCCTAGGAGATTTGATTACTTTTAAAATAATACTGTGTAAGAAAAAAAATGGCCCTTAGGCACATTGCAGTATTTATAAAGGTAATTTCTCCATTCTCAGAATATTTAACCTTGGCAGAGGTATTCCCTTTGTTCTAAATGGCATCTATATAGCAAAACAATATAAAAATCAGTTTTAAGGTCCAGGACTAGTTTTGATCTATGTCTCACTTGCTGTCATGGTCAGTGCCTGGAGATGATTCCAGAACATTGGAAAGACCATCTAATGCTCCATACTGAAAACTGGTTAGAAGCAAAGCCTGTTTAGCATGAGGCTTCTGCCTCCCCAGAGTGAGAGTAGAGCTCCCACAGATCTAGAATGAAGGGGGACAAATCTTTACAGAAGATAGAAATTTCTGCAAATAAAAAGGTGACAGCCTCCACCAGAGTCCTTGCAACTGTCAATATTGTTTCCATCAGATATGAGAATTTACTTTCTCTAAAATATTCAGAGAGACACATACAACTATGTCTGTAATTGAATAACTCTCTCCCTTCACAGCTTCTCTTTAAAGAGAATATAAACATCACCATGCGCAGGAAGAAGTTGCTCAGCTATTATAGTTGTTTTTTCATATTGCTGTGTACAAGGAATAGAATTGGTGTTCTGTGAATACTAGTACTAACAGCAATAACTAATATTTTTGAGGTGCAAGAGAAAATGAAATTGTTGCATTTTTGCATTCCTTTCCCTCTCAAAAAAGAAAGCAAGCTGAGTGCACATAGTGATTTTTAAATTAGTCACATCAGAAAGTTAAGCCACTGCATATAGCAAAGCACCAACACACACCAACACGTCACTTACCAATTGTCTATTTGTACTTTTGAATTGTCCAAATGAAACCTTGAGTAGGGTTTTATTGACTTCCTCTGTTTAGAGCAGCCTTTAAAGGTTGTTAGAATTAAAACTTTTTGAGAACAGTGTTTTTCATACAGAATTGCCAAGTAACCCTGAAGTTTCTTGCTAGAGGTATCCCATAACAGAGGAGCTTCCTTGCTCTAGCAAGCTCACAAAATACACCACAAGGAGAAAATGTCTTGTCAAATGGCAAACATCAGCAGGATTCCCATTTCTGGCAGTTCAACACTTTGGTTAGTACTGCAAAACACTTTACTTTTGAATAGTTTTGATTAAACGGTCTCAAAACCATATGACATTTTCAAGAGGGTTTTATAATTTGTTTCTTGTTCTCTGGCCCGTGTTTAATTCCATGGGTTATGGTAACCAACAAGATGGACTTAGGACTCCCCATGAGGGACTTGGAATGCTCTGAATCAGAAATAAAAGTGATATAAAGCTGTTTGTTAATTATGCTAATTCAGGCTTTTACCTTTCTGTTTCACAGTCTTCCTATTTTTAAACACAGTTCAGGTACACTATGCTATTACATATGCCAGTTGTACATCTCCTAGGCAGCAAGATCTAGTGCATACAAGAGGATTCATTTAAGTCTCTCAGAAGTATTCCCAGTGTGATGTCTGCTAAAACAAATGGAGAGGGATTGCAGAACTGCGCCTTTAACTCATTTATACTGTTTGGGTCTCAGAGAGTGACAGGCCAAAATTTTTTTCCAAAATTTCCACTTGTTTTCTGGTGGTAAATTTATCAGCAGGGGAGTGGTCACGTCCAGATTCCGCGCTTGAAGAAAATGTCAGCAGCAGCAGCCTCAGCAGGATGGGAGTAAGAATCTGGGGGAGGAAAAAAGTAAAAATATATCTCCGTCAAGAGCAATTGGCTTACTGAGGAAATCAGTCTGTCCCATAAACTCTCCCGCACGCTTCAAGGATTTGCAAATAAACCCATCTCCATTAAGAAACTGAAATCCCGATTACACACACAGACAGTGCTGACACACCTTTTAAGAAGCTGTTGGCTTTGGCTGCTGTAATACCGATTTGTGTCCAGCAGATGGACGTCATTGGCAAGAAGCCGAAAGGTTTGGGTCCGCGCAGGGCTCCGGGCACAAACATAACCCCATACACGGCACCTTCCCCTCTGGCTAACACTCAAGAGACTTGAGTAGTGATAGCTGGATATAACTATCTTCACTGATGATCCGATATGTCCATTTTCACTGCCTTAGCAAACACGAGCACTGACTGAACTGTTTCTGGAAGATTGTCCATGAGGTGAGATCTCTTGGTTATTTTCTTCATTTTAATAACCTGATTACAGTGAAGCTCTATTTTTGCTCTATTGTAATCAAAACTCACAAGTTGGTGTCCTCCTAAAATCACAACTTCAAATCAACTTTAAAATAATTGAATTTAAGAATGAGCTCACCAGAATTTTTTATCACGCATTGGGCTTCTAAGCTTTTGGGTTCATTCTGGTTTTACACTGCCTGTGGTTTTATTTGGGTTGGATCATTTGGAAAACACAGTTCTGGTGTTTTCACAGTAACTGTGAGAACAAAATTTTATTTGAGTTTTAAATGAAAGGTAAGGAATATTAAAAAATAATAACTGCATGACTCGAAGAATAGCTGTGTAAACACAGCAAATACTGCGTGGTTTGCAACAAGAATAAAACATTTTGGTAAAACTGGTAGAAGAAAATTTCCTTTTCTGGTTTTTTTTTAGGCTCATATTTGGCATTATACATTCAGGCACTTAGGTACGTATGTGAACATGCAGCTCTGCTTGAAACTCCTCATTTCTAAACTAAGGGTTGAGGTATAAAAGCCCCTTTTGAATAACATGCAAGGTAAGTCAGGCTTCTTCGAAATCTGAATGCCACTTGACTTCAAAAGCAGAACTACACTCACCAGCAGATTTCTCCAGAACTCTTGGAACACGCTGAACCTCTGAAAAAAGCATTTTGCAACAGTGTCATGGAAGTGCAGGCCAGGCTGGAAGCAAGAATGAATTAGTATAATAACGTAGAAAACTGCAGGATCAGAGACGTGATAACTTCACCTCATGAGATCACCCAGCGGTTTCTTACATGACTACTACTTCCACTTTAAGGATTAGGTTCTGGTTTAAATGAACAAAGTGCTTGGTTTAGCCGGAGCACACAAGATTTTGTCAATCAAAGATTTGGCTCCCAGCATGAGCTGCTGCTGTGTATGAATTAAACGAATACCCTGTTAATTAACACTACAGAGCACCGCTTACTTGAGAAGTTCCCGTTTGCAGCAGGGCAGTCTGTGCTCACCAGCTGGTCAGCAACCAAGTGAAAGAAGCTTTACGAAAAAAGCCATTTGTGTTTCTTGCAGAGGAAATATAAAATCCTACATGCAAATTAATATTTCTAGACCACTGTCATGCAACCTGCTGCTTAAATCAATAATCTGCTGAAAGACAAACATACATTAAAAAAATGAATTAACCTCCAGGCTGAAAAAATTTAATAAAAATAGATCTTAAATAGATGAAGGGCAATGCTTGCAAAACCCATGAAATTAAATTGCTTTTATATATCCTTGTTCTTCCTATACCCTTACCTCAGAATAGTATTTCCATTATAATTGCATCAGCAGTTTTTTATTGTTCTTCAAAGTAAATCTTTCATAACTTAGGATAGCCAGGAATAATTTTGCTTCTCAAATGAAAAATCAAAACCTGGACTATTTTAAGTGGGTAATATGACCACTGTTCCTCAAGGGAAATAAAATACTGCTCCTGAATGTGGTCCAGAGTCATATTGAATGATGCCTTTCCATGCTTGGTGAGAGGAAGTTGCTCATCATGGGAGGAGAAATTCAGATGGTGATCTTAACTCTTAGAGTTCAGTAGCACTGTGGAGCCATTGATACCGACTCCTCAGGCACCACAACAGTCTCTGAAGTCAAACCTGCATTTTTCTGGGAGCACAGGAGCTACAAACAACAGAGAAAGGGAAAGTAATAAAGTATCCCTCTCTGAGAAACTACTGGAAACACCTGAAAATTGTCTGATTTCAATCTGCAGCTTGAATTGCAGGAGGAAGTAGAATTCCAGAGTGAGTCTGTGCCTTCTTGGATATGGGTCAATAAAGCCACTTCAGATGAAATAGGACTAAATTCCTGATAGAACCCATCCAACGTGATCATAAAAAAAGTCCCTTAAAGTAGTGAAACTGTTTTATCCTACATTGCAAGACATTTCTTTTTTTTTTTTTAATGGGGCTACCTTTATTATCACACTGGGCTTCAGACAGTTCTTAGTAAATTTAAAGAAAGCTTTCAGAGGATGAGCGCAGGTGCTGAAGAAAATATCTGATTAAAAGTGAGTAATATGAACGAGCCAAATTGCTGGGGAGTAGTTGCCACAGGACAGTCAGTGATATGATATCAGTCAGGAGTGCAGCAGAGAAATCCACAGTAATGACTTCATGATGGAAAGCCTGGGGAAAATACCAAGTCTCTTCTAGGCATCTATAACACGGATTTATAAGTACAAAATGAAATACAAACTACCCAAGTTGGGAGAATTTTATTCAATCACACCCTCTGTCTATTTATCTACTTTTCCTTTAAGCGTATTAATCTCTTGTTTTCGTGTGCATTCTGTAACTTGCAGCAAGGTTTCCTTTGAATGATGATGTCATTAGGAATTTTTCTGCCAGACAGCGATGCCTCCAGAGTTATGTACTACATTAATTCTGTCACGTTTTTACCTTACTTCTATTTTAATTTCACATGAAATATGAAAAATCTACATGCTGATAAGTAGAGGATGCTATTTTCATGTATTTCTCATAATGTAGATGAAAATTGAACCTTCAAATAATACACAAAATAAACTATACAGAATAGGACTGCTTACCATGCTAATTGAATGAGGCCGTAGCTTATTAGAAAATTGTTACGAAAGACAAGAATTACATTATTTAAAGTCAAAGCCACTACCTTTAGGAGCTCCTGGAAAAGTCAATGCTTTGAAAATACCCTTTGATGCAAGCTCTACCTGCTCTTTACCACAATCCAGTAATTCCTGCAGTTATATTAATGAGCTCTCTCCATATGAGAAAAACTGTGAGGGAAAGCTCGTGATAAATCACGTAGCCACCAGAAAACTGTGTAATAGTAACTAACTCAGTTTATCTGCCCTGGTGTAGGGTCCTCCCATCTGAAAGGGAGGTGGAAGAGCCTCTACTCAATGTAAGGACTGTGCTCTTAAAACAGGGATGAGCATTTACATTGCCCCAGCATGAAAAGGTACTCACTGTCCAAAACCAGAAGTGAATTAGACTCTAGAAACATCTCTATTCCAGAAAAGAAAGTCTCTCATGTAATTCAGAGCAAGGATATCGTGGTAGTTTTCAAGTAGGTACCCTTTGGACCTTGCCAGCAGAGGGTGTTGAATAAAACGTAATGAATTAACCTATTCCTTCCTACACTACAACCTTTCCCCCACCAAGAGTCTTGGGGAAAAGGCGTAATATGGGAGAGAATAGAATGGACAATTCATCATGTTTCTCAACCCTTAGGTATCATCTACTGTCATAAATCTCCTCCAGGGAGGAGGGTTCTGAGCACCTGGCTAAAGCAGCAACCATCAGTTTGCCACAGCGCTGAGCTAAACCCATCTGTTCAAAAGAAATGTTTCATAGTCCTTCATCAAGGACACTGAAGAGAACTCTACACAGAAGAATGATTTGGTTTTATTATAGAAAAATGAGCTTGCTTTTAAATTTTAGTACCTATGGAGTATCAGCTCCAATTTGAAGTGGAAAACAGAGATGATGGAATAACTCTAAAAGTTTATTAAAAACAGATAAAGAGTTTTGTTTTCCTAGTAGCAGCCAGGATAGCTTAGGTAACCCTCACCCAGGCTCAACTTTTTGGGCTGTGCTAAACACTGATTAATACCTTTTCATCTCTGCAAGTACAAAGTGTTGATTTTGTTCTAAGCACATTGAAACAATAGACACATGGAATTGCATCACACCCTCTACAACTAACTGTTCCCAACCTCTGCATCATCCCCAGATAATTGACAGATTCATTTCAAATTCAGTTCCCAGGTGAGTGACATTTTCAGTTCAATTGGGGAGCATTGTGTTGATGACACAGCAGAAGATTTTGATGCTGCAATACACGGAAACCCTTTCATGTATTAAAAATGTGAAGTCTCCATGGGATACAGAGGCTCTTTCTGACTTTTTGCATGAAACCTGCAGGGTGAGTTTCACCCTGGTATTTTACTTCTTTTGATGTATGGGCTTGGCGTAGGACACAGCAAACTGGGAAGAACCACATACGAAAGCCTCACACCAACACACATTAACAAAGCGAGCAGAAAGCCTCTGAAGGATTTACTGCACCTGCATCACCTGCTTCAACACTGTAGAGACAGGCCCCAGCTAGTTGTTTTTCTCATGTGCCTTTACATCAAGGTTTGTGGCTAGCTAGGGGCAGCTGTCAGATTCTTCTGCTCTTCCTTCTCTAAATCCAGACCGTTTAAGAGAAAGCCGTGCATTGTACAACTGATCAAATAGGGAAGGTGAAAAAGTCAGCTAAGAAATTGTCATTTAATGAAGTGTTTCCTCAGATTTGTGGAAACAGAACTTGTGTTCCTGTTATATATTTCACGTTCTCTGGCAAAATAAGGGTTAGATGATATGACTACTAGTTACTGATTTATAATAAATTCAGATCAGCATCCAACGTGTCCTCTCATTTTTTAGAATAGTGAACAGTGATTCACTAAGTACAATATGAAAAACAAACAGTCTATGGAACAGTCAGACACCTCATTAATGAGAATATTGTGCCAAGTCTTACTAACCAAGCCTTGATAGCAAA
The DNA here is from genome assembly GCA_013396775.1 of Cephalopterus ornatus. Classification (NCBI taxonomy): domain Eukaryota; kingdom Metazoa; phylum Chordata; class Aves; order Passeriformes; family Cotingidae; genus Cephalopterus; species Cephalopterus ornatus. Next base: position 42,959 of record VZRE01009907.1, read on the forward strand.
AAAAAACTCCTATTAAGATCCTCTTACAGTACTCCAGTGGAGACTAGTCAGCAATCACAGACTGTTCTCATCAGGAGTTTTTACTGGTAGATAGGTTGTTTAGAGGTTGGCATTAGTATTTATTTAGTGAGGCAGAGGTCTGACAAGGTAAATATTGAGATTTGAGACTGAGACCCTGACTAAATTTTTTTCTGTTTTACTACAGCCACATGAAAACACTGGGATAAAGTCATTAGCACAGATGGGTACAGATCAGCATACTGATGATAAATGACATATAGAGTCAAAAAGAGGGAAGGAAAAGCCAGTGAGACATACAAAGCGAAAAGAGATCAGACAGTGGTCACGTAAGTCCTGGCTGTGCCAAAACCTTCCGGGCAGTTTGAAGGTGGTCTAAAGAAGCATCAAAGTTAAAGGGTCTTATGCATGGTAATAAGAGAACTTCTGATTGTGCAGCAGAGGCACATTGAGCATTACAATGACTATCAGGTGAAGATCTTTTTCCTACAGCATTCAGAACCAGAAGTACTCTGCTTTTAAGTAGGCCCAACACTGTGAGATTTGAGTAGACAGCAGCTATCATTTGAAGGAATGGCAGAGCTGCAGCCTTCTTTATGCCTTATACGTAAAGGCTGCATTAATTAACTAAACTGAGAGCAGAGACTGAGCCCATGTTAACGACTGTTCACTGTGGTTTATATTCTTAACCAAACCAAAGTACTAATCTTAACCAAATAACAATACACAGGTCAGTGTTGGTTCTTTTAAGTCATTCCTCAGGATGAAAACAACCTTCTGCTTAAAAAAGACAGGAGGTTTGAAATTCAGTCATTGCAAGACAGTAAAACAAGTAGCAGTGCTGTTATACCCCCTTGACAGGGTAAAAAAGAATACCCTGACAAAAACCAAAAGTGCTGTGTGGAAGAATCCTGACTGTGCACTAGAAACACTAAATTCTCAGAACTTCATAGGAAAATTGTAGAAATGCTGAATATTTAAAACCAGGACAGCTGATGCGGGGTTCTTTAAACAGTTTCAGTACAAAACCTCACAGTCTTGACTCCCTTCGGATGAGGGAAGAAATGGTTGCTTATAGGATGTAGCTAGTCACATCCCATGGTGGGTGGCTAAAATAGGAAGATGTAGTTGAACACTACTGGGATATGAAGCTACAGGCACGAATAGAAAATGCCAAACTTCTGTAAGTTTCAAAATAAACCCTCTTTCATTCAAAGTCCTCAACCTTAGCCCAGGTGGAAAAAAAGCCTCGACTTTCATTCAATGTAACATTTCTTTAAGAACAAAAAAAAAAGCACTAAACTGATGCAGGTCTACAAATTGCTGCATTAAGTCTGCTATACACAACCCACACACAATAACATAAGGGTAATGTAAAAACATGCATTAGGGATGAAGATCCCTCTCTCCCCCTGTGAAAGGATGAGATGAGAGTTGATGGTGGGTGAGTGCTGCTAGCAAAGCAAACACTTCAGTATCTGTGGGTGAACATTTTGTGCATGCTCTTTATTATAAAGCCCACTGAAAACTTAAAGCTGCTTTCCTGAAGGAGCTGTTGTATAACTCTGACATCTGGGGTTTTCAGTCGCTACCCTCTTTGAACTGGTTATGGAACGCATTAAACCCAGAAGGCTCCACTTCAGCTGTTTACAAACCTTCCCCACACTCCTCCACCATCCCAGCTTTTCCAGCGGGCTCCAGTTCAGTCCTGGGGCTGGAGGTTTAGGCCTGGCTCTGTAAGATGAGCAATACCATGGACTGGAGCGGGAAGGAGGCCTTGTTTAAAACATAGCATGTTCTCCAGAGCCTGGAAGCATCAGGACTGTTCTTTTCAGTTTAATCCACTACTGTCCCTTTGGATCAACCCAAACACGCTTCCACGACTATAAAAAGGTCCTTGATTCCACATATAGGTATAACTATGTATGTCTCTAACTGAGCATATATGCTTGGAACCGTTCCCCACGCATTTTCTGTTTGTGTTTCATTATTATAGTCAGGGATCAGACAGTCATACCATGCCTGTCATGTTAATAGTGTTGCTAAAAAATCCAAATATATAAATAAATAAATAATTCAGTTCTTTTCTGTTCGCAGCTCATAAGCACACTTTGAATTTGTTGTCCAAAATAATTAAGCTTTTTTTCTGTGCAATTCCCCACATACACATAAGGTGCTCACAACAGCTCAATGCAAATAACAGAACTTCAGCATTCCTACGGTGGGAACAGGCTGTCACAAAGTGTTGTGAAAGCTCAGACCATCGGGATTCAAAAAGCAACTAGATAATTTTGTAAAAGAAAAATACAGCAAATTTCTGTTAAACCCAAACTTTTTGGAATCAGGATGTCGTAGAATCATAGAATCAGTTCACTTGAAAAATACCTAAAAGATCACCTTATTCCAGCCCCCTCTGCCGTGGGCAGAGACACCTTTCACTAGATTAGGTTCCTCAGAGAATTTTGTCCTTGAATTCCAAATCACTAAAAGCATGGCGAAAGTGCTGGGAAAGTAATACTGTAAATATTCCCTCTGCTTATGATCTCAAGGCGAGTGTTGGAAAGAGGAGACTGTATGAAAGCCATGACTACCCATACCTTTTATATGACCCACCACTGCCTTTCTTGTGTTTCAGCGTCTTATGACATGGAAGTATCACTCTGCTTTGGTGATTTCATGGTTGGTGCAGCTATCTGCTACAGTAAAAAATTAAAGTATTGACAGATTATATTTATGGTAGAAATTCCCTATTGAAAAACACTCATAAAGCTTGCTTATCTTTGTGTAACCATGGTATTTAAGCTGAATTTTTACATTGCAGACTTGCCATGGGAGTTTGTGATAACAAAGAATAACAATAGGTTCAAAAAGCAGCTGCACACATTCATGGACAACAGGTCCATAAATGGATAATAAGAGGAAGAGACAGGAATGTTCCCTTGATATGCCTAATCCAAAAATTTTGATTCTGGGACAGAAGGAAGGAACGAACATCAGAGCATGAACAGGCTTATGTGTTCTCCCCAAGCAGCCACTCTGATTGCCGCAGACACGAGTACGGATAGTCCGAGCCAGCAGGCAGCTTATGAAATTCTTACCACCCCAACAATTAACAAGAAGGGGACAGGACAACCTAAGATATTACTGCTTTCTCTAATATGCCTTGAATGTTGATTAAACTGAACATGATCCAAGAGACAGAGTACAGAAGCAAGCAAATAATCTGAGCCATGCAGGTCGTGCTGTAGTACCGCTGGGCTGGTTCTATCGAGGCTCTGTTACTGCTTGTAATGGCAGGGAAGAGACAGGATTCTCCAAGACTTCAAAACCCTCATGGATGTGTTATCGGTTCATTCTGATGAGGTCAGAGCCATGAGCACTGGAGCTTCAAGGAGGAGAGTAGTTCGGTAGGCCAACACAGGCAGCAGGAAATTCGTCAAACTGGCAGTGCTTCCAACTGAGGATAACCATGGAAGTGTTATTAGGACATTGAGTGCAGAAACAGCAGCTGGAATGCAGCACAGCACAAATACAGTACCACAGTTCCATGATACAGGCCAGCAAAGATTTATGACTGTAGACAAAAGGAAAAAAGATCTAAAGTTTTTTTGCGCAGAGTAGTTCCAGGAAAATATTTTCAGATGCATCCTTTTGACTCTAACTTTCTGAGAGTGATCTGTATATTGTTTTGGTTGGCTATAAGACTCCATGAAGTGTAAACTGGGCAGGCGAAATGGATACTACAAATAGTCTTAGTCAAGACAAAAGAGGAACAATACATAAAAACTCATTTTATCATACATTACTAATCTTTGCACAATCAAATACTGTGTTTAGGGAAGCAAACTTTTATATTTCTAAGAAGCAATACCTCTGGACAGCTGCCAACGTATAAACATTTCATTAACTAAGACTTAAACTAGTGATACTATAGACAGGAAAATATGCAAACAATACACAGAAATGTATGAGCATTTGTATAATACTGTGGTTAGCACAGCAACAGTAGACACTTGGACCTGAGACTTCATCTACCCTGAATAGAAAGGGTTGACTTTCAGCTTAAGCAACTCTGCTCAAATTCACTTTAAATAGGTCAGGTGGCAACAGTTGGGTAGCTACAGTGACCTGGATCTCAGCTGGAGAGGTACCAAACCTCTCTGGCAGTTGCACTATATTCTGTGAGATTGCGGTTTCTTTCTGAGAGGGATGCAAGCAGCTCGTCAAAAGCTAATTTGGGAAAAGCTACGTGAGCAGCAGTAACATCATGACAGCAGCAGAGTCCTGCTCTGAGTGATGTTTGGCACTGTGCTACTCATTACTCTCCTGATGCTGAGTAAGAGGACCCTTGAAACCAAACAAAACTGCCAGACAAAAAACTTTGGGCCTAGGAACACCAAACCCACAACGCACTTACGGACAAGGAAGATGAATTATAATTTACCTCCAGATTTATAACTTTCAACAAAGCCCAGAAGTTTCTGCTTACCCCACCAGCTCATCTCTGCAACTCTACTGGACTTGACTCCTATTTCACTTCTGTCCATTTGGAGCAATAGAGTTATGCTGGCACAAAGTCAGAGCAACGTCAGGATCAGGTGCTTCTTACTGCAGTGTCTCCATGCTGATAGGATGTTATGAAACCACAATACCATTCCAAAGTGGCACACAGCACAATGCTTGGTATATGAAATATGTTCTACAATAAGCTAATAATTGATAAAAGCCTCTACAATATTGCTGATTTTATCTGTAGCAAAGCCACTAAGAAGAATAACAATGCTGACAGGTTGATTCTTGAGTGATGTGAAGCATGTACAGGATGCTGTACTTTTATTACCTAAGCACTAATGGCAATTTCAGAAAAGGAATTCAGGCAAAGTGGCACATAATAGGAGATCAGTTAGAAGAGTAATAAGTCATGTTATAAGTCAGGCGAGTGACTAACATTGATGGGAATGTAACCAGTCAGCTGTCTGCAGTTTTAAAGAAATTAGCTAGTACACTTACTGCATGAAAACAAAGAAGATCTCAAGAGATTTGGGGGAACAAATAGCATTTAAATCCTCAAGATCGAAGTCTGTCACATGTTATCACTCTCAGTTTCAGAGAACCCAAGAGACATGAAGAAGCTTCTAAAAAGTCGACCAGAACACCAACTGCAGTATCAAGATTAACTCAGGAATCTTGCCTCACTGTGGTGTGCGTGCACCTTACTTACCCCATGACAGTGACATGAGTTGCCTGTTCATGAGGAAGAGAGCCCAGTAGTCTACCTGGTTTGTCTTATGCCATATAGCATAATACATACAGCTAATCATAACCTCATCAGTGGCAACCTAATCATAAGAAAACATTCTTTTAAAGAAATGAAGGGTTCCCCACAACGGGATGTTGAAGTCAGACAGAAGAATTCCTCATCAAAACGCAACTCTGCTGCTCCATTATAACAGAAACAAGTGCTGGATTCAGTCAATCTTTACTGTATAAGCACGCTTCTATTTTTGGCTTTGGGAAGTGCAACCACATTTTTCTTAGTCATTTCACTGCTGATTTTTCCGATCTATGGCTGTCCTTAGGAAACACAACAACACAGCTGCCTTTTTATATGGGAAGAGGTATAAAGTAGCCAATACCTCTCACATACAGCCCTCTATGGACTGGCTTTTGCAAACACAAGGCCACTTAGGGGCTTAAGTGCCTTCTTTCATGAATTATGCCCACTTGTACCATGCAGACATAGCAAGTCCTGATTTACTGTGGATTTACTCAGTGCATGTAATACTTCCATGGGTCTACTGGAATATGCCTGGCTTGTGAAGCAATGATTTAGTTCATATGCACAGAAGTTCTGCCACTTGCTTGCTCCCTGCCTGCATGAGCAGCACCTGAAGAGCAGCTGGGAAGGGGCTATTTCACCAGCCTGAGGCCTCCTAGAGCACAAGTACTATATATACTTGTGTGTTTAATGCTCTCTAGCAATAAGATGTTTAATGCTGCCCTGCCATGCATTATCTGTTTGGCCATCAGCACGTTTCCAACCAGTTAATATCCAACTAACTGCAATTCAGGGTTTGAGATCACCCTCCCTGTAGAATGCAGGACATAACACCAAAACTTTCACACTCTGTCCATTATCCTCTATTCTCTGCTTTACTTGGTAAGCGTCAGTCTTACCACCAAATTGAAATTATCCAAGCATAAAATTAAAATGACACGCTTTAAACCATGTGTAGCAGTTTCCTATTCACTTTCGCAAATCCAAGCATTGTAATAATTGTCATTTATACAGTTAGAACAAATTCCAACCAAAGCAACGCGTTTCAATCAATCCAAACCCAGAATGTGCACTAATGAGTTTATAATTCACAGAGATTACCCAGCAGGATGTTTTTTTCCCCCTCCTCCTTACCTCTGCCCTTGCTTAGGTTGGGAAGCAGGGAATTCCATTGCTGCAGGCACTCTGGTCTCCAGCTTTCAAAGGGAAACCTGCAAGACAAGGGCTCTGTAAAGAAAAGATGCAGAATAAAGACACAGGTGTATAATAAATGCAGGTTTATAGAAACATGTTAGAAGCTGAACTTCTTTCCCTGAGTTTATTTAAGGACAAATAGCGAGAGCTTTTGAGCAAAGAGAAACCTTCACTGAAGCTATAAATGCCATTTCCCACACAGATTACATACAAATCATGAGAGAAGTTTTGAGCCACTCAAATCATTGTCATATAATTTCAATCATTCATTTGTTATACTGCTTATTTAGCTAGTCAGTCTTCACACTTTGCAAATAAAGAGCTTCTATTTAGCTCAAACGGAAATGGATGGGTAGGAATTACTTGACAAATTTAAGAGAGCCAAAACCTGTACGGTGACCACTAAAAAGCAGTTTTCAGGGTGATATGAGCTCTCAGCTGGAAGCACAAGGAGTCGTGATGGAAGAGACAACTCCCAGAGCTCCATGTGAGTGTGGAGCCTGCAGGACACCAGGTGGTGTTACAGGGGGCAGGATGATTTTGGCAAGTGTCATCTGGTGTGTAGTATCTGTAGTGATGGTTGTGCAGGTGCTAATGAGAAAAGTCTGTAAATGCTTAAAGGAAACAACATTTATGAATTTTAACCACCTAATAAATCACACCAGAGACCCTGGTACTTGGACAACTCATAAAAACTTCTGAAATGGAAGTATGGCATATATTATACATAGGTTTCATTAAAGTACCTGATACACAGATTCTTACCTTTATATGTAAAAACGCATTTTTCAGTTAATGATGGAGGCTAACACTGGGAAGGTTTATGGGTACAATTGTTATTGCTAGATTGATAATTTTCAATAATAACTAGGTTGCCCACAGCAAACAGACCCTCTGCCAGGAAAAATGAAAGGCAAAATGCTAAGTTAGAAGATACAATTTCACTAGACAAGGATATATAGCTCTAGTTTGCCTGGAAAATATGCATCTGGACTGTGCCACTGATAGCTCTGCTCTATCATAACTGCTGCCCCCTTAAAAAGTACAGAGTCATCGGGGGGATGACAGGGAAAGTTCTGGTCCACCTGTTTTTTTAAGGTCACAGTACATTAATTGAGAGATGAGTAATTCAGTAATGATGTAGAAAGAAATGAAAATTGATGATCCTTTCAAGGACAGGCCATGCAACGAATGACTGAGAGCAATTTTCATCTGTAAGCTCTTTACATGTTTACATGAAATAAATTGTTCTCTTTCCAAGGATGGGATGTTGCCATTCCAGAAATCCTCACAGCTGGCAATTTCAGTAGAGTTTAGAAATTAACTGTATCCAGACCCCACCTTTATCTGCATAGAGATACTTGTTTGGGGTCGGGTCCCACGCACATCAGAAAGGTAGCACATGGAAATGTCTTGCAGCTGTGTATGCTGTGCTTCCACAGATACAGAAAAAGTCATGGTCCAAAGCTGGTGTTTATTAAAACTTCTATAATTAGAAAATACAGATGTTTTCTTTGTGTCCGTAATGTAAACTCTACATGGTGTAAATGCAGTAACAGTGAAGTGAAAGTTTCCAGCACATAATTTTTGTGTGCGAGTTTTAAGTGCCTGGATATTATTCTGAACATTTAACTATTGTTTTCAAAAATCATCTATGAAGATAGCTTAGCAAAGTGTCTACAAATAAAGCTGTTTCACTACAGTGCAGTGCACCTCATATTTTTCAGGCTGAAAAGATGAAAACAGTATAGGTTTACTGTAAAAGCACTGTATAAATGCTAAGAAGCTGCCTGTATAATTTGTTTTTGTAGCTCAGCATGTTGACAGGGAATTCTTGCTCTCAAAGGATATGGCTAATTGTGAGTTGGGGGGCTTTTATTGGTCCTGCAGAACACGTGAGAGCAGGTTTGGCCCCATAATAACCACTGCTCCACTGACTTCCCAAACAGCAGTGGCTTGCATCCAAGCTGCTTGAAATGGCTGTGCCCGCAGAGGTGGTTGTGAGTACTCGGCCACGGGAGCAGAGGGAGCCAGCAGTAGAACAGGACACTCCGCCCAATACAGCTGCAGTTGGAGCTGGTAACATAAGCATCTGGACTGTGTTGTACTATTACTGCCTTGATGTGATCTGAACTCACAAAAGAAGGACCACTGCTGCCTGTAGCCACTGAGGTGGAGCATAGAGATGTCCAAATTATCTCTGAGCGTGGCAGCTCAGGCACTCTGCTGTGGCATTACCATGCAGAGGGGCCAGAGTCTCAGCAGGGTGATTTAACCTGCAGGGGCTCTGTGCTCCCGTCGCCGTCAAACAGGCATGCCCCAACTATGCCTCTTGAACTTAGTCTCTTTTATATTAATGGGTTTCACTGCCTGAGGTATTTTAATTGTGTTCGATCGCTAAAGGCTTTATGATACATACAATGATGTCTTATGTAGAAACAGACGTTTCTGGTTGCTTGAAGCCTGAGATGACACCCTGAGTAATTGCACAGCTTAGGAAGATGATATCTGAGCATATGCCTGACAATTTCACATTTGCATTTGCGAACCTCATAATTTATATGAATAATCTAAGAACACAACGGAAATGTCCCAGTGGCTCTGATGCATTTATTTTTAAAGGCAATTAGCATATAGGCTTCCTGACACTCCCAGTTATGTAGCCAGCCTTTAATACAAATTAATTAGATGCTGATAAAGAATAAAATAACTTGACGTAGCTGCTCTCTCCTGAATTGTGCTTCAGTAGAACCATTTTGGTAAGTGAGGTTCCCACATCTGTTGAAGCGCGGTCAGTTTGTGGCAGGGTAGTACTTGGTGAGGTGACAGTTTCAAAGCACATCTTCTGCATTATTTTGCTGCAGACAGCACACCAGTCTAGCTCACAGGATTGTCCCACAAACAGTTGTGCCAGCACAGCTTGGATGACAGGGACAAGGTCCGTGGCATAGCAGTGGAAATAAGCTAGGAAGCTGGCTGCCTAACATTTCCTAATGCCACCTAACTTTTTGCACTGAAAAATTAAGGCTATATTAGCACAGTTCCTAAGGAAGAAATACATTCAAAAGAAAGATTTACAGGAGAATATATTTTTCTGTGGGATTTTTTCAGTTTTGGGAGAAAGCGTGTTCTGCAACATTGCCATCTGAAAGTCTGAAATGGAAGATAAACCATGAATAAAATTATGTGGAAAATATTATTTATAGGTCTTACAGATGAATGAAGATTCTTTAATTCTCCCTTCCAGCCTTACTAGCACTGTTGAGTAAAATGTTCTTTCCCCTCACATATGACACGGACACAATCATGCAGCTGAGCAGCATTCCTATTTAGATCAAGACTTCATCCAGTCCTCATAAAACTACTGTTAATTCATGCAATACAGATATTGATCTCATTGAAACCCATCTCATATGCTCATTATATTTATATTATATGTACAAAGTCAACCACAAAAGCCAAAGGAATGCTGTATGGCAAGCTGGAAATTTTATTATTTACAGAGGTTCTGCCACTATGTAATTTCAGTTTTCACCTCTCAAAAGGTTTTTGAAGATATTTATGTGGGGATTCATACACAAATAAGGTGCTCAGATAGAGGAAACCTGGAAGTCTGGCTCAAGTCAGAAGTTTATCAGTTTATACCACTTCAAGATTTGATCCAGGCTTTGTGTTGTTCCATGTTTCTCACTGAAGTCAGTGTTCAGAGTTTGCAATGTTACCATGTGCTGCTTTAAAGATAGTCTGGTTGCCAGAAACAGTGAAGTATGTCTGCATGAAAGAAATAAACAGCAGGAGCAGAGGAACCCTTAGCCCACAAAAGTTCGTAATTTTCACGATAATGTACTTAGCAATTAAAACCAAATGGAAATATATGATGAAAACTATGTGTTAACAGGACTGGCTGTTTCAAAATAAAATGTTTTCCTGTTTTTAGGGTTTTTGTCCCACTATTTATCAGCAATTTTAAATCAAAATTACGTAATTTAAAAATTATGTCGATGACTACGTGAATTAATCAACATCAAAACAGGTGACATAGCTGAGGTAAAAATCTATGATTTGCTTAGTGAAGAGCAATGTGACCAAAAAAATGGAACAAACAGCGTTATAAAAACTGACATGATACTGTCAACTGACATTTGTAGAGTCTATTATTCTGCATTCAGCTAAATACAACTTCATTTTTCTATTTCTTCCAACATTCAAACACCATATTACACTATTGTGCGTTTCTCTTTTTCTGGCACAAAGATATAACAACCACCATTAAAATGCACACAAGAATGAATCAAAGCTCCCATGCAGATTTACTTCATCAATACATTTTAAAGAATTCTCCTTAGCCTTGCACTTTGAATAAATCTGCTGTTTCACTCTGCTTAAAAGTTGGGATGACTTTTCACATCACAAAACTTCTTACCTCTTTTTGAACTATTCCACCAGTATTAATCCTTCCTCTGTGGTTTTTAAATATTTCAGGATCTCATTCGCAGATTAAAAATGCTGCTGATTTTTAAGCAGCTGTGAAAACTATGGCACATGTTCTGCTTCATCTTTTCTAATTTGATATGGAAGTTGCTCTTTATTGAAAAAAATACTGTGAAACCAGTGAATTTTCCTGTACTGAATCCAACAGACATCTCAGTAAGGAGGGATTACTTACAAAAATCAAAGGCAGTAAAAATCACGTGACAAATAATTTTCACATTATTTCAGCCAACCAAATTATTTTTACAACTAAATTTATAAACAGAAGAACTGACACCTTAAAACATTAGAAATTTTGTAAATCATTGTCTAACCTCTCTGCTAATCTAAAGGAGAAAACTTTATCAAAGCTTCTGTAGATGTATTCAGCGGGACTAAAAGCCATTTAAAGTGCCAGTCAAAGCCTGTCATATTTTTCTCATCTGGTGCATTACATTCTAATGAAAATCGGGAGTGCAATTAAGTGCAAAGAAACAGAAGACTTTCAAGCTTTGTCAGCAATGAAATGGTCACCAAATGGTCTCCTGGTAACAAAATCTTTGCTGTTTTGGAGGAGGGCTGGAGGGGGGTTATGCAAAACTGACCTATCTCTTCCCACCTCTTCTGAAACAAAGTTGACTTCTCAATAGTTGTTCTAGTCCTTTAAAAAACCCAGGTTTATTTTTCTAAAGGAAAGCAGGGGAACAAAAGGTAATAAATAAAATTTTTTTTTAAAAATCCACTAAGTAGTAAAAAAACTCCCTAATTCTCCTTGATCTAAAGTGGCCATAATCCAGTGCTGCTGTCAAAAAACTGCAGGGTTTATAAATGCAAGTATACTAACTGACCAGAATTTAATTGTTAAGGTCTGTCTATAGCAAGGAAGTATACAGTGCTAAAAAGGCATTTGCATCAAACATATATATCCTCATGCCACATGTTTTACTGTATTATGGAACTAGAGAAGGGGAGGGGAAATGTTCATTTGAAAAGAAACAGTTAATGCTGGCTATACGGAACAGACTATAAATACCACTAGTTAGTTACCATTAAAATATGTAACATAACACATTGAGAAGCTTAAATTTGCAGAATTGTCCTAATTAAAAAATATTTTTCCATATGTGACCAAGCCTTTGAATTTCAGTAGTCAATAAATCACTTCTTACCTTGCCAAATTATCAAAAGAGGAAAGAGGACTGTATCCTGTCTCCTGTTTTGATTTGTTACTGGTTTATTTAACATTTCTTGTCAGAGTAAATGGCCTTCAGTAATACACATAACAGTTAAACAAATTCCAATTAAAATCAGATGATTTTGCCGCGGGTCCTTAGCTTTGAGTTGTGTCCTTGGCTGAAAAGTTCTTCCATGTAAGTTGGAAAGCAATGGTGTGGTCTTATTAGCCCCACTAAAACTTGAAAACAATTTCCACCTGTTAACAAGGAATTTCTTTGTATTTAAAAAGGTATAATTAATATTCACTGAAAAGTCTGTTTTAGAGAAGGCCCAGTCTAGTGCTATTTGAAATCTGTGGCCATAATGAAGTGTAAACCCAGATAAATCAGCATTCCAAAAGGTGTATAAATTCATTTTAAAAAATGCTATGTTCTTTTATATGCCTTATAAAGTAAGCCTATTTAAAATTACATTTAAAGCAGGACAACTACGTTAAGCTCTAAATTTACCACAACTTAATAAAATTCTCAAAACGTAATTTAGGCTTAATGTCTTAAGTGGTTCGTGTTTGTGCTGAAGCTTTAAAGTAGGCCAAATCACAAGATCAATGGGAAAAATCATTAAGGAGACTGAAAGTTTATTGCAGTAATGTTTTTCGGGTTTTGGCAGCAGCAGTTTCACTTGCAGGTGTAAAGAATATTCATTCAAAGAAACTACTTTAAAACCTATGTCGTACAATGTTATGAACTAATGGGTAAATAGGCTCAGCAGAAGTCCTTTTCTTTTTTACTCTAAAAATCTGTAGTAAAACCTTGTCAATTCAAAAAATGGACAATTATGGTAACCACAGTATGTGTGTTTACTAATCATATGTAATGTTTCCTCTGGTGTAGAAGCATAGCAAACAAGTTGCAATTCAATAAGACTTTTAAAAGTTTCAGATAATTGATGTTATTTTTTCAATGTTTCTTTTATATTTTAATTGAATCCTCTTTTAAAGGAAGATGTAATTTGGTGGAAACTAAGTAAAGCCAGTACTCTTTCAATGTTAAATACTCTTATTGGTGATTCTCAATAGTGATTCACTGTTGTCTAATAAAATAAAAAAAGAGGCAAAGGGCATCCACTGTATTTCATAATTTTTTTAGATAAAAGTTTGTAATATTTCCCATAGAATATCTTCATTGGGAAATACAACCTTTTGTAGCCCCTTGCAATCAGCATCTTTAACGGCTGCCAAAAAGAGGAAACCCGCTCCCCTTTAGAGAGCTGATTAAATCAGTGCAAATGCAAGGCAAGTTTAGAAGTATTATTTGATTTTAGTCTTCCTGATGGATTAGAATCATAAATAAAAACGTCACCTAAGTTTAATATTTGCAGCTTTTATTGAGTGCAATGACAGCATTGTAGCTTGAGTCACGACTGAGATATTGCACTGGGCAGAACTCATATTTACAACTTATCTGAACCAAATCTCAACATTCAAGAAACTGAAAGGGTCATACTAAAGATGGGCAGAAGGCAATTTTAGTTTGAGAGCTACAGGGACAACATAAGGAATGCCTGGGGATGCCAAAGATGCTCAGCCTTTGATCTGATCTTAATTTTAATGAGAGTCAAAATCATCTGCTTACTTTTTGAAGCAGGATCCACCAATGAAATCTCCAATGGATGAAACTGCTGTCAAGTTACAAGAGTGTACACACACAACATCAGCAATTTTAATACGTATCAGAGGAAAACATTTTGGTGGGAACTTTGTGAGGATCATCCTGGCAGGTGCAGAGCTGCCTTAAACCAAGGCCACTGCCAGTCCTCTCTGAGTCAAAGTCTGCATTGGTGACATTTCCGTGCCGCAAACAATTTCAAAAATAAATACCGCTACACAATAACACGTCTCTTTGTGCCCCCTCCCCGCCACACCAGATCTGCTCCCTTCCCCTCCTGGTTCCCATGGCAATGAAACCACCCTCACCTGCTGTTCCGTAGCACACACCCCCTTGTGCCACCCCCACCCTGGCACACCCCTAACACACTGAACGTGGCAGCTCTGGCAGTTCTACTCACACTGCCAAAATTAACAGCCTGGGGGCTGGGGGGATGTAAACTCACACCTCCTCTCTCAGATGTGTATCACTGATGGCTCTCCCGCAGCTCGAACAAACAAACAAATGCAAGAAATGCCAAGCGTGTGTCACGAAGTTACTTCTTCAGGTAACCATGGCAAAGTGTGGGCAGCTGAGCGAAACTGTGATCATTGTGAATGGTTTAAAATGTTCTTATTGTCATTAGAGAACCCAGCGGATGGCCAAATAGGGTTTAGACCAACTATGTGATTCAGCATTAGAGACCAAACTGGGTTTAGTATTTCTGTTTGCATTGGACCTTATCAGAAAACGTCAATCTAATGAGAAAAATTCAAAATTGGATTTATTTTTTCGACATGGCTCCTTTCCCTTTATCCCCCCCACAAAGCTCTAGGCACTTCAAATCAAAATAAAAGGGACACAATGCAGGCCCCTTGGCCCCTTTTTTAAACGTTGGACAGTAGCCCTGGCAGCCTGTGGGCTCCCTGGGCATTTCAACATATCTGAGCCAATGATATGACACATTTGGGAAAATGTTCCTATGAAGATTTTGCTGGTTAGCAGCTATTACTGCTAGTAATGGTAAACAGTGCAATACAAGTGAAAGTTTTAATAGCCGCTTGAAAATACCTAAGTAGCTCATCTGAGCTATGATTTATCTGTACTATTACTATTTTAATAAGTGTCTCCACACCAGTTGATAACTTTCACATGTTTTTTCCCCCTTTCAACCTGACCAAGGTTATTGAAAATTGCTATGCTCTTTTTTTTTGTTAATCCATTTAACCTAATATTACTCCTGTTACAGCTGCAAAGACACATCAGTAAAGCAGATAGCTATGCAACTTTGCAGCCCAGCAGACAGAACTTACCTTCATGGACATGAGGGTTCTTTGGGGGGTTTTTTGACAGGAAGATGCATAAAGCAGAGACACAGGTGCCTGCTGCCACTTGAGAAAATTGTGGTCTTTCTCCCAACTCTATTGAGTCACACCGAATCGCAGGATTTGGACATTTGGTTGTGTGGGCCCTATTCAACTGTATTCTGAGAAGCAAAAATGGCTGAATGGCATCCATCTGCTTGACAGGTTGTGGTGCTGAGTAACCAGGTAAACATTTCAGCAGCAGAGAAGGGCGAGAAATACATTTTGAATATAATTCTTTTCACTTCAGAGGACTAGAGAGTTATCAGCATGCCATATATTCATCTGCTGGAGAATAGCTACCAATAAAGCCCATTGCTTTCAGGATGTGCAATACCTGAATAGTTTGAAGCAGTTGTCAGACCTACAGCCAAAAGCTGGAAATAATGATGTGACTTTACGGTGTGCTGAGTTGTTACTATAAAATCATTAGATTGGATTTCGTGAATGATGTCACTGGACTGAAGATACTGAATACAAGCAGGTTCCTAAAATCTTTTGCCTCTTACGTCTATCTAGAGATTGTTTCCGTATTATACAGTGAAGTCCTTGTGTGCATAGGGTGTTCATGTAACTCAAAATCAGACCTGATGCCTTGAATTTCTTAATTCATCAAAAATCTTAGACAGTCTAAGATCATACCTGCTCTGCCCCCTCAGTTATAACACACACATCCCATCTGAAAATTTTATCAGTCTTTAGTTTCTCTCCCTCTATCATTGCCTCACATCTTTTCCTCTCAACTATCTCTGGGCAAACTGGACGTATACAAAATGCTTCTAAAAAAAAGTAACATTGGCCAACCTTCTCCCTATCTCTTTTCTCCCTCCACTACAAAATCACTGCGTCTTAACATGATTTATGAAAAAAGAGGTGGAATTCTCTAGGTGATGGCTGTGATATGGAAATAGTAATAGCACCTATGGGAAAAGTATTATCTTTATCATTTTATCAGCTCTGGGCTAGAGGGTGATCAACACTAACAATCACTCAAAAAAAGATGAGAGAGAAATAAATCCAGGAGAAGTTACAGAAGAAGTAAAAGTGATATATTCATTCTTCCATCTTATTTGCTTCATGGAAAGCTATCCTTCCATTTATTACTCCTATCCCTTCATTATAATAGAACAGGAACCAGCAAATTGGAATATTTGACACAGTAAATTATACTTCCCTCTTCTCCATACAAGACTTTGCATTAAGGACCTCTCATTTCTCTTGTAATAGCCTTCCAACTCATAGTATTTTTTAAAAGGTCTGACTTTCATCATGGATATTTTTTCATACATGGTTTTACACAAACAAGTAACTGCAGAAATAATCTTGCTCTACTCAGCAGCTATTTTTAAGCACTTTTTAGAATAAGAAGTTTACCTATTATTTGTTGCTTTTGCAATCAAGTACTTAAATCTGGTGACCAAGTTTCAGAGATCTGACCCAAAAGCTATTATCTATCTTATTAGTATTTTCAAGAGTATGCTGCATAATTCCAAGAGATGTCACAAAGAAAATCAAGCTTTTGCCATCAACATGTTTGTCACTGTGCAAGAATTCAAGGGAATTGCCTAACTGGCAATGATTGAATGTGAATTTGAGCAGGATTTGTGTTTTGTTCAAAGCATAACTAGGGCATAAAAATACAGTCACAGAAGGTTGAATTTGGAAGGGACCTCTGGAGTTCATCTGGCCCAAGCTCCCTGCCCAAGCAGGGCCACCCAGTTGTCCAGACAGCTTTTTAATGCCACCAAGAATGGACACTTCACAACCTCTCTGGGAAAACTGAGACACTGCTTAGTCACCATCACAGTGAATAAATGTCTTCCGTTGCTCAGAAGGGATCTCCTGTGTTGCAGTTTGTGCCCGTTGCATCTTGTCCTGTCACTGGGCACCGCTGAAAAGAGCTTGGCTCCAGCTTCTTTACATCCTCTCAGTTCATGAAACATGGATGAGATGCTGCCCACACCTTCTTTTTGCCAGGCTGAACAGCCCCAGCTGTCTCAACCTTTCTCCATAGGAGAGGTGCTCCAGTCCCTTAATCCTTTTAGTGGCCTTTTACTGGACTCTCTCTGGTAGCTTTTGTCCTGGGAACAAGTACAAGAACACGAAACCAGATGCAAAAAGTAGTTTTGATTAAAAAAAAAAAAAAAAGGACAATTTCTAATTTTGGACAAACTGCTTAGGAAGAATTAAATTTTTAAATCAGACTCTGGATAACAGATGAAATCAAAAGAATGACCCGGTTACTGTCATTATGATATTTCCTTCCCTTTTATTCTTTATGCTTTCCTTTTTATTTGATTATGTTCTAGCTTCAGTGGAACATCATA
The DNA here is from genome assembly GCA_013396775.1 of Cephalopterus ornatus. Classification (NCBI taxonomy): domain Eukaryota; kingdom Metazoa; phylum Chordata; class Aves; order Passeriformes; family Cotingidae; genus Cephalopterus; species Cephalopterus ornatus. The sequence continues at coordinate 60,432 of VZRE01009907.1, forward strand.
ACACCAATTTGTTATTTTGAGCTATAGGCATCCTTCAGGAACCTCCTGTTTTAAGGGAGAACACCCTGCCTTATCTGCATGCTTGTCTAAGCAAAATTCATGATGGTGACAGTCTTTGTTTTCTAGTCCCTGCTGAGAGCAGCTCAGAGTAAGCTGGGAAGGCAAGAGACACCAGCTTCTTAGGCTTTGGCAAACCAATCCTACCTCCTAACAGGACTTGAGCACAGCCTGTCCTTTCAGACAACGAGGTTATCCAAAGTCAAATGAAAAGAACATTTTACTGTAAGAGATGCCCAATAAAAGTATCCCTTCAATAGTAATGGGTAAGCCTTAGAAGCAGTGAAAGAGTGGTTTAGGCATATATTCATGATTATCAAGAATAATTTTTTAGCTTCTTGATACATCTGTCGTGTTCTTATTCTTTTGGTCTTCGTTCTCCCTCTCCTCATACAGCTTTTAAAGACAAAATCAGTTACTTCTGAACCTTCACAAGCCAAAATTCAGGTCCAGTAGAACACATAAGCACACATCTAGATTTCTGTTCATGTGCAACTTTGCACATGCACAGTTTTAAACAAAGACCCAAGTCAGTCTGTTGTTTTCAGACATGAGAGATGGAAGAAGAGCCCTAATAAATTACTTGATGCAGCATCTCATTGTTACTAAATGTCCAAGTCTTACAAAGAGGTTATTTCAGCTCCTTGCATATTCCCTCACTCAGATTTTCAGTGATTTGTGCTGTGTATTCTGCTTATTCATTAAATCAAAGCATGTGACTCTTAGAAGAAAGGGATCTCTTATTTTTCTGAAGTGCTGGGGCAGAACATGTGTAACTCATCTGCAGTAGTGGAAAAGAATATTTGAAATTCTGTCTTTTTATTTGTCTTTTAGACAGCACATGTAAACTTTTTCTCGTTTTCCTTGCAACACTTAAATGTGCAACAGTAAAAATGTTTTCGGAGTTAAGTCACTATTGAAGAAACAGCAGATATTAATTCCAAATATTTTAAGAGCATCACATAGCCACAAATAGATATAAAAGTTACGCACAAATATCCATGACCGCAACAAATTCCCTCGGAAAGTTTGGAAACAGCATTAAGCACTGTGGGAACAAGAGAGTACAGGTGATTCTGACAGAGATTACAAGAAACAGAAGGAGCTGTATGGAGCACTTGTTAGCAGCAATCAATGTCCAAATGTACAGAAATATTTGTCTTCAATGGAGCAGTTAAGCGTGGATACTTATCAGCAAAGCAAAGGAGTCTGCTTGCTAAGCTGAATTTATCAACCTCATCTTCTACTACAGCAAATCCATAGAACAGAAATAATCCTGGTCTTTGGCACGAGATGTCCTATACCTGATCTCAATAGGCTCAACAAAACAAACCAAAAGTATCACAGGCAAGTCTAGTAGATATTGGCTCAGGGACCTTCGTGAGAATACATATAAATTTCCCACAACAGCTATAAAACTATCAAATTCAAAATACCACATTTATCAATGACTCAGCAGGATTTCTTCAGTGGCCCACGTGAATGTTAACCCTTCAATTATTAGGATATTTTTTTCCCCCTTTTTAAATGAAAAACTTTTGAAGAAATATAAAACACTATTTAAAAAAAAGCCAACCTGCCCCTGAAGAGATACGTTCTTCTGGTGTGGAAGTTACCACAGTGGATCAATTTGGACTTGTTTTTATCAAGAGAAGCATCTGGTAATGCACCAAGGTGAATTCCAAGTGCCTAAACATAAGGAACACCTGTGTAATAGGCAGCATTTTTTTACCCCCTGAAGTCTCTCTTCACAGAATTAGTTGGTGGAAGTATACATTCATTTCTATGGAGGCTGAAGACCTGGAGCTCTTTATAGGACAAGGAAAATTAACTGAAAACATTCTTATATAAGGCAAATCAGGACTACTTATTCTTTGTTACCAGTGAAGAGAATCTTGTAAGGCAATTCTTCTGCTACTCTACTGATAACATTTTGCTGGAAGACTTATTAAATCAAAATTGAACCTGAAGTGTCTCTACAATCTCTAAGACTACAGAGACTGTTCCATTTCCACAAGTGCTCTAAGAGTCTTCTGGAAAAGCAAGCTAAAACTTTAAATCCCCAATGTTAGTCTGAATTAATTTGTTAACCTGTTTATTTAAATTAGGCAGCTTTTATACCCATAGTTAAATACTGAGCAACGCGGAGATGTTTCTCTTCTATGCTGCCTACAGCATGTTTACAGGAAAATTCAAACAAGTCTGAAGCATAAGTTTTTTTACAGCATTGCTGTCCTCATCCCTCCTCCATACTGTCCTTCCTTCCTGAAGCACAATAGGCTGTTAGTTCAGAGCAATTTATTCTTTTGCTACAGGAGCCTCACGGAGCTGGTCCCATGTGAGAATGTGAAGACAACGGGGAAAAAGAACAATAAAAATTAATCTCCTTATTATAGTCCACTAGGGGCAAATTTGCTCTTGGAGATGCTTCCCCAGCCTTCTCTTCATCTTTGCTCCTATTCTGGTGCACAAAGCTCTGAAAAACCAGTAAATTTTTGCGTAAATCAGAACCAAAGAGGCCTGACTCTCTACAGATCTGCGGCTTAATCTAACAGCTGGCTGCTAATGAAAATGGTAATCCCAAATTCTCTGTCTCCCTCCCTGCCAATCTCCCCAACAACGTGCTCTCCAGGAACATCCCGCCATTTCCTTGAGATTAAGATAAGCTTGAAACTGGAAATATATCTGAGACACCTGACCTTCTGTCAAAATGTGTTAACATCAGCCAGTAGACTGGAAACATGATGGGGAAGCCTCAGACATGATGGTGCGTATAAACTTCGGGATTGCATCAGATTACCGACGTTATGTGCAAAAAAATATGTACAAGATTACTCTGCTGTAGTCCAGAAAATTGGACTACAGGCTGAAACGGCACATCACTGCTAGCTGGCATGACTTTTTAAATAAATTTGACAAAATAGGAATTACTTCTTGATACTTAACTGTTGGAATCAGAAGCCACTCTCAGCACCATGGGTTTCCTGCTGCAGGAAAAGGAAGTTTCTGTCACTGAGAAAAACAAAGAAAATAAACTGACTTTTAAAGAGCAATAAAATCCTTTGGCTTCCCAAATCATGATAGTATGACTAAGGGACCAATTTCCCTCAGGAAAGAGGGCAGGAGCAAGATTTAATTTTTGAATGGCTGTAGTTAGCAGTTTGGAGCACTTTTAGTCCAATTTGGGATACTGTCAATTGCTTGACAGATAAAAAAATACACACATTCATTAAGACTGAAAGTAAAGGCGTGAAATTGCATAGAAAATAGGAAAGAAATTAATTCTTCGGTCAATAAGTGTTTCTGAACTAGCTTGAGCAGTTTCTGGAGCAGTTCTTTTCTTGGTCACTAAAAACATAACACACTTTTATCTTCAGCAGATGATGTCTAGTGATCCTGAATCTCACTATTTTGAAATTAAAGGATAAACAGCAAACTGACTTCTGAAACTTTTAGACAAGTTTCAATGTCATGAAATTTGTGATTATTTAGCTTTTACTTTTCACATTTGGATCAACAGCCTATAATCAGCTCAACATTTAAAGAGTTCCTCTGCAGAGGCAGACTGCAGACCTTCTTACTTACCTTTCATTTCATTTTAATGAAAGCCAATGTTTTCCATGAGATTTATTGATTCTAGTAGTTGAGACTTTAGGAAAACATTCAAAATACAAAACTTATTGTCATCAAAGCTGAAAAGAACACTTACAGGTTTGGGGGTTTTTTTAAATACCAGGTTTTATAAATGCTTCCACAAAGAAAGAGCGAGTACAAGTTGACATTCACGAAGTTTTAACATCATCACAATCAAATCACAAGTGGTAGACTGAACTGATTACAAAGGCTATCTATCCCAAAAGCTAGGTAACATTAGATATTGTGTTTATATCACCTATTAGAGAACACTGATCCTTGAAACTGCTTCCAAAACACCTGCATTTACATATGAAATCGAGGTTTCTTCCAAAGTAACTTGAAAAACCTTGAAAATATCCTTCCTATGGGTTCTATAAGGTGTTACCTTTCCTTGTAAAATTATACATCATAGAGACAATATATTAATTACCTTGAATCCAACTGTTTGGAATGGCAAAAGGAAAATGCCATTGTAATTTCAAAATACTGAAAAAAATCTCCTTGCAAGTCCTATATACTGCTAAATGCCCAGTCACTGTTGTAGGCAGTCAGTAAAAATGCCTTGCCCAGCTAGAGCACTGGGCTCCAAAGCTCTCTACTCCAGAGGTGATGTTAAGAGCCCTTATTGCTGAAATCCAGGTGGTTTGGTTTGGGGTTGGTTTTTATTTTTATTTCTACTGACAATATTTTTCCCCATCACAAGATGTAATAAAATATATTCTAATTAAAAAGATATGCAGCCTCTTCTCCCTTTCTTTCGCAACATAAAATAAACGTCTTTTTCCTTAAAGATGGCAAAATATAAATAATAAATAAAATGTCTTTAGGATGAGCAAGATGGTTTTTTCCTAAACTTCAGCAATGTTAGCAACCTCTGTCAAGAGATGGCCAAATCAATTTTTCAGGCATCAAAAGTCGCGTTTGAGGTGTGCAGGTAAATTTATAATAAAGTCTGTGCATGCTCAACAAACCACCCCAACAGTACCCACTGTTTGCTGAATGCAAATTGAAATCCATTGCTACATTTCCAACACCATTGGAACCAATGCTTTTGTGGTTGTTTTATCCACCGGACTACACAGAAACCAGCTTTTAAAAATGTAGAAGATGCCAAGTGATAGATGAGCCACCAGAGGGAGCGTCTCCAGCTCCATAAATGTGATCCAACCCAACGGAGAGTGACCAAGAGAAATGCACTTGAACATTAACATACTTTAATGCAGAAAGTTGCCGGGTTCAAAGCGCAATCCAGGCTTCACTCTGACCTTTGCATAGGTAATCTAAGGTGTGTGGGGGGAAATGAGGTTTCATTTCTTTTATTCTTTCCTGTAAAAGCAGAAAGATGGTTCATTGCGTCGTGTGTTTATCTGTTACTAACACACCTCTTAAATTTTTTAGAAGCAGTGCTACAATGAATGTTGCTTATTATATCAAAAAGCTATAAACAGCCGAGATTGCCGTGGCAACATCTTGGCTCCCCAATTAACATAAATCCTGGGTAACATTCTGACAAATCCCAAAAGAAGAGACTTTCAAAGGCAGCAAAGGATAGACTATTTGCCAAGAGAGATCCTGGGACAGCTGTGCACAAGGAACACCTGGAATGATTACTATCCATGCCGATCCCACTGGTGAAGCAGAGCAATTTAATCTCTGCTGCAGGCTCTACTGGGTGGCATTTATGACATTACAGCATAAATGTTAAATGCTGCAATTACATTTTACACTGTTTTAATTCCTGTGTATTGCTCTTGTTTTCTGTTCTAAGTCTCATACCTGGAGCTTCATTTTATTTTTAAAGACAAAGGTTATCAATGGCGTTCTCACAAATGTTTCAGCCATTTGAGCTATTCCCTAGGAAAGTTCTGTACCAACTAGCAACTATGAGTTTATTGTTGTCTCTGCCTTCCAAGAAAACTCCATACGCACCAGGCAATAATTCCATAATGGGGGTTGTTTAGGGTTTGCCTCTGTAACTGAAACTTGATGTTCTACTTTCCAGAGTTTTTGGTTTTGTTACAGCGTAAGACTTCACACACATAAATTCCTTTAATAGTACTAGCCATTATGCACGCTGCATGAGGACAGCCTGATGGGTGCCCTAAAGAACAGAGACCAACAAGGTTAAAAATTCTACAGGAGGCACCTGCATATAAACTGAAGAGAATATAACAGTACAGGACAATATGTAAAAAGCTTATTAATACAAGGTTTCTCCAGTCAATGAATAAATTAGAAGGTACAGACCAATATATGTTAAGTTTCTGTCAAGATCATTGGGAAGACAGTAAAAAATAATCCCTTACCTGTAATAAAAATGAGAGCAATAAAGATATAGAGTATGAAAGCTCTCAGATCAAAGATTTATCCCTGAGAACAGCAATAAAACTAGGTACTGAAATTTAATTATGAAAGGGAAAAATCTTGGACAACAAATTTACAGTGAGGTTCTAGCACACAAATTAAGATGCAATACTTTGTATCTGATAGAATTACCCCTACTCACCATAAATCAATAGAAGATGAAACTCATGCAAAGGCCCAGCAAAGCTAAACAGAAATATACTGCTGCCTTCCTGGGGTTACAAAGGAAGTGCTTAACTCAGAAACTTTCCTTTAGATTTAGAAGGAAAGGAACAGCTGAACTATTCTTCTCCTGAAGAGTCCTCAAACAGCAAAGGAGTGGATGTGAGAGGACTGCTGGCTTCTTCCCTTTTCAAAAAGTCAGGTTAAAGAAAAGAACCACGGCATAAGAAGCAAGGACACCACAAAAACCAACATACAAAATATGCTGGGAGCTGCCAAGGTTTGGGTTTTTTTTTTTTTTTAGATTTTAGAAATGGTGTTTCTTTGTCTGAAGCTTTCCCTCTAACCCTTATGTTTTTATTCCATGAACAGCGTAATTAAGTAGTGCTGGATTTCAGAATTCTGCATGAAAATTTGGATTCACTTTCACTCCTTTTGGACTTTATCAATGGCATTCTTAGGGACTCTAAATTATAATGAAGTGCATGCTGAAGGAAATCCAAGGCTTTCTGGCAAACTTTTAAGAATGCGAAGGCCTGATGCTGCTCCCTATCGACTCAAGGCAAAAATTCTACTAACTTAAATTGTGTCTTTGAAATCAGACCTAAAATGAAAAATAATTTGTTCAGATATTACTGATGATTTCCAAAAGCTTAAAACTAATCAAAACCAGAAAAAAAAGAAATAATTATGCTTTTGTATTAAACCCTACCTAAGCAAAGCCTTGGTGAAAAAGGGCTAACAAATCTTAGCTTAATAAAGCAGGTATTTATTAACAGGTTCTGATTTTGCAACCTTCCCTGACATGTAACCCAGCCTGACTACAGCTTAAGTACTTCATGAAATCAGACTGGATTTGAACATATGCTTAAGTAGCATGTTGACACAGGCCTTGGGGATATCTAAACAGGATTTATTATGGAACAATACATTCATTTAGCATCTGCTGAGGAAAGATTTCTGTCTGTCATGGAACACACCTCATTACGATACAGGAGAGGCTTTGGATGGTGTGCTGGTTGCTGTCCCTCCATTCACATTCCTGCTGGATTTCCATATCATTAAGTTTTCACATTAAACTGTTCCCTAACCTGGTTTAAAGTAATGTAGTGAGTGGACAGCAAGCTAGTGACCTAAGTCCTCAGTGAGGTGGGGCAAGGAAAGCAGAGCAGCTGTACAGGATTTAACTGCGTCACAACAGACTCATTTTTAGCTACTTTTTATATTCTATAATTATCCCTTGTACTATCATTCTAATTACCCAGATAGATGTCCTCAGTTGACAAGCACTTATAATCACAGAGCTTAATTAAAACATAACTGAAATACCTGTGATGATAAAAATACCTCTAGGGAAAAAAGAAAAAAAAATCCTTGAGTGTAAAGGAAATTCATTTTACATTTGCTACTAGACCCTATGTTTGCTTTTTGCACCCTCACAGCAGTTTGTCTCAGTGATTTACAAGCTAAGCATGTATTTTTACTCAGTCCCCACAAGGAATTTGTAATGATACTATTTTTCCTTTATGAGAAAATAGAACTCAGTTCCAAATTTCACTCACATTTTATTTAGGCACTTGCACTTGTGCATAAACAGTCAATAACTGGTGAAACCAAGCAATTCAGTAGCAGTATTTTAGAGGTGATTTTCACACGTTACATACTGACCATCCAGGGAAGACAACTGTGGCAAAGTTAACCTTGGGTTCTCCAAAGTGTTCAGGCTGATAGACATCTTTATACCATGGCTGGCCTTTCAGGGGGGGAGAAAAAACAGGCTCCATACTAAGAGCCATTAACACCTTTCAGGATAAAATAATAAAGATTGAAACTCAAAAGCAACCTTTGTATTTTCCTGAAGTGACATGATGCTTTCAAGGAAGGGATGTGGTGTACTGTGAACGCAGGCAAGTGATGCTTCCCCTCAGCCCTGGTGTGAGCACATCAGGGGTTCTGTGTCCAGCTCTGTGCTCCTCACACACTGGATTAAGTCCAGCTAAAGGCCACAGAAATGTCTAAGGGTCTGGAGCATCTCTCCTACGAGGAGAGGCTGTGAGAGCTGGGACTATTCAGCCTACAAAAGCCTCAGGAGGGGTGTTGTCAATATGTATAAAAGAAGCAAAAGAGGGGATTGAGATTATGGAGGCACACACCTCTAAGTGGTGCCTGGTTGAAGGGACAAGGAACAACTGGCACAAATCAAAATACAGGAAATTCCATTTAAACACAAGCCAAAAAACCCTTCTTATTGCAAGGGTAGTATCAAACACAGCATAGCTTCAGCAGTCTCTCTTCCAAGGTAGCTAATCACACCTAGATGTCCACATTGCTCAGCATTCATGCCTTCAAAAATATGTAATTGTTCCTTTGAACTCTACGTTTCTCTTCCTTTCCTTGTGACTCTATTTTTCTTTTTTCTGTGTCCAGGCAGCTCTTATTCCTGACACATTCTCAGTAATGTCTCCTTCTGAAAATCTAATTAGGAATTCAGATAATACAGAAGAAGGTAGCTGGTGAAAGTCATAGTTCTCATCAGTTGATGGGGTTTTCTATGGATCCTGAGGATGTATCTTAAAGTCAGAGAATACAATGAAAACCTACTATAAATCTGAGAAAAAAGAAAGGTAGAGTTTGCAGAAATCAGTACAGTATACTTTTTAATGCAATTTACCTTGTTAAATCAATTTTCAAACTGCATTTTAGCTCTTCACTATTGTATGCATCTGTACGATCACATGTGGTGCATTTTCTACGTATCATTCAAATTGACTTGGAAACCCCTTGAAAACCAAGAGTCATTTAATACACTAGCAGGTTAAATTATGAATATGTATTCTTATAATTTGTTTCATTGCACATGTAGGCATGCACAGATTTTAAGCGCTATTATAAGACATTAGGAATTTAAATGAAATATTAATTAGAGTGAAATTACTGAATTTAGCAGCAGGGAGGTCTGGACAGCAGTTTGCATTAAGAGTTGTTTCTAAGCCGCAAGAGAAAAGGAGACTGATGGTGCCATCTGTTGGTCAACTTAAAATGGACGTCATTTAACAGAGGTTTGTGATCTCAAGTGTTACCTGCTACACTGAGAATAACACCAGCAAGGTTAACCACCTGAACAGTCGTAATAGTGACCTACACTGTGCTCAATTCACAGCCTCAGCACCCCAGCGCAGAGTCTGGGCATTGAAGTTCTGCTCAAACACGCACAGTTGATCTCGAGAGACTTTTAACAGTGGGGGGGTTTTTGACTATGTATAGTACATACTATATGCATATGTATATATACACATATAGCACATAGTGGAAGGCAGTTTTTCAGAGTGGCTTCATTCCTGGTTTTAGGTGGAGCAGAAAGGCACCCAATCATACTCCACTCTTCCCTGCACATGTTCAGACAGTGGAGTTGCGCACAAGAACCAGGCTGCTGCTGGCCAGGTGCTCCAGGCACACGCTTAACACACCCCAGTGGCTAAGGGGGAAAACAGTGTCTGAACTAATGAGCAATCCATACAACCACAAAGTCCTCCAGCTTGTTCCCGCCTTGCGCGATGCAACAGACCTGCTCCCAAACCACTGAGAGCTCATATAACATCCCAAAGTGCTTCTTATGCTATGCAAAAAGTCAGATGGCACCTAGGTCATTAGAGCTGGACTCTGACAGACTATGGTAGCACACATGGAAATGTTCATGTTTTGGCTGTTTGCTTCACACCCCATTTTCCTGTCTCACTCTTCACACATCTCCTGTGCCCCATCTCTATTCACTTCCACACACATTGAGAATCATATTGGCTCTTGCAGGAAATAAAGTTTTCTTTTCCTTTGAACAGTTTTGCTGACCAGATTCTCCCCAATCACATTTTTGGCCTTTGCTCCCTACCAAGCAGGTGTTTTCTTTGTAATGAAATAGCGGGGATTTGGGGCAATGGAATGGGCTGTCATGAGGCTGGAAAGGCACATTCACTTTCCAAATAAATGTTTTTAGTCTTTGCATGGAAGAAAGGTGTGAAGAGCTCGGCCAGCAGAGGAACATTCAAATCCAATCATCCATAGAGGCTGTTGGTGCACTGTCATAGACCTCATGTCTCACAGACACGCAACCACAAGCTGACTGCATTTCAGAATGGCATACAAAGAAGTCCATTTGATTGGCCATGAGAGCATAAGTTGTGTCTATGCACAGACTCATCAACCCTGTGGCCAGGAGGTATGTGACATCTCCAACCATTCTCCAAGTACTGAAATGGTGCGAGTGACCCTGTCCCTATTTTCAACGAAAATGCAGGAGTCCCTTTCCAGCCCAAAGACTAAATCACAACCATTGGAGAATTTTCTTATCTTCCTGAGATAACCATCACTTTCCCTTATTGGTATACCATGCAGGACAATCTTGCATGGTAGTCCCTGATGCTTACACCATTATAGGTGCCCTGAGCTAGACACAAAACAGAATTGTGGACAATTTCAGTATACAGCTCAGGAAACTATGAGGGTGTAGTCAGCACTTCTCATGCACACTTTCTGAACACTGGACTTGTTGATGTCTTCAGAGACTTTGATCAGCCTCCTCCCATGATACAATTTCCTATCACAAAGTGGTTATCTACTACCACTGGGAATGGTGGCTCACAGCACTCCAGTCTTTTAAATACAGAAAAAGTTCCATGCAGTGGCATCTTATGATGCTCCAGCTCTGGTGCCAGCTCACAGGAGACAACATTGACTGCTATTTTGCCTAAAGTTCTGCACACACTGCTGTTTTCCACATCCCCAGGACTGAGTACATTGCCCAGGCCCACAGCGTCCTGCCAGCTGAGGACATCAACCCAATCTCTTAGCAAGGACTTCCAGACTGTCATGTGTCGATCAGAAACAGGACATTTAGGATGAAGAGGTAGGGAACCTTCCCAGATTAATTGCCAAAGCCTCAGAGCTATTTCTCCAGACAGCACATCTGTTTGCCCGGTGACAAGACTCAGCATCAGAAGGTGGTTGAGCAGCAGGCACCACGGTGCTCTTTGTAGAGAGGCAGGTAGAGAAGTACAGCAAGAACACAAGGAAGAACAGAAACAAAATTTGATTTGCATGGGCATACAACCCATATTCATATATATATAGTTACAGGCAAACGTCATTGCTCTGTGAATTCTCACATAGGATTTTAGAGATTAAATAGCTAATGAATATGCTGGCAGCAAGTAGGATTAGTAGCAGGCTCAGACAGGATGCTGGGCAACAGTATGATATGAGGACCAAATGAGGGTCTTTTAAAGATTTAATGTCAAGGACATCACTTTTGAAATGCATTTACATATTTAGATTTACCAGTCGTCTCTGCTCTCAATTTCCATTCATAGTTAATTGATGATGAGCTGGGGGTGGGGAGGAGGGTGGTAGTTTATAGGGGAGCAAAACAGACATTAAAAGATTATAAATTTCATGTCCATTCACAAAAAAAAACCCTGATTTCTCCTTAAAAACAATAATGCTTGTCTATTTATGTGATGAAGCCCTTGTAGGGAGAGGAGCAGGAAACCACTCTGCAAAACTTCCTCTTTGTTGCATCTATTTTGAGTTGAGAATTAAAAACACTGTGATATTTTAGAGTTATTTACTTCATATACTTACAATGTCTTCCACAAGACACTGTCAGTGTACTTACTCTATTGTGACAAAGTGCAAGAGAGCACAACAGCACGTTACATCCCATAACAGATTTTGGTAAAATCATTAAAGGATGTAAATGACTGCAAAAATATTTTCGAAGTTTCACCAAATTCAATTTGTTCTCAAGAAGAATGTGACCTTTCACATTTGCCATAACAAATGTAACGAATTTTTTTTATCCTTTTCCAACTTATTTAAATAAGGAGTAGCATAATTGGAAGGAAGGAGGAGGGGGAGAGGGTCAGGGAAGGAAAGGAGCTTTAGGCAATTGATTTTTCCAAAGTGTTTGCAGAGATAATTGGAAAACATATTGAAAATTCTGCCAGTCACCTTAATAGATAAAAAAATCACAGGAGATACTCCTGTGGAACACCAGGAAAGAACTTCACCATATTTGTTTCCATTCAAGACAAATTCCAGGCTACACTAAAATTTGATTAAACTCCATTAAACTCCATTAGACTCCCAGTCATTCTCCTGTATCTGCTAATTATTACAACACATCTTTTTTCTTCTATTGCACAGGAAAAAATTAAACTATAACCACAAATTGCCCTGAATGAAAGCACTTTAAGAACTCTGCAGAATGAAAACTGCCCTGGTATAGACAAAAACAACCACACTAAGAAAAAATCAGTAATAAAAGAGATACCTGTGATATTCCACCATTTCTTTCCAATTTTTCCCTCAGATCCATGGTGTAAGACTGTTTCAAAGTCTTTGTTCACTTTTTTCACTGTTTCAAAGTCTTCACTTTCCCACTGTCTAGAGGACACTTTCTACCAGCTACAGAACCACTCTCTTTTTCTTGCATCTCTACATATGCCGGAACCAGGGATATGAAATTCAAACGATGTTACAGATACTATCACAGTATTTTGAATTGATTAGGAATGATGGAAATTTTAAGAGGCTCTTTTTTTTTCCTTTTAAGCTTCACACATAGGAAAAAAACTGAATTAAGAAAAACTAGTATGTTATGCACCTGCATAAAATAATTGAGCACGCGATCTTTTTCCTGTTCACTGCTTTTGCCACACAGTTTGCCTTCACTTGTCATTTGAAATTCACCAGCTGATGTATTTGGATTAGTCTTCTCTGGCTAAGTACCAAAAAGAAGGAATAAACTTCACAAAGGAATAGACCTTCCACCATTACTGATGTGTTTTCCAAAACAATTATTATAGAAAACAGGGAAGAAAATGGATAATTTGCTGATTGCATCCAGCTCAAACAGTAGGAATCAAATTCAGCAGAGTGGCAACATAGAAATTTGCATAGAATGATTGTTAATTTTCGGAAGAGCAGGTGGCTCACTATGGGCGTAGCAGAGGCCTGACTTAAAAGATAGTTTCCTCTAAGCCCTGCTTAGACAGTTAGGCCAAGCCACATTCATCAGTAAAAGCAAACCACGGCACATCCTGCTCTTTATTCAGCTTCTGTAATCCTGTCTCCAGCCTTTGGTGCACAGGAACAAGAGGAGTGCATTTAATGCCGGACTGACATGCTGCACAGGAAAACATTGGCCTGAGCTGTCATTCTTCACACGTAAAACTGAAGCACAAGATTTACCACTGCCACTCTCAGTGAACTTGTAGAGCCACCACAGCAGTGGGTGGTTCGCTACTTTGACTTACTCCTAATCTAGGAAATTCACATTAAACCCATTTTGCGTATCTCAATCTTCATTACAACGGTGCTGGGGAAAATTGCAGACCGAAACAGGGCTCCGGTGTTGGATAACTGAAAACACCTGGTTAGAGACGCTAACCAGGATGACAAAAGTTATCAGGGATCACACAAAACCATGGCAAATAACAGGCTAAGAGGTTTTTTTTTTCTGACAAAAGCACACCAAAAAACTGCAGACTAACACATTTCTGAGCTCAGACAGAAGCTGTTTGGCTGCCAAAGAACAAAATGGCAGAAGCACACATATGTAAGCAGAGACCCACAGAATCCAATCCTCCCTCTCCAATGGCAGTTTGAATGCCATCAGCTTAGTTTAAATTTTAATTAGATTTTACTGTAACAAGTACCTTCGATTGTGCTACAGCTTGCATACATGAGTACTGCTGCCAAGACTGCTAATAAAATATTATGTCTTTTCACAATTTAGATAATCACAAATCTGCCCTTTTCTTTCAGCCAAAAAAGCATTCTTAAAATTCAGAATGAAAGGTTGTTTTAAGTTGATGAAATAGTCAAGATAATTGCAGCGCATTTCTCTCAGAGGTGATAAAAAAGATACAATGACCATCCCTCACCCACAAAATCCTATTTATTACTGCTTGGGACATTTGCACAAATTCTGGAATGCAGCTTTATGATGCTATCTTTTTACCATGCTGTTACATCCTCTTTCACACAACGCTTTCAAACATATTCATGTTAGACCCTTTTGTCTTCCACATAGAATATTTATGGAAGTATTTTTCTGCAAGTCATGAATTAATTAATAATGGTAAATTGTAATATCAAGAGCCAAAAAACCTGCCCCCACAAAATACTACCTTCTCAAAGAAGTTAAAGACATTGCTTTATACAAGACACCAACATATCAGAGATAATATTTCTATTCTAAAAGAGATTGCTTAGAATACCTATGGGGGTTTTTTTATACATTCAGCTTCTTCAACATGATGATACACTCTATAAAGGACATCTAAATAAAATAAGGAATTAATTTGGGTGTGTTACCCAGCCATAAAACTGGACCTCATGCCTTTCTTTATGGCAAGGAAAAACTTTGTAGAAGGCTCCAGTGTCTGCATTGAAGCAGTTTTGGTTTTGCAAATTTGCTGAAGTTGCCATTCTTCAGATTCCATACAGATCCTCTATATTAGGACAACAGTTTCCAGACAGTATTCCAGATACTGCTACGTCTTTCCTTCAAAGTAAACATTTTAGTTGCCCGCTAAATTCTGATGTGATATACTTTTCTTTCAGATAGTTATTTAAGACATTTACATCTATTTGCAAACTCTCATACAACAATTGCTTGATGCATCTTATATCAATATTAAGGAAATTTTGTATTCTAATGAGGAGGGGGTTTTTGGAAATATAATCAGTTGCAAACGTAAGATGATGTCACAGTACAAAAGCCTGATTAACTGGTTAAATTTAAAACTATATATGAGTTTAAAGACTACTTTTTTTTTCAAATATTATTAAATTAATACAACAAAAGGATTGATTTGGGGTTGTTTGGCTTGGGGGCTTGGGGTTTTTTGTTTTTGTTGTTTGGTTTTAATTATTACTAAAACTATTCTGGAGCTGAGTTAATGTCTAAGGTGAGGTAAAACTCTAAAGATGTTCTAACATCTTCCTGACCAAAAGTCAAAACCAAAAGAACCAGAAAGTTGGAGAGCTGTGACCTTCCTATATGTTTCTGAGCAGGAGCCATCAGTAAAACCATCCTATGACACCTCTTAGCCAGAGAAAATATGACAGTGGTACTTTAACCGAAACACTAAGTGCTCTTCCACTTTCTAAAAGATCTTGAATCAGAAAAATATATATTTGTCTAAACATGGATGTTTCAACCGTGAGATAGAGCTTCTAAAAGCACAATAGATTTATTTATTTATATTTTTATTAGATATTTTATTATATATTTTTATTATATATTTTATTATATATTTTTATTTATTTTATACTTATTTTTATTCAAATTGAAGTTCTATTAAAACTTAAAATGCTAGGACCTTGTCCTGGTCCAGACCAGATTGTCCAGGCTATGTTCCCTGAGACAGAGATGCGAACTGATCTTGTTAAAAGACAAAAAAGACAGTGGAATTTAATTTGAATAAAAGTGTGTTAATCCTACCTGGTCGGTTCTTTCAGGAGACTTTCAGGAGCTGTTTTTAAGCAACGAAGTTTAAACACTGCTGCCAGGTTTGCAGGCTGGAATTAAGATCACTACCTTTTCCCACTGCTGGACTCTATTACTGATAGAATTGGATTCACTAACATTTAAATAGAAATCCCTTTGTCAATTCATAATCTGGTTTAGTTGCATTTCATATACTCCCACAGAGTAGAAAACAGCTTGGTTTTATTTCACCTTAGTGACAGTATTCCTTCAGATACACAGTTGTTGTACTAATACGAACAGGAGCATTTTGGCATTTGTCAATGCATGCTTTGCTGAGGTGATTATTAATTTTTATAAACACAGTTGGGGCTGATAGATATCTACACAGGTCTGCTTTTCTTTAGTGGGATGGAAAACACTAAGAATTACTTAGCATTTGGCACCGTCCCACATGGCATCCATGTCTGTAAGCGGGAGAGATGTGACTTTGACAGATGGACTCCTACGCAGATAAGGAATTGAGGGGATGGCTGCACTCAGAGCTGCAGTCAACAGGTTGATGGAACCCCATGAAGTTCAACAAGGCCAAGTACATGGTCCTGCACTGGGGCTGGGGCAATCCCAAGCACAGAACAGACTTGGTGGGGAGCAGCCCTGAGGAGAACTGGGAGTGCTGGTTGACAAGAACCTCAGCATGAGACAGCAGTGAGCTCATGGGCTTGCAGCCCAGAAAGCCAACAACATCCTGGGCTGCATCAAAAGAAGGGACCAGCAGGTTGAGCAAGGTGATTCTCCCATTCCACTCTGTTCTCGTGAGATCCCACCTGGAGTGCCTCATCCATCTCTGGGCCCTCAACATGAGTGGGATGTGGATCTGTTGGAATGAGCCCAGAGGAAGGCCAAGAAGATGATCGGAGGGCTAGAGTACCTCTAGGTACTAGGAAAGGACGAGGGACAGTTGGGATTGTTCTGCCTGGAGAAGAGAAGGCTCCAGGGAGACCAACTGGCAGCCTTCCAGTACCTGAAGGGTGCCTGCAAGAGAGCCGGAGAGGGACTTTTCCCAAGGACATGTAGGACAAGGGGGAATGGCTTTAGGCTGAAATAGGGCAGGTTTAGATCAGGTATTAGGAAGGAATCCTTTACTGTGAGAGTGATGAGACACCAGAACAGCTTGCCCAGGGAAGCTGTGGATCATTCATGTCTGGAAATGTTCAAGGCCAGGTTGGACAAAGCTTTAAGCAATCTGTTGTAGTGGAAGATGTTCCTGTCCATGAAAGGGGGGTTGGAACGAGATGATCTTTAAGCTACTTCAAGCACAAACCATTCTGTGATTCTAAATCCAAAAACAAAGTTCAAAAATTTGTGAGATTTACTGGTTTTAAATTACCTGTAAAACTTCAAGACAAATTAAACATAGGGGCTTATTTTTCATTTACAGAAGAATTTTTAAAAACAAAATATTCAGAAAACAAACCCTCACAATTTTCCAGATGTGTTCATTTATAGAGTATTCACTGAGTAACCAGAAGACAAGATTCTCTTCCAACTACCACCAATCTAAATTAGAACAACTGAAATTAAACTGAATGACAGCATTGTAACAATGGGATAAACAACAAAAGGGTGTTAATTTTATTGCCTACAGCTTCCAGAAAACTGGAGAGATTACAAGAGAAACAGAACGTGTGAAAAGCCTTGCATTAATACTTCATCTTCCCACCAGCCAAGGGTGCAATCTCGGCAGTGCTCTGAGGAATGAGCTGTGCATCATCTATTACTCCAACACTTCAGAAAATCACCTTGAAACATGCAATATCTCAGATGCTCATGATTAAAAGAGATAACCGTTTTGTCCAGATCTCTGTGGGCGTTAAAATGTGCATTTGTCTAGGAAAGCTCACTCTAGGCAAATAACTCTATTTCGAGCTGGATGAAGGGAGCTCAAGGGTTAAGAAGACGTTTAACAGCCATGTTATATTGGAGCAATCACTGTAATGCCAGTGCTCTGGGCAATGACAATCTGTTAGGTCTTTTCTAAACCCAGTACAAGCATTTGTAATGCAAATGTTAGCACACTGAACATATCACACTCTTCCTACACCCATTGATACCAGGGAGGGGAAGAATCATGTGGCCCCATCTTCCCTCTGCAGCGGCTTGCTCCCTTTAGCTCTTGTTTACTTCCTCACGTTTTCTCTAATCTAGTTTTAAATGTCATTAAGCACAGCGATTGTTGTTCAGGACTGGTTCTAGTATTTGTTAACCTAGTTTCTCCCCTTTCACGTGATTTTTAATGCAGTTTTGTTGAGCTGCCTTCGTGGCATCCTGAGTTAAGCTCTGTATAAACAATGCTCCTCTTTAGAAATTGGGAACAGGAACAACAGTCAAGTATTGTGAGAAATTTATAGTTCTATTTCCTTGAAATCTCTACACTTGGTAAAGTACTTAGAAAACTGGGAAACTGAGTCTCCAACTGAGAAAGATTCAAGGTTAAAGAAGGATGGCCCGAAGGAAAATATTTGATGTTGCCATTCAGTTAGTTGCACAAAATATACAGATAAATAATACACATACAGACTTTTGTATGCATCACTAAATTATTAGCACTGGCTCATAACCATTTTTTTAAGGTGCCATAAGAATTTTGGACAACACATGGAAGTGTTGAATATCTGCAAAACATATTTAAGTGTTTAAGCACACTGCGGAGCATATTTTTCTGATTGACTTTTCCCGGGTCTGCTAGAAACAGGCCTCAAGTTTGTTGAGGGACCTGTAGAACAAATTGGAAAGAATTACATAAGAATATTTACTCTTTTCCTGACAAACATCATTCCAATGACAGCTCACCATGCAAGTGAACAGAAAATTCTTTTCCTCTTTCCCATTGCCCTTGATTAAAACAAACAAACCAACAAACACGTCAGGAATCAAAGAAGGGAATCTCATTATTTAACTTGGAAGAAATGAGCAGAAAGAAGTATATAATGAGGTACATTAGCCACATTCAACAGTTTAGGCAAGTGATGGCCAAAAACACAGAGAAAACTGAATTTTCAACTTATTTTTCCTTCCCTTCAAACGCAGATTTGAAAACTGGGAACCCACCAAATGTTCAAGGACACAGCCCTGTTCTGTCAAGGTAGACAGGTCTGTAAGAGCAGTAAGTATGAGAACAAATTTCAGGGGTTTTTTGCACAAGTGCTGAGACGGAACTAACAGCTTCTCACTTCTAGTTCCTCAGAGACCAAGAGACAGTGACAAGCCATGTGACTTAAAAATGACACTGGAGCACCTGCCATGACACACATTCGAGCTGAACAAAACACGAGAAGAAGGTGCTAAGTGGTCTGCACAGAGGGTGAACTGCCATATAGTTTGGATGCCAACAAAAGACTCGTAAGGAAGGGTAGGAAATACAGTACAGACAACAAAGGTGGGGTACTAATCTTGCCCAATCCCAGCGTGCAGAAGCAGAGGAAATTCCCATGTCAATTTGTGTTATTTCTTTATTTGTAAAGCAGTAGAAACTCAGTCCCATTGAATAAGTACAGATTAATTGAATTGAGCACTGCAAAAATAAAAAACAAAACAGCAGTGGAGAGTTTTACCTGATACACTAATTAAAGTTTTATTTCTATCCCTGAATATTTACTGGTTTAATAAATCACTGCTTCTAAAGATGAAGACAGAAAGTGTGAAGACCTGTGAATACATTTTCAACAATATCTAGCTCCAGAGCCATTCACAAAATCTGAAGTATTTAAAGTGAAGTCTAAACTTAGGCTGATATAATCTTCAAACACGGACATAATTAAAGCAGTGGAAAGTGCCTGTTTTCTCTTCAAAACAGGAATAAGCAACTATTTACAATTACATCGTTGGGCTGAACAGCTATTTTTGCTGATACAGTTAATTAGCAACTCGAAGACACAAGTCTTATTTTGACTGAACATCAACTGTCCCTTCAATAGACTCATGCACCTAAATCGAGGTAATTATTCTCAAGATCCAACACTTCATCTAAAGAGCTCCCACGATTAAATGAAGCACTATTTCTCAAATTCTCTTATTTACAGTCAGTGACTCAAAGAAACATTCTCGGTTCAAAGTGATCCCCAAGCATGCAAGTATCCAAGAATCAGTGTCCTTCACCTACCCGGCTATATACTCTAAAAAGAAAATTAAAATAGTCGACTCTCACTTTAGAACATGTGGCAGGGCATAAAACTTTATACTTTATAAAGTAAAAGACTTGAACCAAACAAAAACTACTTAGAAGAAACAAAATTTTAGGACAGCACATAGCAACATCCCTTATTCTAATTCTTGATGTGTAAAACTATTCCACTTTTAATGGAAACAAACAAATTATTAATACTTTAAAACAACAAGGTTCATATTTCTTCCTCAAAGTGTTTATGTGACACTGTCATCATTTCTTAAGAAAAAAAAAATGAAACCAGTTCTATTTAGCATATCGATGAAATTAGAAGGGAAGTCCTACTGAAGGACTAACTCTCCTTAATGCCCTTATTCTCCCTTCATTATGCCATTGATGTCCCATGACAACAACATTAATTTGACATGGATGAGTTATGACCCACTGTTTCTTGCACAACCCTCAAGAAGCCTAAGGCAGGGTTTTTGTGCTTTGGGTATTGGGGCCAGAAGGACAATGCATAAAACCAGTGCAATAGAAGGAGCAATTAAGCTACAGGTTGTTTTGCTGTGAGCATTTAACCAGCTGTGCCCAATAAATTATTTGATTATACAACATCCTATAGTTTTGACATCGATTGTAACCATGCATAAAACTAACATTCAGTGCCTTTGTATATTTGCTTGTGTGATTATAACATTAATTCCTCCTGGTACTTATTAATGCACCCAGCGTTATTGGGTTTTCCATGCAAATGGTCAGCATGTTCACAGCACTTGAAGAACATGGACTAATAGAATACAACCACGCTGAGAAGGAAGTGGCAAATGATTGCTGTTCCTGTTTGCTGCTGAGAAACAGACCTGTGCAAGGCCACTCTCACACAGAGCAGAAATGAGTAAGAGAGGGAAACTGAGGGATGCATACACCACATGTGTGCGTATCTACAATGTACACACACAAAACACAACTCAGGAGAGATATACAAGAAATTCTTGAACTAGAAGCTTGATTTTTTTTTTTTATTAGGTAGAATACCATATTAATGCACACAGCCTGTTTCTGGCACTTGCACTACTTTACTCAGCAGCTCTCCCTCATCTCTAGATGCACTGAGTCGTGCCTGGGGGCTGTAACTATGGGCTTCACGTTTCCCAGTCCCACACTGATTCTGAACTACTCTGTAATTCTTACAAAAGAAAGGGGAATTTTCTCTGGAAAGGAAGCCAGATTACAAGGGCTTGCTCAAACTGGAATTAAAAAATCACTGTGAAACCGATTTCACAACCACTGCAAGCCTGAATGATGCCCGCCTCGGTGATGTCCATTTCCCAAAAAATGCCGGCATGTGAGTTCTCATCACAGAGGAGAGCCATCTCCTCATGTGACCACAGAGAACCATGGACTGCTGTAGTTGTTCTCTAGCTTAATGTCTCAGTCCTATAGCGAAGACTCACAAAAAATTGTCGAGATGACTCAGAGGTCCGTCGCACATCACACGTAACAAAGCAGTGAATTAAGCCCATCTCAAAAAGTCCAGACAGCAATTCATAAACTATTAAATGGAAGATTATGAATAACAAATAGATGAATTCTGTTCTCTGTGGATAATACATGTACAAAAATGCTAATTTTTCAGGCTAAATTATTCACAACGGGTGAGTCAATCAGCCCTATTCCCTCATAGACCACTATTTCCGGGAGCTATTTATAAGTGAGACAAAATTGGTGTGCTTGTATCATCTATTTCTGTACAAGAGGAAAGTGCGTGATAATCCTCTTTCTATTCCCTCTATTAAGGCTTTCCATGAATGTAAATGGCAGCAACAAACAGAAGAACAGACTGCAGTTGATATTGCAATGACAGCTAAACTGCAAGTTGGTGGATTTGAATAACATTACAATTTTTTTTAGTTCTAGTCAGGCACTTAGTAACAAAATACCTCATTTATTGAGTGATGCAGTCATCAGGACTCTGAACAAAACAGCCCATATCAGAATTCTGACACCATCATATAAGATACTTTTTATACAGGGACTGTTTCTAACACCAAAATATCTGTAAATTCCCAGGAGCATTTACAATTGGAAACCACTACTGCAAAAAAAGGCACATCACACAGATTGCTCTTCCCTGACTTCCCAACCAGCTGCATTTCCCCCAGCCACAGGATCCCCTCCTGCTTGGAGGGAATCAGCTCTCTTGGGAGCAGAGAGAAAAACACAGTTGAGTTTCTTTCCTCTCTGCATCACAGAACAAGATTTCACCAAATTACAGTTTGCTGCATGACATACAAACCAGTGAAAGCAGGGGCAGTCACCAAGACTTCCTTCTCAGGAGGACTGCTCCTTTTCTGATTCCCAAACTGAAGCAAGTCCTGGTAAAAGGACTTTTCTGCTGAAAGAAGGACCAAGCCCTTGCCTACAGGTTCAGAACAACTTTAGTGACCTTGGGCATCAGTGGTTCATGTTCTCTCTCTAGTGTAGGGCCAAGGTTCATAAATGTCACACACATTTATTTGGCAACAGTACCCATATCAGAATCTCGGAGTAAAGGAATTTAGGGATACTATTTTACAAGGAAACAGTTGCTACATTGCTCACTTCAAAAACTTGATACAAGTTAAGAAAAAAAGAGCTCCCATAGAGAGACGTATTTTCAGATACAATTTAAAGGTTAATCCAGACAAGTCCCCTGAGTGAGGATCTAATTAGATCCAAAGGCTCAGCTCAGGACATTCGATGTTGTATGAGCAAAGGAGAGGCTGCTCACATCACTCTCAGCAGTGACAGATGAATCTCCCAGAAGGCTACAGGCGCTTCCATGTGGATCCTGGCTACCTTGTATACCAAGGAAACACCCCAATTAACTTATATGGGGATTATCCATACACATTCTTACAGAAATTAATGTGCCCAAATGTCTTTCCTGGCTTTGTAGAACTGAATTCTCATTTACATGTGGCTGAGTGTCTTTTCCCAACCCCCATGGAAATGGCATGTTTTATCCTTGCTGTATAAAGTGGCAATGGTATTAAATGGTTAAGAAAGGAACTGTTAAGCATGATGTAAAAAAACAGAGTTTGACTAAACTAAAACAAATTAAATACCTTTTTAAACAGTGAAAAAAATCGGTGTAATTTCTTTTTCAATACTGATACACACACAGACAACAAAGAGAATATAGATTCAACTAAAATCAGATGAGATTCCAAATTGCTTCCAGTGTTGGTGTTGCAAACAAAGCATGCACAAGGGTCTACTAGACTGCTCTCTTGCAAAGCATAAACCAGGTCTGCAATAAACTGCTTGATGTTGCCTTGCTGGTCATAAAGCTATACCAGAAAAAAAGAAAAAGAAGGATATGCCATTTTTTATCACACTTTAGGGTCCAATGCAATATAAAATATATCTGACTTTCTGGCAGTGTATGCCTTGGGAGCAGGTTCTAGTGACTTTGAGTTTTATATGCACTTCTGTGACAGAGGAACTGAACATATTTTCTGTTGTATTGGACCATAGGTAGCTATAGCTATTCTCAAAGGACAGTGTAAATGACAAGCATTCTGAACCCCAGTGAAAATATAAATCATTAACAAAAAGACCAAGATAAGAGATCCTTCATTTGACATTTCCAGTATTATGAGGTATTTTTCTATTCCCTTCATACTTAAAAGAAGCATTAACTTTCCTAAAAATTATTAAAATTACTTTATCTTCACAACCCCACTCAATAAATGTTTGCTTCTCCTCACAGCTATCAAGACTGGATTTTAAATGTTTTAAAATATTGCAGAACCATTATAACTAAAAAAAAACAAAAATCTTACCTCCTTAAGGGATGAAGAATAAAATGCATTTTATTAAGAACAAAGGAAATATTAAAGTAAGCAATTCTACTTTATCAAACTTTTTTTAAATGTCCCCTTCTTTCCCCCCAAAGTAATCACAAAAATGCTAAAAAAAATAATTGCGTGCATCTTCCCATCTTCTTAAGGCCCTGTCCTTGGTTTTCTTTTTCTCTATTTTGTTTCTAAGGAGTCTCAATCACTAGTGCAAAACTTTCACTATCTCACATACTAGAACACAGCTCTGCTTCCCTACTCCAGACTTCTTTTTCAAAGAATCTTAATTAAAACGTCAGGCTCTTTGTCTGCCATGAGGTTGTAGATAATAATACACTTCACGGGGCAGTGTTTCCAACCTCTCACCTGCTTCCAGCCTTCTCACCTCCCTCATCAGTACAATCACCACCACCTTCTCCTCCTTTACTGAGGGTGGTCAGCTGAGCATCATCTCCAGAGCCACATCGTTTTTAGCTGAATGAAAACCTTACCACTCCCTCCTGCAGAGTGGCTTTGCCAGACCAGCCTTTCCTAACAAGGCACGAAGCTGAAGCTTTAGCTCAGTTACTCACTACTGTGGTGCAAGATGAGCTCAACACCTTTTTTTGTGTCCCTGATGAATTCAACCCCAAAAGGCCATTTTTTAGATTATTTCTTTGAACACATTGTCATTTTTGTTGCCTCCTCTGGTTATTCACTACAAACAGTGCGGGAGTATTCAAGGTTTTCCTTGGCCTATCCCAATCTTCATACCACACATTCATGGATCACACTGACTCCTTCCTTCATTTCTTGTTAACTCTAGATTTCAGCAAACTGTTATTAATTTTGTTTCTGACAAGCATCTTTCGTCTCCTTACTTACAAAGGTGGGTTTTTTTCAAATGTTTAACATCTTTTTCCCTTGACACTTAAGTGCAGACAGTATGTGAGGCTGCATACGGAAACTTCTGGTTTCTTTGCATTGTCCAGTTTCTTGACATCCACAAACTATTTCTTACTATATTGGGAAAATATATTCTCTGGGGCCTAGACTGCTATTTTCCCCCCCATATTTACAGCATTTCTAACCCAAAGCAGCCCTGTTCCCAGATAACAATGTAAACCGAATAATGAAGAGCAACAACCTTAAACTGAATTTCCTAGGTTTGCAATGCATTACTTTAGAACAACTACTTGTAGTGTCTTTTAGCTGGAAGAAAAATGCACACACATTTTCGAGTATGAACCTCTCTAACACAGGTCTCAATGTGTTAAATCTTGATGTTCAGTGAACTCCAGCTACCTTAAATATAGCAACTTTACCAGTAAAGCAGCATTTCTTCTGGGCAACCTACACTATATTTTATGTAAGAGACACACAGGGAGTACAAACAGGAATAACATTACCAAAAAGGTCTTCTCTTTAGGATCAACACATTTGGGTTAAAGGCAAGTTATTTGAAAACAAGTTGCTGAGGCAATATTCACTCAAAATGACTACCATCAGCCATAAACATATGGGACCTCTAACTACCCAGGGTAATAAGTCTTGTATATTATTGCTGGGAATTCCTTCAAAGCCCAAATCATTTTTCGTTGGTAAAGCTCTCTAATTTATTTTCCATGGTTGGGAGGAATCTGCTGCTAAACTAAAAATACAGTTTTACCCCCCATTATCTCTGCACATAAAGAGTCACAGAGCTTTGGGCTAGAATTAACATGAGATAGGCTGTTATGGCTGCAAGAACATTTAGCAGTCCCTGTTGACTTTGTGGTTTATAATAATAAATATCCTCCCCATAGTATCTTGCTCTATTTTTTCTAAACTTGATGCCTTGAGGAGGTGTTGAAGCTCGTGATAAAATGGTATCAGTATTTACCTATTTTGTCGCTAGTCTGAATTTCCTTTTCTCCCTGGGCAAAGTCATTTAAGGATATGATATTTGCAAGCAAAAGCTCTTAAAAGTATAACCCTTGATTTCACGAATGCCTAACGGAAATATGATGTCCTACTGTACTTGATCACTGAAGCAAAACTAAATGTGCTTGTATAAAATAATGGCACTATTTTATAGTGAAGTGTTTGCTCCTTCACCAAGGAAAAACCTTGTAATCAGATGTGAAGGATATAAAAGATGCACTCTGCAACTCAAAGGTGTCTTATTATCACCAATCAAGGTAATAATTAAAACCAGATTCCTATAAGAAGGGGGTAGGCATTTAGAGGGCTTCACAAAGTGCTGAACTTCATGCACATAATAAACGGTGCAAACTGCTTTTACTTTATTAAGAAGATGCTGAAAGCGACTGAAACTAAGGTGTAATCTTGCATATACAAGTATCTTACTTTGTTATGCTATTTCCATACAACAGAAAAAACTTACTTGTCTACTCTGATATATATTAAGGAGGGGTTTGTTTGTTTGTTTTTATTTTTTCCCCCCACAGAATTTTCACAAATGCTCATCTAGGAGCAAAAAATTGAAATGAAAACAACATCCTTTATATGTTCAAGGTTCCAGTTCACTAAAAGCTCCTCAGCAAACTGCAGTAACATTTCACATTTAAGACACGACAGGTTTTCCTTTAACTCATTCTTGCTGTTTTTTATTTATTCATAAGTCTGTCAAGTGAATTCAGTAGATTATCAAGCAAAACGTGCACATCACAAATATCCTTTCACATAAAAAGACAATACCAATCTTCATAAATGCCACCAAGTACTCACAAGAACAAATTAAATCACACCATGCTTACGCACCTAAATTTGTATTTGCCTCTACTCTGTGCACTTTGTGTGCTGTAAGGCATAGATGGCTAGCGGTCTACTGACAATTGGTCCTTTTTAGACAGAGAAAGCAAGAAACAATTGAGTTATTCATAAGGCCAAAAATAAACTATCTGCTTCACATACATACCCAGTTCAACTTAAATTGTGAACAGATGGGAAGCAAGACGTTCCCTCATATTTCAGACTCACCACATTCTTCAGTATTTTTCTAAATTAATAAAAATACACTTTTTATAAATTAAATTTTTTGTAATTATAAACCATCTTCAAATAGATAATCCAGTGATTGTTCTTTAGCTTATTGACTTGATTCCCTTTGCCACCTCATTTATTGTGGCATTATTCTTACTTGACAGCAATTCACTACTGCCATCATTTGTAGAGAGTTAATTTTCTCTTATGAAATCTATTTCATTAATTTTACTTTCAGTGTTTATAAAGGTTATTTCATACCTGTGTGTTTGCTAGACACGACTCCCCCTTTCCTCCTACAATTGTGGTACTTTTTACTTCTTGGGAGCTTTACAAAGATGTTGCTGGAAAGTTGTCTAATCTGCCAGGTTAATATGAGATGTGCAGTATAAAAGAGATTCTTACACTTTTATACATAAGTAAGTGATTTCATTTTAAACAAAACATGAAAATGAATTTCAGGATCACAGTGCTAGAGGGAACCTCCAGCATCTTACCGCCACAGCACTTCCACTGCTCCTCTTCATCTTCTTTATCCTCTTCTCTAGGGCCGTCTTCATTTATTCCTATCATTTCTAGGTCCTTATTCTTCTTCACAAATTTTACTCTTATACCTTTTTTTGATGGCCACTGACCTTCCCCTGCCCCTTTCTGCTTCACCTTCTTCCCAGCATCTCTTATTTGGTGCCTCTGGCACGCGTTGCCATCGCATCCCCACCCTAGAGAGCGCGCTCCAATTTCCAAGTGCCATAACTAATGAATGCAATTAGAAATAACATGATGGCACACACACAGACTTCAGCAGAGCCATACATTTAAACACAGCCATAACGCTCAGCCCGTCTCACTGCTGATTCAGGTGTTGAGCTGAACTGCAGCCTGAGCATCTCTAGGGTCTGCTGTTTTCTCCCTCCTTTTTCCTTTCTGTCCCCCTCCCAGCTCAGCCTCTCTTCGTATGACAAGGTACAAAGTCCTGCAGTGTTTTGAGCACAGTCTCACAAACTCTTATGTGAGCAAGCGATTTGATTTTGGTAGAACTCCTCCAGGACAAAGTAAAGCTTTGCAGAATTTGGAAGGTGGCCAGTTGCTGAGGCCCCAAAGACATTTCTCATCACCTTATTTTACATGTAAAGTGCTGTGCATTTCATATAGCAATGCGTTTATACAGTCTTTGATCATTCATCTTTCTCAGGCCTCTGTAATTTTCAGCTTAACAGCTTCATTCTTTACTACACATGGCCTCATTTAATTTCCTTATGTCTGCAGAGGAGAAATTAGACAGGCCCAGAGTAGATCAAACAGTACTGAATTTGGGTCATCATCCACAAAGCATCACAAGACAGTCTGCCAGTTGGTAAGGGTCTCTTCGTAGCAGCCTTTTCATCTGAACACCTGAATATGTTTAGACTTAAGCAGACCAAACCTACTCAACTGGTTTAAACTAACTATATGCTTAAATACTCCAGTGAACCAGTGCTGGAGTTCCTTATCCATATCTCTAAAAACAAACACTTCCTCCCTCCCTCCTTCCTGTTTTCAAAGTACAACTCTGGAACACTGAACACCACCTTTGCTGCTGTTAATCTGCTTTTGTTATCATTCATTTTTTATACTTTTTTTTTGAAGATGCTCAATTTCAAATTAATACAGGATATTATATCATCCTTCCAAACCAGTTTTTGTGTCCTCTTTTTCTCAGTATCCAACAAACAGAAGACACACAATCCCTCCTTTTGTTTGCTACTGATATCTGCATATAGTCACTAAGAAAGGGGTTTTTTTTTTGTCTGATTGATTTTTAAAGTTTGTCTATAGCATAAAATACTAAGATATTCTTTTTACATTTTGATTTGTGAATAGATCCTGAAACAGGACAGAAACTGAAAGAAACACTGACATTTAAACATTACTCATTCAAAAGATGAATTCAAGGGCTTCTCTTATCTTATCACTACTACCAAAACGATCCAAATCAAGTGTATAATAACATTGCAGCTTTGAGGCTTGGAGCACAAAAAAAGTCAAGGCAAGCAATAGCTCAGACATACTTTATTTATTGCAACCATGAAGCCTATTGCAGACATCTTTGTTTACCTCATCACAATTAAACATTCATGAGGAAATATTGTGGAAAAATGCATTTCTGGTCTCATAGCTAATTAGCACGATTTAAGAGTACCCCATAGTTAAGCTGCCCAACCACTCTCTCAAGGAAAGTGAGGAACTGAATCTAAATTACAAGTGCTCTCCTCCCCTTCATCTGTGCATTTTCAAAACCAGGATTGCAGTTTTGCTTACCGACCCATGTCTGACTGATCTGACCTCACAAAGAGTACAGACACACAGGACTAAACTTGTAAAGTGTTTTGTTTAGCTTGCCTCCTAGTGAATCACTAAACTTCTATAGTGTTTATGTCATCACACAAGATCTGGATTTCAGTCTAGAACAATCACTGAAAAATAACTAAAGGGACACATGAAAAATAATGAAAACTTGCTATTTACAACAAAATCAGTATTTTCAGAAAATCAAGAAATACTGACACCAAATACAAAATCTGTACCTTCCTACGTTCCCATACATCTTTACACTGCTATTATAATATTCTAATAGATTGTTTTTCCATGCAAGGTTATAAAAGTGTGGTTTATTAGGTTTCTGCTATCATAAACTTACAATTGTTCCTTGAGTTTAATTTATATCTAGCTATCAAAATGCATTATTACATTCCAGCCACTATTTTTTTTTCCTCTCAAATTTACATACCCTCCCCAACATTTTAAAGTAATCGAAGGTATATCTAGCCAGTATTCATACCAACAGCTCTGTATTTTATACTATATCTCCTTTTTTTTTCTATTATTTTCTAAGGTCATGATGTGTATGGAGGTAATGATGAAACCACAGATACCTTATAAACTACCTTATTAAAAATTAATTGTAATTAGACATTGAAACCCAAGAAAATTATTATTCCTTCTTCCATACTCTTACATCTTGGGCACCGAGGTGGCTGCGACCCTCAAGACAAAGGCTTATCTTAGAAAACTAATGTGTAATCAGCTCCCCAGACGCGGCAACAGCTCGGGGGTGAGGGCCCAGGACTGGGATGGTCCTTAACAAAAAAATCCTGAGCCCCACGGTGCGTGTCTCAGACAGGCACCGACCCCGCGCGTGTTTAAACGCGACCGGCGCCCAAAACCCTACAGCCCCATCGCAGAATTTCCGCAGGATCTACGCCGTCACGCGATCCGGACTGCAGCCTAGAACAAGCCGTGGAAAAAGTAATTAAAGCGACACAGGAAAAAAACACGGCGAAAACTTGCTACTTGCAACGAAACCGGTGCTTTCAGAAGAAGCAGGAGGTGAACTCGAAGAGCGCCGCATGGCTGAACTGATTTTTTAATTTTTTTTTTTTTTTTTTTTTTTTTAATAATTACACGCGAATAAAACCCCCCAAAACCGTTTTAGCCGTGCAGGGAGCGGGGATGGC